>OZ007573.1:55140825-55258325 GCA_963931925.1 Onchidella celtica
GGGAAAGGAGAAAAAGAATGACAGTGGCATTAGGTTTTAAACCCATGATTAAACCCGGCTACAGAGATACAAGCGTTAGGTAAATATTCATGATGGAAAAACTGAAGTAAACCCTAGAAGATGAATGCTGCCTCAATGTAGGACAGAATAATTTATGAATGTTCCAGCCCGGCGGAATTTTGCATGTCTCAGATGATTACAATTCACGTTAACTTTTGCGCGCCCGCCCATTCATCACAAGGAAAGTTGGATTGTGTCGGCCAGGATTACAGATTAGGAACTTCAAAAAACTGGGAAGTGAACATTAACATCACAAACCAGTTCATCCCATATAACTGTATCTGACAACTACAGGTTTGCCTGAGATATGCTTCGAAGCGACTTGCACCCACCCTCACTTCCGAATGCAGATGGAAATATATGTATAAAAAGTATACACTTACACAGTGTTTCATCAAATTTCTAGATCATCCAAGAGCAACAGAATAACGTGTACACATTCAGAGAAAGACACTGAAGATCGTTTTTGCCCTCATTGATTCGCCCTAGCAATATTATTTTAGCTAGATGTGTAGATGTACCGTATTTCACTAGGGTTCCTTACCATGTATGCGTGTAACTGAGTTTATTGAGCTGTGACATATGTTCATGTTATCATGCGTAAGATATGTGTACCATGTATGTGCTCTTAAACGCCCTGTGAACTTCAATTTCCCTCAAGGTATAATAACCTGGTTCTTCTCTTCAGTACCAAACCCCGTGTCCAACATACCCAAGAAAATTTATATTAAAATGTTTTACTCTGAAAACTGCACCAGTGTTTATTTTCACTGTTCTCGCAGGTTTAGAGGTCCAGTCAAAATGTGCAATGATCCACTGTTACTGCAAGTACATAAATTTTTATTATCAGTCTGAAGTTCATTCATTTCTAGTTCAGAGACAAAAGATTACAATGTCTCATTAGGAAATAAGTTTTGTTATTCTGTTCACCAGTTAGCAAATTCAAAACTAGGTCTTAGGTGAATAACTTCTACTGCTTATCTGACCTCAATTCCTGCTACTGGCATTTTCTATGACAATGGTATTTCATAAGTACACACACATGTGGGGCTGCTTGTCTGATACACATTTCTCACCAGAGCGGTTGTGAAATAGTTTTCAATGCTGTAGGTCAACTATTACAGGAAAGAGGCAAAATCCTTGGTAGACATAACTATTTTGGAAACCCTTGCAGCTCAGTGATAGTTGTCAAAAATAAGTCCTCCTTACTTTGCTTCCCGCCTTCAGTCTCTCATTATGCTCTCATTATTCCCTCCGGTTCCTCCTCCTCTCCAACCAAAATTTCCATTCTTTGCTTCATCCAGTTTTCTTCCATTGCCTGTCCATCTTCTTTCTTCCAATTTCACGCCAAAGAGCTCTATAATAATATCTTCCAATCTTTATGAAGCTCAATATACTTCACATGCAAACAAAAAAAAAAACCTAAGTGATTTTCAGAAGTCAGATTTTTCTCAGCTTTTTCTGAAAATTTTGCGAGAAGAGTGAAAGTTTTTTGCCAATCTTTAAAAAAAAACTAAATCAGCGCCCAAAGAAAAATTGAAAAAAAAAATAACAAAAAAAAAACCCCTGATGAACAACCTAAGGCAGGCAGAATTCAATAAGATCCCAGCTATCACCATTGATCACACAAAACTGTGTACTTTTGTGCATGGCAGGAATTATTGGAATTATCAGTTTTTGTGAAAGCCAACAAATTATTGCTGAAATAATTATTTAGTATTCTTACATGTCAGTTTGTGATATATTAAAAAGCTGCACACAGATTTTCAAACCCAAGTCAAGTCCATACAAAGTGCAGGGCCCGGACTAATAATCGTCAAAACGACCAGAGAAGTGAAAAAAGTAAACTGATTTATGACTGACACTATTTTGGTGGGGGGTTCCACAACTGTTTTGAGATGGCAAGAAATAATTTCCCCTGCATGAAATTCAGGGAATCTTTTCTCTGTCTAAGAGTGCTTTTTCTCCCATGGGCACCTTGACACTACTTGAATTAATTACACCATGGACTTGATGTCTTTAAATATATGTCTGGTCAATGTAATTTGCAAAATAACGTAACAGCCGAGAGGCCAAGAAAAAATGAATGATGACAAAAAATGAAAGTAGTACAACCAGGAAGTTGTTTATCCTAAAGGCTTCAGAAACACCAGTGTAAGATCAACACAATGATGAAAACCTAAGGATGGGTGGATCTTGGTCAGAGAAGGGAAATGTCATCTAGTGTTCCAGTTACTGGCACCCTGAGGTTATGAACAGAACAGTGAGACCTCAGTCTTGTAATCAAAGCCTCCCAGCAGGGAACATGTGATACCCTTTGTATGACCCATTCAGAGTCACTGGTAGAAGGAAATCTTTAACATTGCACTTGTAGTTTCTGTTGGAAAGCCCTGTCAACTTGGGTCAGTTCAGTTTAGTACAACAGAGAGTGCTGAATCACAACATGACTGACAAAAATAATGATTTTCTGTCTTGTACATTCATAAATCTGAATATTGTTATTGAATGTTTTATCAACCTGATTTGGATTTTGGTAAAACACTGTGTGGCCGAGTAAAATGCCACAGCCATGCTATAGTTTAAACAATATTGGAATGAATGTTGCTTTTTCAAACACTTAATCCATTTCCTGGAATTTAAACATCTGCAGGTCTGCCAATCTTAAATCACGGTTTCTGTTATCATTGTAAAAAATTTTAACACCAGAGTTAGTCCTCTGGTTTTGTAGTAAATGTCCGGCTCGGCGATTTAAAGTGGTGTAACACACTGCGTACTCCTTCCATATCTTCCATGCTCTTTAACATTTTACAATTCTGAGTTTGTCCAAGTAAAGTCTCAACTCACCAAGAAACAGGAAAATGCAAAAATAAAAATGGTTTTGATCAGAAACAAGATGGACTTTTGTGCCAACGGTCTTTTGCTTTAGAACTACTCAAATGCAGAGTTAAAATTGAAGAAGCAATAAAAGCCACAGTTGATACACAAAATTCCTGGCTTCATGAAATCACACAAGCACATTTCCACAACTTCAGATGATAGCTCTTTTTTGTCAAATATTCTATGAACTCACTGAAGTGACTAAGTTTTACTCATGATTAATAGGGAATGCAGTATTTCAAATGAGGCGTCCATCGGAAAAACGAGCATAGTCACACAATCAAAATATGGACTATGCCTTTTCTTCCCTTGTACATTTTGGACTATACTCGTTTTTTCAAAGTGTATGCTATTTTAAACATCAAATAATACCGGACTATGCTCGTTTTTCAATTGGACGAGGTTTTCTAACAGTAGAGGACTATGCAGTCATATTACATGGGAGATAAGTCAAAAATTTGAAAATTGTGACTATGCTCATTTTTCCCGTGGACTCCTCAGTTTCTCCCTTCTGTAAAATTAGGTCCTTTGCATAGTGTGGTTGCATGAAACATCCAGCAAAGTGACAAAAAGATCATGAAATTTGTACTCACTTTTGAAACTCCCATTCTCTGTTGTCTAGAGGACACACCTGTCTTGTCTTCAACCATCGAGTGATGCAATGGAAGTGGAATGCATGCTAAAAAAAAACAACAACAAAAAACAACTGTATATTGAGTACTGCACAGGATTTATGATTAAATGAACTGCGACATGAAGGGGCAATAGGTGGGTAGTATTAACAATGATAGGATGTAAACTTGCATGACAATGTTTCATTTTATCACTTGATTAATTCAAAATTTGAGATCGGTTCTACAAACAAGCCTACTTCACTGCATGATGTGGCAATACATATAGTGGATAATTTAACTCACTTAAGACTAACCTTCGCCGCTGTGTAACGTAAATCCTGTTGCTTTAGAAATAATAATTTTGAGAGTTTCAAAAAATGAGAAATTCATAAGAGAGAGTAATTAATTACAGTTACCTGTGGACATGAAAGAAATCATAAATACTGAAATATTTCACACCAGAGGAGGACAAAACGGCCCTTGACTAGGCACAGTGCAATTTACTGCCCTGCTGAATATATTTGCTTGGACTCAGAAAGTTTATGGAAAATCGTGGATGAAAAAGAAAAATTAAAACGTGAAAAAGAAAGGGGAAAAAAAACAAACAAAAACAAATTCATAACAGTCTTTGAATATTCAGCCATAGAATTTATGCACATGGCTGTCATTTTAACTGACTCCATGCTTGAAAAAAATTCACCCATAACCTGGAAGACTGGCAAATGAAACAATAAAGGGACATAATCAAGTAAAGTAAGGAGAACACAAGCGGAGTCAGTTGTCTATTCCAACTGTTCAATTATAAAAATTACATAAATTTGAGGTTTGCATTACATATTAGCTTCCCATTGAATGTGGCCAAATGATACCAAATTTTCATGGAATCCCAGATAACGAGGGAAACAGAGAAGTGCCAGACAACTGCTGGTAAGAAAAACTGCACTCATTCATGTATACAACCTTATCACTGTACTGATGCAGTATGACAGATTTAGAATGTTTCAACTGCAACCAAATGCCTGATAATAAGCGATATATTTATTTAACTTTATGTTGTTTTCAGGTAGGCAGGGTCACTGTATTGTGGTTGTATGGACATCACTTTTAAGTCATCAAAAATATGTTGAAATCAATACCCTGATGCATATATTGCCACACTCTAGAATTTTAGAAATGTTAAATTTTGGGAGAGGGAGGGGGAGGGAGGAGAAAACATTTATGAAATATGGAAAACTGCACTGAGATCTTGATGGTTTGAGCCTCCTCTTCTTTTTATTCCTATAGCGTTCTTTGGCAAGATATTTGTACACACGATGTAGAATGAGATTCACTTTTGTTTCCACAGAGAAAGAAAAAATTGTGAAATTCCATAGTTCAGATATGCCACTTGGAAAATGCCTAGCAATACATTGGATTTTGCTGCTTTTTGTGGAAAATCAGACCTGAATTGTTTTTTTCAGCTTTGCTGAATTATTTACCAAATAAAAGGCTTACATTGCAAACTCCCCATGCTACTGTGCATTCCTCACTGGTGGCCGACGCCTGGTTTGCCTGACATTCAATACCTGAAATACACAAACAGCAAAATTGGTGCTGGATCTGACATACCATCTACCGTCAATTGTATCGGATTCGGAAAGGGCAACTCTGCTATCTGTCTCAGAACTTTTTGTTGGATCTCATACTCAATTTAAGGTCAAATGTGTCTTGAACGGAAACTGCAATCTGTCTCAAAGTTAACTACATGTTAATTCTCACAATTTTATTTACGTCATAATTTTCTTACAAACAAGATTGCAGGCATGATAACTGCCAATGACAAAGTAATATCAAGTAATATCAACATTTACTGGGGATGCCATCTTTGTTGCAGAGTTGTCCCATTATAATAATTAGTCACGGAAGCATTAGTCAGAATTTAAACCTGTTGAACCAATAAATGTTTTATTTATTATATACATTGTACATCTGTTTGTGACTGAGATTTCAACCTGAAACTGAAATCTGTATCCCACACACATACACATACACACAAAATTCGGGAGGAGTTCCATTTGAGTCACACAAAAGGGATAATACAAGGACGTGACTTTGGGTGCGTCCATGAGCAGTGGGGTTACAAGAGCCTTCCTGGTGACATAATCTTCTAAATGGATGTTTTTACGCACAGCTCCAAGATTAACACTCAGAACATGAACTACGTGTCTGACTAAAGCTGTGTAACTCATATGGTACTCCTTCCCAAAATTCACATTCTACAATACACGACAGACTTACAGAGATCCATGATGTGATTACGGCAGATAGCACAGTTGTCAACAACAATGTCTGAAAATAGCAGTAAAGTAAATGACATCAGTATTAAAAACAGTTCAGCAGTATTGCTGCCAATGTTCTTCAGATGTAGCATAAATTACACACATGTATATAATGAGTAAAATAAAAATCACACTGGGAACTAAAACATTCATTCGGTGTTTTTAGTTTCTTTCTTTCTTCAAAAATTAAGCTAGGAGACCAGAAACATATTTATACTAATTTTGCAAAAAAAAATATATATACCAAAGCAATCATCTTATCTTATTCAACACTTTGCGAATTGACATGCACATATTTTTAAAGTACATCAGGAAGACAGGAGGCATTTACATGTCCAACTTTATGTTGCTAAAATAAATAACAAACTGGCAGTCAAAGTTATGAAACACTGATTGACGTAAAGTTTTAAATAAAAGAGGACATATTAACAAATCTTATTGACATAATAAAAAAACAGTGGCAGGAGTAATTCATTGTGGTGCCATTTTAGCCCTCTTTTTCGTTTGATGCTACAATCTAAATGACAGTTTCAAATACTATAAAATTAATTTTCTTCAGTGTCAACTAATCCAGCCCAATCGCTTTTGTATCGTAGTGTTGATTCAAGTTTCAGTTATTTTTAAATAAAAAGTTGTAAAAATGTAAAATACAGTGATCCTTGTTTTGCTCCCTGTGGTAAGCCCACCACACCGGAAACCATAATACACTTTCAATTCCTTGCGCGCAATTTCACTACCATAAATGAGTGAGTAGTGCTGTGGTGCACATGAAAATTGAAATCTGTAGTAAGACTAGAATAATGGGAAGCTTTCTAGACCAAAAAGAGAGAGAGAGATAGAATGGTGGGTTCACAAGTTTATCCTAGATAATGCCAGGAAACTCATCTAATAAATATCTTAAAAAGTGGTTTGCACTGATGAACGTCATATGGACTATTCATGGATATGGCGAAAGCCAATCTGACAAATCCTCAGATTTGATTAATTTTAAAATCTCAAAATTAAAAAAAAAACAAAACAAAAAAACAAAAAAACACCATGTTAGCATACATAGCAACACAAACTTCATTTTTGTCTTTGCGTTTATAATAGGATTTAACTTAATGTTTGTTTGAATGGTTTTGTGTGGTATCTAATCTACAGCCTCACAGAAATGATCTATATTTAATTACGCGGGAGCATTTCATTCACAGAATGAGAATTTCACCAATGCACACCATATCTGATCTTCATAGCTGAACTATATGACACCTAAAATCTTATGTGGGGAATAGATGTAAAATGAAACCAAAACTCAAAAGTTTAAGAATAAAAAGCTATGAATCAAGTCATCTCCTAGCTGCTCGACAATCAGTGCAGTTTGCAGTACTATAATAATGCCACTCAAAGACTTTGAATAATGAATAATGCAGTTTAACATTCAAACCAAAAATTTAGTTTTAATAGAAGAAATAAAACTTACCCCAAGCCCACAGGGCTACAGCATTCCACTGAAAAGAAAAAAGGGTAATAGATCAGTGATGCATATGTTTCCTCTGACATAAAAATATAATGGAAAGTCTGAGGTTAAAAGTTTAGGCACTGCAGACTGTAAGTCAGCACTGTAGAGACTATTTTGCAAATTTGCACAAAACAACATGGTTTGTATAGAATTATAAAATCTTACTGCAAAAAACAGGAAAGTATAATCAGGGTCGCACTGGATTATAAATGGAAATACCAATAAGTTCATTTGAAAGGACAGAAACCAAACATAAACATTCGGACTGCTGACCCTAGGACTGGTTGCGATCTTTTCAAAAAGTCGCAGGATGATTTGCACTTCACAAGTTTTTCAAACATTCTGTGGGCCATTTGCCAGAGCATGCTGTACTAAACTTAGGGGATACCTACAGCTGTGCAAGTCTTTAATCAACAAAAATGAGCAAAGAGAAATTAAGTAACCTGGCCATAGTGCATGACATTTTACTCAGTCTAAAACTACTGAAATAGATCATTACAACTAAATCTTTCAAGACAGTTACAAGCTTTGAGTTTGACTTGTGTTAATTTTCCTGAAACTGGTGCTAGACAGTGGAGGTTTCGTGTGAATAGATTTTGGCAAATCAGTTGAATCTGGAGTCAGGTTTTCATCTGCCAACAGTATCGGTGGATAAAGCCAGTTTTGGAATTGACTATTTACAAAAATACAACAAAAAAACAATTTATTCCCTATCAATATTGTCATTAGTGTCAATGTTGTTGCATATTATAAAAAAAACAGATTGACAAGATTCAGGAAATAAAAAGACTTTTTAAATATTTTATTCAAGAAAAGAAAAAAAACCTGCCCGCCTGAGGATTGAACCACGGTCTCCCGATTAACAGGCGAAGATGGCAACCACTATACTACTCAGTGCCTACTGTGTATCCCGTTGAATTGTGAAGGAATTTTTACAAAATAAACATCTCTAAACCAAGAAACCCATATAACAATAACACCAGAAGCTTTTATTCGCAGATATCTGCCCGAAGGTCTCTCCAATTTCAAATCATGCAATCGATTTCAACAAGTACGCAGCATGTGAATGTTGATCGAGATGAACGGAACAGGGGAGGAAGATGGAGAAGGGTTCAAAATCAGGGAAAATCACTCGCAATACAACATGCATGATGCTGGTGAATGAAAAAATCCTACGGGAAATTTTATGTGCCAGTATTGGAAGATAAACACTTCATTTCACAATTCTCAGTGCAATCAGTGTAAGGTAAACTGACCATACAATTATTAAAACATCACACTACGAAGGTTACAGATTAAAAATTGGGACAGAATCAAGTGGCCCCGAATTTCCGATTTCACTGTATAACCCATATCAAAACTGGACTTGTGTCAACATTCGAATCTGGTTAGAAAGCACATTTTCCTGCAGTTTTTTCACTTTTTAAAAATAACACAAAAATGTGAAATGGGGTATGACTTAAAAGTTTTACGAAGTGCTTATTCGCAGACGAAGATCCTAATCTTATTCGCAGATGGGGGTTTCTTGATTTTGTGATGTCTATGGGAAAGTTCTCCTGTATTCTGCAGTCTGCGATGGCGCAATGGCTAGCATCCACGGTTATCAGTCAGAGTTAACGGGTCCGGTCTTGGGTTCAAACCCACGGCGGAGCATATTTTTTCATTTTTAACCTAGGATTGCTCATTTTTAAGAAAAACAATTCTTTTTTTTAAAGGATTTTGCAAAATTGATGTCGTGGGGAAATTGATCAATGTTACTAGATCTAGTGTGTTCCAGATTACTTTATTCCTGTTCATTTTATTTATTCCTGTTCACTGAACGGGACAGAAATAAAAATGTAAAATCAAATTTTAAAAACTATGTAAATGATTTCTTTTAGTCGGTGCGAATCACAGACTAATATAACCAGACTGGAAACACAAGCTTCGGGCTGTGTCGTTTTTTACGGAAGTTAATGAGATGCGGCCATATAACCAACGTGGCCGCCACTCGGGAAATTCCGATTCTAGTTCTATCTGCAGTAGAAATTTCTTGTTATTTGTCAAGATTGGTTGTACATGTATTAATAATGCATTAACTTGCCTATCCTTTCATTTTATTGTCTACAGCTGCCTTTTTTTTATTGTTATAAATGATGACCGTATGGACTTTTAGCGACCGCTGCATTGTAGCTATGCTGAAGCGTCGGTCGCAACCGTAAACCTAATGTGGCGGATGGTTCATGACCTTTCGCTGTTTTGACGTCACACAATGGGATCATCCAGTCTGTTTAATTTATTAGTCTGTGGTGCGAATTGAACAGCTCATCTCTCTCCACGGTAACCTGGATCTATTTGTCATGTTTTATTTTATTACATTTTTGGTTTGCATGGAAGTTTAATTCATTTTTATTTGTTCTGTCTGACTTTCTCTGTGATTTCACACCCGACAAAATTGGCTAGACTAATAATAGACCAATAATTCATGATCTAAAAAAAAAATATTGTAAAAAAATATTTTAAAAAAATATCCTAGCTACAATTTTATACTCTGAAGCAAAGCAACGATGATCGGTGGTGTGGGGGGGGGGGGGGGGTGTTGCAGTAAAAAAAAGTCACCAAAAAAAAAACGTCAGATCTTGCGGAGCCTCGTTGAATCCCCCCTCTCCCCCCCCCCCCCCCCCAAACTCGGCAGGCGAGTTTAGTTCTGATAGATTAATTGGAATAGAAAAAAAGGAATGTGGGGCAGAGGACGAACTCTTCTGGCTTTCCGACTTCCCCTTCGACACGCTGTTTGTTTACTCTGGTCCGTTTCTGAATGAGAAGTGATGCGCATCGTTTGTTTTGGTCATGTGATTGAGATGGACGCTCGGGTGGCCGCCGCTGGCCTCTCACTCGTCAAGCGAAGGACTTGTTCGTTTCAGCTTTTCAATGTATGTATGTGAAGTTAATCTGATCTTTCTAGACTTTTATCACTCGCTAAATTTCAGAGGGCTTTGGTTCTCGCCCGCTCGTTCTGGTACTTGGGCGATTTTGTATCCCATAGACTGCTCTCACCATCAAAAATGTTTTGGTGAAAGTTTCATCGATAGATCTAACTCAATTGAACGCTATTTTACGCCGAGGAGGTTGTCAGGTGACGCATAAGGAGCTCTTCCTAAATGAGAATCACAAACAGAAAATCCATCTGCGCATAAGATTCTGATCTTATTCGCAGACGTCTGCGAATATATGCGTGGCCAAAGTTTTAAACCCTTGAACCCTGTGTGGGACATAGGTCGTCCACCAAGGTCCTCCACCCTGCTCTGTAATGGGGTATAGGCCTACCTAAGGCAACTCCTAAGAATATTAGTAAAGCCTTGTGGAGATATTCAGGTAAAAAAAAAAAACTACAGCATGTTGGACCACCACAGACAATGGGCAGGGAAAAGGAATTACTGCGACTGCTGTTTGCTCTTTATAAGATAGTAAAACCAACACTCACTTCTGATCTACACACTGGAAAATAAACTCTTTCAGATTGTTCCAAAAGGTCGCTTAAGGAAACATTTCAGTACACTATTCATTCATTACAACGAAGTGTGATCAGTTTCTAAAAAAAGCCAGAGAGATTAGTCAAATTAGTGATGAGAATCCTGTTAGACAAAGAGACCACTAATAAAGTGACACTATCACTGAACCAGCGATTTATAAATGATAACTAAGTAACTGAAATATTTCCCTTGGAAGGAGTTCCGTACTCGAGCGCCAGTATATAGCTACCCCGGCGGCTTTCCCTGATAAGTCAATCTGACTACTGCCCGGACGAACATCGGCCTACGGCCTCGATGATACAAACTGACTAGACTAGACCCTCACGTCGTTACATATCAATCATTGCTTTTTTTTCCAATGACAATTGGATAAACTAACAAAATTAATAAGTACCGAAAAAATATAGATCTATAGGGTTTTTTATCAAAAAGTGGCGCTCGAGTAAGGTACTCCTCCCTTTCCCTTTTCCTATAGTCTTACCTTTTTGACTTCAAATCTTTTCTTGCTACCTCGTTCACCTGATACACTTGGCCCTTCCTCGAGATCTTCATTACTGTCAACATCCATAGCGGCGGCCATTCTGGTTACTAAATAAAGCAGTGACGTTGTACAAGTAAAAACATGAATCGCACTATTGAAAAGTTGGAGGAACAGATAATTATGCGGAAGAAAATAAAATGGTAAGCCTATCTGAATTTCCCTTTTTTCCGTTTCCCTGAAGCCCGAGGTGGACTGTGAGGATGCTAAATAACTATTTCATTTTAAAATTAAAAAAAAAAAGCCCAAATTGACCTCAAATATTACAGATATATATATATATATATGGCCTTTAGCGTCTTTACAGACGGTCTTAGCAGCTAGAATATTCACTTTCACTTTGACTGACAGCTTCTCTCGTGGCTTATTCTACCAATGTTTGACCCGAGAGTGCGATGGCAGTGATTGCAGGTCAGTCTTTTGGGTTCACTTTGGCGAGTGTTTTCATTCCGCCTCTGTCGTTTTGTCAGGTATGTTTCTTTTGCCTTGAAGTCTATTGCGAGCGTGCCACTGCGCAATTTTTGTCTCCATCTGCTTCGATCATTTGCAAGGTTCTCCCATTCATTGGGGTCGATGTTGAATGCTTTCATCGTGACCTTGCAAGTGTCTTTGAATCGCAGATGTGGCCTACCTCTGGGTCGGTTGCCAGTAGCAAGTTCGCCGTAGAGAATTTGTCTGGGGATGCGATCATTTTCCATACGGTGGAGATGTCCAAGCCACCGCAGTCTTTTTTTGCCTAGGAGAGCCTGAGTTGATGGAATGTTGGCTCGGCTCAGAACTTCGATATTTGAGATCCTGTCTTGCCACTTGATCTTGAGAATTTTGCGTAGGCAGCGCAGGTGGAAGGAGTTGAGGGATCTTTCATGTTTGGAGTAGGTGGTCCATGTCTCTGAGCCATACAGCAGGGTGCTTAGGACGCAAGTTTGGTACACGAGTACCTTTGTTTTGATGGTCAGCTTGCTATTGTTCCACACCCTTTTTGAGAGTTTGCCAAAAGCTGTGGCCGCCTTTCCTATTCTGGCATTTATTTCAGTTGTTATGTCTGTGCTACCACTGATGGTTGAGCCTAGGTAGCAGAATTTTCCCACTTGCTCCAGAGGAGAGCCATTCAGCATGATTGGGTTGGGGTTTCTCAAGCCTTGTGTCAAAACTACAGTTTTTGAGACACTGATCTTTAGCATGAATTTGTCACAGGCTTTGGCAAGGCTATTGATGAGAGCCTGGAGCGTGGTTTCATCGTGGGCCACGATTGCAGCATCATCTGCGAAGAGGAGCTCTTGTAACATAATATGCTCTGTACGAGATTTTGCTTTTAGTCTGGCAACATTAAAAATGGAGCCGTCCACTCTGGTGTTAATAAGTACTCCACCTGAACATTGACCAAAGGCATTCTTGAGTAGGGCTGCAAAATATATACCAAATAAGGTAGGAGCAAGAACACATCCCTGCTTCACACCGCTGTTTACAGCAAATGAATTGGATGTGCAGCCCTCAAAGTTGACACATGCCCTCATGTCAGTGTGGAAGGATGCAATAAGTTTTAGCAATGTTGGTGGACAGCCTATGGATTTAAGGACTGCATACAGGCCAGATCGGCTTACGGTGTCGAAAGCCTTTGTTAGGTCCATAGTTGATCGTTTGCTTTCGAAGCAAACGATCAACTATTGACATGATATTTGCACTTCGGCAAATCCAAGAAAAATGTAAAGAACAAAACAGGCCGCTTATAACAGATATATATATACAAAAGAATTTACACAACGATATATTTTAAATGGTCTTAATATATGCTGTTTTAGCCTGTTTTAGCCTCAGAGCAGTAGCGTCGAGTCGCATATGGTGCAGTTGAGGGATCGTCTTAGTAAATAGACGAATCAACTCCATGAGAAGAAGAAGAAGAAGACTGATGTCCTTATGGCTTTGAAAATATGTTTACCTTTACTCCATTCCTCCTGATACAGACTCAATGAATTTGTAAACTAAGTACACATTCTGTTCATTTCTGGTTTCAAGGGGGGGGGGGGGGGGGAAATCAGGTTCGGGGTCTCGAATGAAAGTGGAATGGTCAGTTTGACCACGCCAAACAAAATGAACAGTCTATCGCGGATTTCTCTAGTTAATTAGACCAATTAATCAAACTGTTGTACAAAATAAGCTCAGTCAGTTTCACTAGGACCGATCAAGTCTAATACAAGTGCTAATTTTATCACCTGATGGGGTGTACTGTGCATGATACATAATGAGGCTATCTTCACCGTCAGTGCTCCTGAGATTGGCTTATTTTACAAAGGCATATTAATTTCTGTCTCTCAATAAAATTTTCCCTGCAAGAAATGTGTTCTTGCAAGAATTGTGAGCAGTAGGGTACACTGTAGTCCTGAATTCAACTCATCTAAAACAGTGATTTCAGTGATCAACGTGCGCCCCACCGCCGGCAGACAAAGTTGGAGAAACAGTACATATAAAATGTTTATCTACACAGTTAGGTTGAAATACACAATGGAAGTAAGATTTCTACCCCAAAATATCCCCACGCTCCATTCTGAAGCCCCATGAAAATATTACCTGGCAGCGGGGCCTGCCCCCCCCCCCCCTTGAGAAACACTGGTCTAAAAAATATATATATATAAAACATTCTCGACCATCTTACTTTCCTCGCCTTGTGGCAATGATTGTATGACGCAAACTTTGCACACCAACACAAAAATGACTCTAGGCGGGGACATACGAATGTACACAGAATAACTTCAATACGATGACAACTTGACACAAATAAACAGGCAACTCGCGAAGACAAGGGCAAGGATGATTCATTTGGTAAAGAAAGATCAGCATACAAATGGACAGTCGAACTGAAAAGAAAAATTGACTGTCTCACATGCCTATAGAATAGATTCAGACATTTTCCTAACCTTCCATATAATTATCTATAATGTCTGCATTTCTATACGCCTCAAGCTTTATTCTTCTCTCTCCTCTCTCACTCTCCCTCTCCCCCCCCCCCTCTCTCTCTCTCTCTCTTCCCTCTTTCTTCTCTTTCTCTCTCCCTTTCTCTCTCTCCTCCCCTCTCTCTCTCCCTTTCTCTCTCTCCTCCCCTCTCTCTCTTCCTCCATCTCTCGCTTCCGCTCTCTACGCCTCTTCACCCCCTCCACCTTTTCTCTCACACTGTCTGTCACTTTTTCATTCCTGCAATTGTCTCCGTCAGCGTCTTTGAAGTTCATTCCTCCCTCACAGTTTACTTTTCTCTTCTTCCCTCTATCTCAGATGGTTCATTTTGTCACTTATCCCCCTTCCACCCCTTTCTTGTTTTATTTTTTTGCTTGGATCAGAAACATAAGTTGACCCAGGATCCAGTGACACCCGAGGGTCAGAAGTCACAAGATCCACGAAGCAAAGGAAACTCGTGGACTGTCTGTAATGAATCTGCACGAGGATCGCCCCAACCTGCCAGCAAAGACACGACACTCCGACGTGTGCCCAATGGTTAGCTTTGCTCATAGGAATGATGTCGTTCTAAGGGGAGCCACACAAAGGCCACCGAATTCGGTCACCGAGCCACTAGGCGCTTTAGGTGAGAAGAACTGCACTACATAAACGGACCGAATCTAGGTGGGCTCTATGTGCAGTTGTTGAAATTATATAGTGCAATTCTTCTCACCTACAGCGCCTAGTGGCTCGGTGACCGAATTCGGTGGCCTTTGTGTGGCTACCCTAAGGGGCGAAACAGACTCAAGGCTGGTGTAGGCGCAAGACCGGTGGTTCCCCGCCAACAATTAATTATTTCATCACACTATTACACTGGGCACTTCACACTTAAACACAAGACACTGCCCAGCGTTTCACCCCTTACCTAAGTCCATTGTCTACGACATCGCCCTGCCGTCAGTTTCATGTAGGAAATCCACCCCAATATCGTAACTCTACCAACCCAAGGGGAACTCTATACGTCAGACTGACGCAAGGAAGCTGGCTGGGGTACATGCGATTGGAATTTCGTTCAACGATAATTTGGGTGGGCTGGAAGATGGCGAGGGTCAGTCATCGACTTCATCAAAGTGTGTGTGGATCTGGAGAATTCGGGCTTAAGGTGAAGTTTTTAATCCTCTTTAAAATATCAACATAAAATATCTCTAAGACTATTTCAAGCGAAATATATGGGAAAATGGTCAAACTTTCATTTTATGCAAATCTTAATTTTCATTTGGTCTTTCACTTTAAGCCCGAATTTGGCAGATCCACTCACAAATTTTAAAAAGAGTTTCTATGTCTCTTGTCGCGCTTTTGTGTTGGAAAAACAAGTCTCTGATCAAAGTTTGTTTCTCTTTCTTGTTGTTCTGTCTTTTGAAACATAAGCACAGCCATGCTGGTCCGCACGTTCGTGCCACGCACACGGCGCACTAACACACGAACAATTCAGCAAACACATTTGCTGACCACAAAACTGACAACGATCATACACAGCAGAGAGACAAGTGCAGATTAAGATTAAGCAGTATTAATTATGGTTCATCCAAGACAGATTGGTAATCCGCAGCTTAAGATTTTCAGTTCATTATCAATCTGCTCGCGGCCAGTCAAGTGCAAAACTGGGCTTAGATTTGTGCTGGCACTGCGTCCACGGAACAAGGAGACGACTTTGGACTCGGATAAACTATTTGTTATGCTGGTTTGTTGATTTACTTGTTTGGGACCTTTGTAACCCCCCCCCCCCCCAAATCACCACCACCGCCGCCTTGTTTTGCTCCTTTTTACAATTACATACTGCTCCAGTGATACAGTTTCCTGCTTAGTTTACTGATCCATTCACACTCGTTTGCAGAGAAAATTATGATGAAATGTGAAACTTTGAGTTCAATTTTCTAGTTTGAAACCCCGATTTTATTTGCTCAGTTCTTACATATATGACTCAAATGGATTTCATTCAATATGATCAGTCTGAACGTGGTCTTGTTGGAGCTTTCACTCACCATATGAGACTTCATTGACATTGGGCACTGTGCGACAGCTAAGGCGCTTATTATGAATTTCCACTGGGCAGTACGTGGTTACCCTTAAATAAACCTTCATGTTCACAAGAGCGTGAAGAATTTGTTATTCCTACAAGCTGCTATTTGCGGGTTAACCTGTCAGAAGTTAATTAGGTTGGTGTTATTCTGTTTACTCTGCTCATTACTACACTGAAACCTGAAAAATAATGATGCTTTAATATTTTCTTTTGTATCCAGATTTATTGTATGCCCAGCCTGTGGACGATAAACATAGAAAACGGTTAGCATATATTATCCTTCATGCTGGCATAAACGACAAGCTACAGAGAATATTTACTACTTAAAACAAAACAAAAAATCAGAAAATTGCAGTCCATAAAATGTGGCTTGTTAAAAACCAGTGGATAAAAAGACTTATCAGACTCTCATTTTTTTATCATTTATTTTAATTGTTTTGCTTTTTTTTTTTTTTGTCAAAGACATAAGGAGAGGTGCAAAGAAAAGAAAGACCTTTCAAAAAATGGGGAAAAAAGGCCTCCTGTTAAAGTCATTTAAACGACTAGCCATGCAAATCAAAGTATGATATTCCTGAACATGTAAACCCCTTTTCATCTTTATAATGTATGTTTATACAATCATACAGCAAATAGATTCATTTCAAAAGTCTAAAAACTAAAATAAAAATAATAATAATAGAAATCTAAAAACTTTATTTTAAAAAAAAAGTTATTATCAACAACTGTATCATGACTTAAGTCAAAATTGGGCAAAAAGAAAAGGTTGTATGTTGCAAAACCCTGTGTGAGAAATAAAACCCAAACAATACAAAGCAAACTAAAGAGAAGACAGAAAATACACAAAATTTTCGGCTTTCGCCTTTTTCAAGTGAAAAAAACGAACAATAAAAGACATTTTAGCCGAAAATTTTGTGCATTTTCTGTCTTCTCTTTAGTTTGCTTTGTATTTAATAATTCTTGAAATACAGAGATCAGACAATGATTTAATAATGTTTCACGTTCAGTGGTATATTTAGACCAGTTGGACGATAATAATTTGAATGTTCTCCATGCTGGTGACTACAACAAAGGATTTTCATTTGGCACTGAATGGCACGTAGATTAAAGGAGTGCAGGCTGGTGGCAGCGGAAATTGGACATCATATTGTGGCAAACATCTCTCTGGCACCGTCACTGATTAACCCTTTAACATCGAGGATTGCATTGACACAGAGGACAGGCAATTATGGGCATGTGTGGTTGATTATCAACTTCCGGGACAATTTGCTATGTCGGCCCTACTTTGAATAATATGTTTTATTCAGACGTAACAGTTGTTAGATGACCCACTTACACAAAGAATAAAAAACAACAAATAGAAAAACATTATTAAATGTTTCCTGTTTCTTCGTGAAGTGAAGAATTGTTTTTGGTGACTTTGATCTCGAGAGGGTTAACACTCATATTTCAGATTAGGATATTTCCTGTCTACTGGCTGCTTTTGCAGGCAAGGCGAAAGTTCCTGTTGTTGGCTTGTGCTGATCACGTTAATCCTTTCGAGGTCACATGTATAAACATATTAAATCAGAAACCTGCGCAAGTGTATAAATGCAGGTGATTGGCAGATTTAAAGACGCACTGCAGTTTCTTTCATAGCAAATGTTTTTTTCCACCGGTAGATTCTGAGTTTGTGCAGTTTGGCGTGAATGTCAGGACTGGGATAACAATCGAATTCTAGACTGGAAAGAGTCTTGATCGTAAGTTGCAGCGATTGCAGATCCATAGAGAGATCATTATTCCGAAGCCTCCACATCGTTAGATGATGATATCATTATTCTTATATTATATTTAATAATTTGTCTTTCCGATTAGTATTTTTCATTACTGTAGACCTGGGAGATGCTCTTCATACCGTCTGTGGCCATAAAAGTTGTGACCAAGACAGTAGTAAGGACAGAGGGAAAAGACAAGTTGATAATTATTAATGATGTATTGGAGAGAGTGAAAATGGGCGGGGCTGTATGGAGGTAGGGAGAAGGAAGGGGATTAGCACAGAGATACGCCATGAGAATGCAGGTACACGTATAGATTAGAGTAAGTCAACTCTTGTTTAAGACAGGGCCATAGAAGATAATGGAATAAGATGGTAGAAGTTAATATTTAACGTTACACATGCACTCTCAAGTCAAGCCCATCTTAAGCCGTGAGTTGTTATGGTCACCAGCCTTTAATCTTCATTAGAGAAGCCCTTATGTGCTGTGTATGCAGAATGAAAGATACCAAGCCATTTCCACTTTACCTTTGGGTTCAGCCATGAATTTTGTCCTGGTGCCGAATGAAGACTGTTACCTCCAAGATCTTCTTCTTCTTCTTCTGCGTTCTTCGTGTCAGACTATTTATATCAGGAGGCCGGTAGCCTTTATGAAGGATGCTGTGCTCCTGAGTTCCTCTGCTGTCCCATATAGCTTAGTGTGTAGTGCCGCACCTCGGGGCCAGCTGTTTTCCCTCTGTTGTCTGTATAGGGGGCATTGTTGGAGGACATGTTCTGCATTCTCTGGGCAGTTTCCACATGGGCATGTCTCAGTTTCTCCAACCCTGAATTTTTTGTAAAGGTGCTGCCGGAGTCTGTAATGTCCAGTTCTCAGCCTAAAAAATGATAGTTTGCTCCTTTCTGCTGAGCAAGTGAATCGCATCGTCTGTTACATGGCTTGGGTGACTTTGTTTCCACTTGTACCTCCAAGATCAAGACTTAAGTTTCCCTTGTTGTTAAGTTTAAATGCACTGTGACTTTGTTAAAAATGTGTCTTTTTGTATAAATACAGACAATGAAGTTTAACGAACAATCTAGTATTCTGTTTCTTTCTGGTATTGTCGCAGGTGATTACAGTCTGATTGTCGCACAGAGAAGTACATTCACACCTAACTTTTGCATTAAAATTTAGTTCGAATCTTAACAGATTTTAATTTTCATTACGGTGTGAGTAAAGACATTGTAGCATCTGCAAGCTACCCTTTGCCCTCCCCCGTTTTTCTTGTTATACTGGTGACTGAGCATGTGTTCACTTCTTTCTTTCTTTAATTGTTGACGTTCGCCAGAGTGTACTCCGTGACCTTACCCTCCCTTCCTAGTGAGTAGTTGTTGGGTCATCGTAAATATTAGTATGTTCCTGAACGTTCGATGACGTTGTGGATATGGATGTTTACGCCAGATTTGGCCTTGAGTGATGTAACCTAGTGACGTATTGATACGTGATTGGTTAGTTTGTGTGTTCGGGCGAGGGCAGAGGTTACGTTTATTTCGGGAACTTTCTGTAGAAATGTCTACATATATATGGACCCATGTGAGTGGTTGGTCGGTGAGTAAGTGAGTTTTCCTTTCCGTGTGGCGTTACATATTTATTAGTTGTTCACTGGTGCCTTCCTAGTATTTTATTGTTAAGATACAGTTATTAAACTTTAGTATTATTTAATCGATCGTCGGATCTCGTGTTTTTTATTCTACTGCTGTAATAGTTTCGTTTTCTAAAGGGTTGTAGTTAGATCAACTAACCCCCCCCCCCCCCTACTATAACGTGCTAGAACAACCTCAGCTGTTACACACATAAAGATTACGTCATGCTTTTGATTAAGCTGGCAGTTACGTTTTCCAAAAAAAAAAAAATAGAGATCTGAATTATTTTTCCTGACAGAATTTTTATTACTTTGTATCACCAGGTCACAAGTCACAGGTCAAGTGTGAAAAAAACAACAACAAACGAATACAGCACAATGAGTGCTGGGCAGTTGTCCGACAACACAGCTCCGGTTTTGGGTAAAGGGCTGACAGGGACCGTCCTCATCACTTCACAAGCGACCAAAGCTGACGCACCCAAACTGGTGACCAAACAAAAACAGGAAACAAAAACAGCAGTAAAATAAATCCCGTCCCCGGAAAACTTCCATCCAAAGAGAAACACAAAAAGTAGAAATAAAACCATCTCTACAAATTGAAGGTAAGTCTTCCTGACAACAAGATGACTTAAAGGTTGATTTTATCGATTCAGATAAACCTAAAACATACAAGAAAATCTAAATCCACTATATATAATTTTGCCTCGTCTAAATTTCTGTAACTGAAAAAAAATACTGATCGGACATAGGAATGGGAAAGTATAAAATTTAATGTCCATAGGAAACATGATTTTTGTTTTTCTTTTTGAAAATTTGAAAGTAATCCAAACGTAGAACTACTTTGAAATTTGTTTAATTATGGGGTTTGTCATTGAAACAGCCACTTGACTGAACTCTGATGGGAGGCCACCGTGAGCATATTTCAGAGTCTGAAAGTTCAAATGTTGCTATAAATAAATTTGCCATTTCCTTCAATTCACTTCATTTTCATTTACCACGATTATCTACTGGCGCTGTGTTTGTTATCGTCTCTCAGCTGAAGGTTTCCTCCTGCCAGCTATCAACGGGGACTCCAACTGCCACACTGATACAGTAAATGCCATTGACATCCTGTATTCCAGTGGCTCTCGTCAAACAAGAAGAAGGAGTTCGATGTTTGACTTACCGCCCAAGCGCCAAATTTCCAACGACACAAAGATGCTTGATGTGCCCATCATTGTATGTGATGATCTGGTGTCTTGTGACGGTCCCCAATTTGAAAACCTGGACAGTTTCACTGCTGATCAAAATGACAGAACAGACATTCACGACACAAGTTTCAACAGTTCTCAACAAGACGATCTGCGATCTTCTACCTCGTCCTCGCATGACCCTAAAGATCAGAGGCCTACAAGTTCAGACGGTCCACGAGGTACAGGAAGCCCAAAGGTTTCTAAGAAAAACAGCAAATCACGCAAATCCAGGAACGTCAAAGAAAAAGCTGAAGAAAAAAGTTCTTCGCCGCAGTTCTCAGAGAAGAAACGGACGAGAAATACAATTTCTCAAGCCAAACCCTGTTGTGTGGCTGTTGGTGAGTGTGACAAGAAAACGACACCCAAAGACGCAATCCAGACTCATGCAGATCTATTGGGTGTTACAACCGTGGCTAAAACCTTTATGATATCAAATGGTGATCCTTCTCATCGCAATAATATTTCTGGCTATTCAGAGAAAAGTGAAATGTCAACTCAGTCCTGCAGTGTAGCCTCTGACAAAGATGCCAGGAAGCAGGGCAACCGGGTTTACCGGACCAAATTCTTCAGATCGCGGAGGCTACAATGGAAAGATAGAACTGGTTGAATCAGTGAATGACAGTGACTTTGAGAGTGATGGCAATGGGGAGGCGGAGGCTCATGACAAATCTATAGGTAGGGGCTTTCCTGTTATCTGTACCGATATAATTATATTTCTTACTGCTATATGCCAGACCGCTTTTTTCAAATTCCTGTATCCTAGGGGATTTACGAGGGAAATATCATTTTCAAACATGTTTATGGGTGTATTCAGCTGGACAACGCACGTGGAGATAGTATTTTTGTGATATTTTTCATTTCTTCTTTTTATTTTATTTATTTATTGTTATTTGTTTATTTATCAGATAATTTGAGTAGGTATTGTACAACAAAAGTGGACTTGTTTGTTTTAAGAATACTAAATGAAAACCAGGTAGAGATTTAAACCATCTGCAGTCTGATTTGGAATATATATGGCCTTTAGCGTCTTTACAGACGGTCTTAGCAGCTAGAATATTCACTTTCACTTTGACTGACAGCTTCTCTCGTGGCTTATTCTACCAGTTTGACCCGAGAGTGCGATGGCAGTGATTGCAGGTCAGTCTTTTGGGTTCACTTTGGCGAGTGTTTTCATTCCGCCTCTGTCGTTTTGTCAACGCCTCCTCGTTTTGCTGCCTTGCCTGGGCTATTTTTAAGAGATGGTGCTTTGCCCAGAGGCACCACCCCTCTCTCTGCCATTCTAGTTAAACCCAAAGGAGAGACCAGGTCAATACATTTGGAACTAGTCCGGCTGCAGGAGATGCTGGAAGCCAGTTTGATGCAGTTCTCCCTGACAACCACCTTCGGGTCTCCACTCCTGATTTTCTGTCTGGGTTTACTCCCATAGCCTTTGCTATCATAGCAACACACAAGGCAGTGTGGTATTTGTATTCAGGGTTACCTTCCCCTAGTCTTCCTCTCTCCCGAGATGACCCACAAGACAGTCGGGGTGACAGTAGCAGGCTGTATTGTGTACTGTCATACAATAGCAGAAAACTCTGGCCTGGTATAACTATTCTAATTTACCCACATATTTATCTGTATACCCACCTACCTACTCACTTCCATATCTATCTATCTATCAACTATTATCTATCTGTCTATCTATCTATCTATCTAACAACCTATCATGTTGACTGTTTACGTCTGTCTGTATTTCTCGATTTCTCCACCTAGTTATTATAATTGAGACTGACTTCAAAGAATCACAGTGATACATCGCATGTTTATTCTGTATTTACCAGTGTAACGCGGTATTTGAATTTATTTCACTGTAATTAATACTTTCGGAAACGTTACTCGCTGACCCTTAGTACGTGACATCAAAACAATATGTACAGGAAGGCCTGTCGGCATCTGAAGATCACAAATTGCAACCGAGTGGAGAGAGAGCTAGACAGAGATCGTGTTTAGCTTGACTACACGGGACTTAACTCTGCCGACATCAAAGCCATCTGTATTGCCTTGCTGGTGAGTTTACACGTTGTGGTACAATATTATTGATGACGTGTTCAACGATTTATGTTTTTCTTGAGTTTAATTGAAGTATATACTGCATTTTACGGGACAACAGCATAAGAAATAATAACAGTGCTGATTATAACTTAGAATGAACAAAATATCTACGATGTATCTTAAAAACTGTAAGCCCAGCATATTACAAGTTTACATAAATGAACTGTTTTATGTCGTTTGCAACTCTGCGTTGTCATCAGTGTTTGGCCCAGAACAGCCATTGTACACTTGTGACAACGCAAATAATTGCACATCTGTTCCCTTTAACCCTTACCGTACGTCGTGGGTCAAAAATGGCGCAGAATGTTGGAATTTCAATACTACTCTATAACGGCTAGCCTCAAATCCATGGGCAGCCAAGAATGCTTCAATTAACCATTTTGCCTATTATCAATTGAGGATATTATTAATCTTAATTTCAAGTTTTGAAACAATTACGGTTTTTTACCCTACCCCCGATTCCTACGTCGTGGGTCATTTTTGGCACAGACTCTACAAAGAGGAGAAAACAAGCTGTTACCCCTGATCTATTTCTGGTATGTCCGCCCATGGTTTTTCCCGCCACAAGGAAGCTAAAAATAACACCCTGAGCGAACCCCTGCATGTGACCTAGATCTAGACTATGCAAGTATCGTGGCTTTGTGCTGCTTTTATGTCAGAGAGCACAATGGCAGAAAGTAACGTGGCCGCATGTTCTTCACTTGAGCCAGAAAACGATGATGTGCAATCAATATCAGATGAAGATGAATTTAGGCCCGTGGAAGACCTGCAGGATAGCCTCCGCCATCTTGAAACTGAATAGTAGAGATTACGATTAGCACAAGATACCCGAATACGACTGTGCCAAATATGACCCACGGGGTAGAGGACGCGTAGTAAAATATCGGCATACGGTAAAGGTTAATTGGAATTATAAATCTTGGTTGAATTTTAACTGACACAGTGTTACTTCATTATTATTTCGAAGTTTGTGTATATTTTTTTTAGTCCCCTTGTAAGAGCAAGGAAAACAACATGATCACTGTGAATAACAGCATCAACAATAAGAATAATGACAATAGCAACAACAACAACAACAACAACAACATCAGCAACAACTAACGCTACAGCTTTCACAACCATAGAACCCAGACACAGCGGCTTCCATTTCTTTTCGCTTGCAGCAGTTTTACCACTAACACGCCAGTCTCGACGAGAAGCGAAAGGAGATGAAAGCGGAAGCGCAGTGCGCTCCGTAAAGCGCCGTGAAAGTTTATGACGTTTTGTGGGCTGTTCGGCAAGGCGGGGGCTATCGCCATGCAACAAAATTACCGAAAGCGAAACAAAACCGAAGCGGCTGTGGCTGGGATCTAATAGAGAACGCCCCTTCCACGTAAATAGGAGAAAAAAAAAGATAGTTTAATTCTATTTCCTAGGGCAACACCCGCATCAGTCGTCTTGATCTGTCAGGGAATGAGCTTTGTGAGCAGTCAGCCCAGTACATCAGTGAACTCATTTCTGACAACGTGTTCATTTCTCATTTGGTGAGTGAAACAGGTAACGAAAATAGAGGAAACTGTGACAAAAAAAACACAAAAAACAACAACGTGAAACTGAGGGAAAATTGATGTTAAAAGTTGGAACCTGGACAAATTCCATCTTTCACCTGAAAGGACGGGCCTCTAACACTTTGTATTTTGTGACTGCAACTTTTCTTTTGTTTCAAAGTTTGGCAGATACTAAGCCGACCAACCAATCTGGTACATAATATCATAAAAACCACAGAAAAACTGTGGGGTCGCAGCAGGGCTATAAGCAAAGTCAAAATTGGGCAAAAAGAAAAAGTTGTATGTAGCGAAGCCCCGCGTGAGAAATAAAACCCAAACAATACAAAGCAAACTAAAGAGAAGACAGAAAATACACAAATTTTCGGCTTTCGCCTTTTTCAAGTGAAAAAAAAAACCTCAACAGGAACGAATTTGGTACATAGCTGGGATAAAGGCGATAGTCACGTTTTGTGACTCTGGTAATTTTTCTCCAGTGGTCTTCAGTAGTGACGAGGTTTTTTACACTGTGTTGTGAAAGTATAATATGGTCGTATCAGGGAGACACTCACAATTAATTATGCCTGTCAAGCCAATCTCAAAATACTGTGTCCTCATGTTTTGATCTCGAGTCTTTAGTGAAGAAAAAACTGTAAGTACGGGTTATATTTATTAGTTAATGCTTGATTGAAATAGCCTGTACTGGCTTTGTATTGGACGGGCGTTCCTTATCTTGAAACATACGTTTTGCGTTGATGATTATGTCTGCTAGAAAGATCTCTCGCTCAACCAAAAACATATTCGTACAACGAGTAAGATTACCATTTTGTTAACTCTATCACCTACAAGTTGGACTGAGAGTGCATAGTGCACATAGCGCTTTTGAATGAATGAAGATAGGAGTTTGAATTAGAATAAAATATTTGTCAGAATAGTTCCTGGGAATGAGAGACAGTGCCGAAAATTGCGAATTATCCTCAGTTGGCTATGCATTATGGGCCAATATTACTGTAAGTAACTGGATTTGGTTGGAAAAATTGCAGCAAAAGGTCTGGCCAAGTGATGCCACTGAGTTGGCTGCTGTTACAAAATGTGTGGATTTCCAGCGTCCATGACAGGTCTCCCCTAGCACATCTGGTAGACCAAGATCAGAGCGTACCAAGCACGCTTTAAGAAAGACGGACCAATAGTTCATAGTACATGTTTTACAAAATCCGCATCAAAAGGTGTAGTGAAAATCCAAACAAATTCCCGTTGGCATTTTCTTCTTCCAGTTTTTAGCGACGTGCCAACTCCGTCAGAGATCGATAGCGACTATCATCAAAGCGGTGACTGCCAGCAAGAATATCGTTGTGTTAGATCTATCAGGTGGGTCAAACTATAAACGTGTTAATTGTGACACACAAAAGAACAATCTTTAACACTGAAGTCAATAAATAAAATATCAGCACTGAGTCTTACCAGTGAATGAAAGAGTGATCCAACTCCACTTTTATGAGAAACTGGGATACTTTAATGAGTGCAGGACCTATAAGTCTTCTAGCGGAGAACAGTCTGACTGCGTTAAGACTAAATGTACTAATTATTTCATGTTACTTTCGCTCTTAGTTTACTATCTAAATCAAAGACAGAAAAACGTGTGAAAACATAATTTTCTAAGAAACAATTAAAGAGGAATTCAACCACGTTTTTATCCCTGGGCATAATTGTAACTTCGGTGGCCCTGGTTAGATTACCTTAACAACTGCACAGCAACCAGCAAACAGAAAACCTATAAAAAAAACAAAGAAGAAACGAAAGAACAAACGAATTTTTGATATGAGTACTTGAAAGCAGTTTCATATAGATCTAATAATAGAAAATGCGTACTACATTTCTAGATCATGATATTTATGCTATTATGTTGTTTAGAGCATTTTCAAAGTTCTTTAGGTTATAATGGGAATGTGATGTTCGTTAGGTTATAATGGGAATGTGATGTTCGTTAGGTTATAATGGGAATGTGATGTTCGTTAGGTTATAATGGGAATGTGATGTTCGTTAGGTTATAATGGGAATGTGATGTTCGTTAGGTTATAATGGGAATGTGATGTTCGTTAGGTTATAATGGGAATGTGATGTTCGTTAGGTTATAATGGGAATGTGATGTTCGTTAGGTTATAATGGGAATGTGATGTTCGTTAGGTTATAATGGGAATGTGATGTTCGTTAGGTTATAATGGGAATGTGATGTTCGTTAGGTTATAATAATAATAATAATAATAAATTACATTTATATTGCGCATTTCCAATAAATGCTCAATGCGCTTTACAAGTAATAAAAACTCATTCCTCTCTCTCCCACACTCCCTCTCCCCACCCCCCTCTCTCTCTCTTCCCATCACATTGTCACTCCTTCTATCACATGCTCTCTCCCCTCAGGTAAGTCAAGAAAAATAAGCCTGCTGGAACAAAAAATGCTTTAGCTGCCTTTTGAAACTTACTAATGATTTTGTTTGTCTCAGTTCCATAGGTAACTTGTTCCACATTAAGGGGCCAATATATGTGAATGATCGTTCACCATAACATCTGTATGATTTCACAGGTGTCACTAGCATGGTGGAATCAGTGGAGGATCTTAAACTTCTCCCTGGTGTATACAGTTTTATCAAATCTTGTAAATAAGAAGGAGCCGAGTCATTCAGACATTTGAAACACAGGATGCAGATTTTAAAAATTATCCTTTGCTTCACGGGGAGCCAATGCAATTCTTTCAGGAGTGGTGTGATATGATCTCGTTTTTTGGATTTGGTTATCACCCTGGCAGCATTATTTTGGATTACCTGTAGACGATTCAAAAATTTTGTATGAATACCCGCTAAAAGTGAATTGCAGTAGTCCAGTCTAGACAAGATAAGGGATGTAACTAATGTTTTTGTGGTCTCTTCATTTAGATATTTTCGGACAAGGCTTATTCTTCTCAACTGAAAATTTAAGGATTTAGACAGAGATCCTAATGGGAATGTGATGTTCGTTAGGTTATAATGGGAATGTGATGTTCGTTAGGTTATAATGGGAATGTGATGTTCGTTAGGTTATAATGGGAATGTGATGTTCGTTAGGTTATAATGGGAATGTGATGTTCGTTAGGTTATAATGGGAATGTGATGGCACAAAACTGGCTCTTATTCTATTTCCTGTTCCTTAGAGAAGAAGCTGCAAGATGAAGAAGTAGAGCTGGTGGCGACGTCGTTGAGGGTAAGTCTGATGATCAGCCCTTGGCAGTTTGTACAGCCCATTTAGTTAAGTTGTTGTATAGTAAAGTGTAGCCACTGCTTTCATCGAATCCTGCACTGTAAAGACCTTTTATCCTCTTCCTTGATAAAATTCGTTCGTTTTTTTTTCATAATTATGTATTTTCAAGAAAGTGATTAAAAATTACCGGCGAGATATTTCAGTTCTATTTTTGATACAGAGAGACTAGTCCATTGACAAATAGGAAAAATGTTAGTAAAATGTAAAAACAGTTTCATATGATTTAATATTAAACATTTAACCACCTTTCTGACATTGCAGAAAAACAACGCACTAAGGGAGCTAAGACTACGATACTGTGACATTGACGGAGAAGGTGGCCGGATTCTTGCCCCTGCCTTAGGTAAGCAATGCATTAGTTCGAGCAAATTCTTGCAATTGTGTAACTTTCTGCGTAATTTGATGGGGAACGTAACACCCTGCTCAAGTTCTATCACCTTCTGAAAGATTTGTCTTTCTGTGTATCTTACAATCGAACTGTCATTATTCAGTGCCTTGAACATTTTTTTTTCCCACTGAAACCCTGAATCTTTTATGATGATTACAGACCTCCCAACTATTAGATACAGGATAATGGGGAGATTTTATGAAAAGGAGATAGGACTAAAAGCGGGGAGATTACCACAATGTTTGAGAAACTCATGCCCAGGATCAAAGTGTGGATTGTGAGTATTGGTGGTTTGGATCAAAACAGAACCAAGACTAGTTAACAATGAACTGCAGCACTATGAGACTGGTAAGAAAAGCTTTCGATATCTGGAACTGATCGATCTATTTCCTAAGAATTTATAAGATATCACTGTTTACCCACTGTTAACAAAACCATCTCCAAACAATAGATCTAGATAGACTCAAACACTTGAAGAAAAATGTGAAACAAGAAAAAGGCATGTACCAGAATATAAAACAAAAAATCAAAAAAATCCCGGTGTTTTCAAAGGAAAATGGGCAGGGCGGAGTTATGTCATAAAAACGGGGAGACTTCCGGGAAGTCGGGAGGCTGGGACGTCTGTGATTATTACTAATTCAAAAGCAAATAGAAAAAGAAAAAACCGAGGCATTCAAATATAAAGTGGTCAGAGTATGCGAGTTGTTCATCTGGTCGTTACTGTACACCAACATTACCTGGTACAGGGAACAGAAAAACCAATTTTTTCCCCGTGCTCCAACATCAGCGCTTCTTAGTTCTTACTTCTTACATGGACATCTGCCAATGCAGTATCGTTACTCCTGCGAAATGCACAGCTGCCATTGGCCATTTCAGCTTGTGCCCTGTCAAAGCTTTACGGAACCGAGAATTTGCATGGGGTAGCCTAATTTTCGACAGACAGCGTGGTGGCACTGTATGTTCACCTCATAGATTAGTGTGTAAGATTTTGGCACAACAGCATAGTGTCGGTGACCCGTCTGGCCTCTTATCTGTGACCTTTGAACTCTCTCTCTCTCTCTCTCTCCAGGTGACAGCTGCATTGAGACTCTTGACCTGAGCTGGAATCAGATTCGACAGAAAGGAGGGACAGCACTCTGTACGGCATTAGCTGTAAGATTATTCAACTCATTATCTTCCTTGAATTTGTTCACGAACTGTTGGTGGTGGCATGGGTTCATTTCAGTATCTGTTGAAAATATTTAAGCCTTGTTTGACATCTAATCAGAATAAAATATGACTGATTTCAATAATCTCCTCCAGGTAACCCGCGTATCATACACGTTCAGAACGTTACTAATAAAACCGATTAGGTAATGAGTACACATAACAGTCTGGTTATTTTTGATGATTTATAAAAGTTACGAAGCGGAACTTTGGATTTTACACATCTGTACTTGTTCGTAGCCTCCTGGCCCGATATTGGAATGTGTATTCAATTATTCTGGTTTGTATGGCCACATGAACATTTTTCAGACATATAATAATAATATACATACCTCAGAAAAGACAGCAAGTTTTACTTTTCAAACTTCACAAAGGAAAACGACAGCATCAGGGAGCTGGACCTGTCATGGAATGGTTTGGGACTTGAAGGGTCAATTGGCCTTCAGGCAGGTCTAGAGAAAAACAAACATTTGATACGACTGAAGCTGGAGTGCAATAGACTCACCACAATATGTCTGGGACATCTGCTAAAGGGACTGGAGAAGAACAGCACCCTGGAAACATTAGCCGTAAGTTATTCCGTCTGTCTTTCTCAATGAGCCACTGTGGTGACGTTAATTCTCTAGTATTCAAACCTTGATTCCAGGATCCAAAAATTTCTGAAGCTCACAAAATTTGAACTGTAGCTTGATAAGTGCCACAGCGAATTTTGAACAGGTGCCAAAGTGTGCATTTGTTATGTTGGTAGTCCATCGATTCCGACGCAGCCTGTGAACTCATCGATGGGAGCGCATGTGGCTCCGCAGTCCAAGGCTGGGTGCACACAGGCGCCCGCAGGTGTCACAGCGGTAATCTGTTGTTTGAACTGGGGCAGACGCTGTTCTATGGCGTCCCGTTGGAAACCAGCTGTCGCTCTGTAGATGAGCGACCCCCATGCCTGTCTGTTTGCCGCAGTGGTTTCGAGCTCACGTGGCTGGATGTCGCGCCATCTGAGGTTGCTCTTTAGGGTGTCGTTATACCTCAGATTGGGTCTTCCTTGTCTGCGTGAGCCCTGCTTCAGCTCACCATACATGAGCTGTCTGGGGATGCGGCTGTCGTCCATTCTGATGAGACGGCCAATCCAGCGTAGATGGACCTTCAGTAGGATTGACACGATACTTGATGAGCCAGCCCTGTCTAGCACTTCTAGATTCGTAATTCGCATTTGTTATACCTCTTCTACAAACTAAAAGATCTCCAGTTTTGCTGCCAAGCCTTCAATCCAAGACTCAGACATTCCCCTCGTGCGTAAAGTTTGATAATGAGGCAAGCTCTGGATTCAGAAATTTGCCACAAATAATCTCCTTGTTGAGAAACAAATACATTAATATAATTATAATCATTAATAATATTCCTGCAGTTTCCATCACTTAACTCCGCAGATTTCTCATAAGACAATCTTTCAGTGTCTCACAGTCTCGGAGAGCCCCAAAATCACATGTAATTTATGTTTTATTGACATGTCTTGTTTCTGGTCTTCAGTTTTATGGGACAGCATCTTTAGTTAGAGAAACTTCTGTATCACTTCCCTACACTGGACTAAGACGTGTAGTAAAAGATAGCACACCGCGGGTATAGAGCAGAATTGTTGTATCTCCAGGTTTATGAATTGGGGTTCATAATGGCAACACTGTAATAATGACAAACTGCTTCTTGCAATTTTTTCGCCATTCCGCTATCTTTAACCAGTTCCAAGTAACAGAGAAGTAGTGTTGTTGTATCTCCCTTAAAAATGAGACCATTGAAACCAATATTGTGGTATTTCCGAGTAAGCTCCCATCATTCCTATCACCGGAGATACAACAATTTTGCTCTATACACGCGACACGTGAAATCATCTCTGAAAACAACAGTGACCTGTTAACCCTGAATCATGAATGATCTCTTTGTATCATAAAGGTGTTTTGTTAACACGTTTTTCAGATGTGGTACTGTATTTCGGTTTTAGATCTGTCAAGATCCCTTTGGATTTGTATGTAAACTTCCTTTAGACAATTAGCTACCTACGAAACTTCTTAAGCAAATATAGTTAAAACAGTAAAAAGTAACACAGGGATGTCTATATTTCCACAGCTGGCGAAGAATCCACTGTCTATAGACGATGCAAAGATGATAGCCAGTGGCCTCAAAATGACCACTAAATCTGCAATCAAAGTAGTGGACATTTCGGTACGTACCAGGCCACAGGTAGAAATAAGGGTAAATTTCATGAACGTCACATATGTGATCAGGAGAAATTCCATGAAATCAGATAGTATGAAAAATCTGCATGAAACTTTATTGAATTTAGAGGCCATGATCGATGATGTGTCGTTTCCCACTCTCAGAAAATCAAAACTAATTCGAAAGGTGAGTTTCGGGCCAAAGTGGGAAAGAGAGAAGAGCGGCATGGTCGTATGGAATTTCAGAAAAGTTACACGTGAAACTTCTACCCAGAGTTATAATCTCTAGCTCATCTCGGTGTGTATATGAAACAGGACAAAAGTACTGTGCATTTTAATGTTTTCCACTGATCCAGATAAACTGTAGATTATTTTGAACGAAGTATCTATTAAACTTTATTGTATTCATGTGTACACAGTGAAAGGTGGTAATGGCGTAACGTGTGGTGGTTGGGGGGGGGGGGGGTGGGGGGGGAGGGGGGAGGGGGTGCTACAGGGGCGGTTACCCCGGGCGCAAAATTCTTAGGCGCGCAAACTTTCAAAAGAAAAACAAATAAATTAGAAACAACAAATAGAAACAAAATAGCCCCACCACACATACACACAGAAAATCTTCCAGTATTCGAACATTCTGAGCAGTTTTTCAACATGACGGGGCAAATAAACGTTGCCAGGTGCTAACAGTCCACAGGTCAGGGGACGTAATACTTGCCTTGCCCCGGGCTCTGGCAACCCACGCTACATCAATGAAAAGTGGTATGAACATGAAGCGAACGCATTATAATAAAATTATATTATTTTGGTTAACCGGGGAAGAAGATGACCAGTTCACAGACCTGCTTCTTGTACAGAGAAAATATTAGGCGAATTGAGTTGTAGTGCCTAGTTAGTGCTCAGAAAAGAAAAAAGCAGGTGCGAAAGAAGGGAGAGATATGACCAAGATTGGGACCGAACCCGAGACCTCTGTTACGGCACCCAATATCATAAAAACCGCAGAAAAACTGTGGGGTCGCAGCAGGGCTCAAAGCAAAGTCAAAATTGGGCAAAAAGAAAAGGTTGTATGTAGCGAAGCCCCGCGATGCAAACTAAAGAGAAGACAGAAAATACACAAAATTTTCGGCTTTCGCCTTTTTCAAGTGAAAAAAAACAACAACTTAATATAAAAGGAAACAGAGAAGCACAATACAGCACAAAGAGGTATCTTTAGTTTGCTTTGTATTGTTTGGGTTTTATTTCTCATGCGGGGTTTTGCAACATACGGCACCCAACGCCTTGCCAAGAAGAAAACAGATCGCTTAGCCGTTCGGCCACTCCATCTCTCTTTCACTCCCGTTTCGCTTTTCTGAGCCCTAACTAGCCACTGCAACTTTAATCCGCCTCACATTTTCCCTGAATTATTATCTCATTGCTCCCCCCCCCCCCACCCCCCTCCCAGCTTCTGCTTACTTCTATTAAGTTTTGCTTCTTGTACAGTATGTTTCCTGTTTTTATCCGATTGTCTGGCAGTTATTTCTGAAGTTGTTGTTCTTGTTGTTGTTGATTTTCTACAGGACGTGACAGTCGATGATGAATTTGTCAACCTTCAGGAAGAGCTTCAGAGTTCTCGTGGTGTCTCCATCTACTCAGGAAATATTCTACACAGACCCAAGAAAGAGGTAACACACTGGATTCAAACTATCCATTGTTGTAATGGATCCTCGTCACGCCTTCCGAGGTTGCTGTTTTGTTCATGTTTCAATATGGCATGCTGTTCCATGATGGTTAAGAGCGCCCGGGATGATAATGCATACATTCTCAGTAAACCGTGGGCCAAAGTAGAGCCTTTGTTAAGTCAAAGTGTGATATCGGTATATCTATGTTCAGAGTGGGGGAAAACGTGCAGAAACAATATTATTGGGCCTGAGGTCAGATGAACCCAAGATGTTTGATTTGATAGTAAAATGTTGCTTGGACTCTGGAGTCATAGGTTTTGTTTTTCTGGAAACAGTATCCACCTGATTTAGGCCAAGCGCAGACAAGTGATTTTTGAGTCACCCAGTTCCAGAAACTATAGCTGCCGCAATAGAACAAATGGTCCTCCCTTCGAAGCAAACGCGAGTGATTTCTTAATCTACAAAATGAAAAGTAACATTTTTATTACCAATTACTAAATAGTTTCTCGGACTGGCTAACAAAGAAATCACTCGTGTGTGCCTGACCTTATCGTAGCAGAAGCTTCAGTTTCTTTTTAGTCCCACGACTTCCTGTGTTTAATACCATTTCACCCTTTTATCGGTCCCTTTAGAGTTTTATGTGACACTTTCTGGGCGAAGTGAACAATTCTTATCGATACTGAGATGATCATTGTTCTGTTGTTTTTTTTAGAGACTATCATGTCACGAGTAGGTGAGCTGGGATCAGTAGTTACGGGGGAAGGGGATAGAGTAAAGTTAACCCACGGGCCACGGGTAATGAAAAGCGTGCATGTTGTGAGTGGGGGGGGGGGGTCTGCATGAGGCGAGAGCGCTGTACTACTATCCTTGCAAGTTAGAAGGTCCTAGGGGACTGACGTGAGTGAGAACAGTCGGAGATTGTGACAGTGTTTTCCAGTGATGACTGGTAGGTGGAACGATGATTGATAATTATGATTGATGTATTATATTCGTCTACGACCATGATGTAAATAAGTGCATGTGAGGAATGTGGAAGTCCTTGATACTGTATATAGCAATGTGCGCCATGAGCGATAGATGGAAGTTAGCTTCATGGATTTGTAGCGAGAGTGAGTAGGGTGTAATACGGTGGAGGTGTTACCGTAAGATGTTTGGTGAGTGAAATGTGAACTATTGTGTGTACGCTTCATGAGTTGTAATGAGGGGTGAAGTGATTAGAAATGGTATGGTATTATACCAATGTAATGTTATTTTTGTAGGTGCCGAGGTCGGGCCGAAGAGCGCCGCCTACGGTGAGCACAGGGGATAGGCCAGCATAGGGCCGAAGAGCGCCGCCTACGGTGAGCACAGGGGATAGGCCAGCATAGGGCCGAAGGCCACACATAGGCCAGGAGTGAAGCTGTCGGTGTAGGACAGTAGAGGCACATGAGTCGTGGCAGTCTGGCCACAGACAGGGATGTATATATGATCGTGAATGTGCTATTAAGATGTATTACTGTGACATGGATGTATTACTGTGCGACTGAGATATTCATGTGAATTGAAGTATTAACGTGCTATGGCCACGTGAAGTGTATAGGAGGCTAAGGTGTATTGCCATAGGGAGACGCTATTGAGAGACTGTGGTGTGAAAGAATATTAGTGTGTCATTAAGACCCTGAGTGGAGAGGCTGAGGCCGAGGTGTCTCTAGAGTAATTACCGGGTTGTGGACCCGAGGAAGTGTGTTTACGGAAGAAGGCCGTGGACGGCAGTTAACTTGAAGAATATAATGTATGTATGTAATTGCACTGTTATCCTTATCTTTATATTTATGTTTAATAAATGTGTGAGTCTGATGGGTTGTTCTGTTAAGTGTTATACTTGTTCGTTCGTGATTGTTGTCCTGTTATAACCATCGCATCTCCCAGTCTGGGATTTGTGACATATCACTCTATGCGCGATCAAATCATTCTTTCTCAAGCCACATTTTCTATTTTATAAAAACTCTGAATGCACCAGTGAGCTCAAGAATGCCCATCGCCGAGTGATCCGCCAGACAGCTCTGATGATGCTGAGATCCAACGCCAACCAAGAGGACGAGGACAAGCGCGGGGATTTACTGAGTGAGTTCCAGAAACTTGTCCGAGAGGCGGCTGGCAAGAGGAAAACTGTCAAGGCTTTCAAGGAGGGCGTGGAGGGGCAGGGGAGAAACGGATCACTGAGCCCGAGGATGGTCAGTAGAATTTATTGCATATCCCTCTGTCTGTTTGTCGGTCTGTTTGTCTGCGTGACTGTCTGTCCAAATATTTACAAACAAGTGTGCTAAAAACAAAGACGAAAGAAGATTATATTATCGAGTTGTGAAAACTTGTGTTCATGATCAGTAGCAATGGCCTAGATTCGGGTGCTCCAGAAATGGCAATAAGAAATTAAGTCCTATTCTTTGTGAGCATGAGAAAACAGCCGAAAAGTCTACAGATATTCCATGATTCATCAGAAGTAAAAACACAAAGAGGCAAACAGTTTTGTAGAATTAACTGGTGACAGCAATTTCCATACTGGAAAACTTACATAGGACAGCCTGCAACTCAAATTTCATCAATCTTGTTCTTCGGTAGTGCTTTGCAATGCTTTCCATCTTCCAAGCCACCTAGAAATGTTTTGATTCAGACTGTGTTATTTCTTTCATTCGGTTCCAAATCTAAAGCATGACTAGGGGTACGGTCGGGTCGCGAAAGCTAGTGACAGACTCAGGCCAGATGGGAAATGCAGGCAGCCATTCCAAACTTCTCAATAATAATGTTTGTAATCAATGGTAAATACATTAATTTATGTATATCTTATCTGTATTAATGGTTTATGAATTTTCTTCAAAATACTGATATTTTGTACTGAAGGAGCCCCGTTTGACTCCCTTTACAATGACAATATTCGTTATCAAAGCTCCCCACCCCTCCCTCCAAACCTGACCCTTTGCCTCCACCATGGGGAATGACCTCCTCAGAGTTAAAGGCCAAGGGCCCCACTTAGTCGCCCCCCCCCCCGCCTCATGTTCTGGCCTAAGAATGTAGTTTTACTAAATAATGTCCCTTTCTTTTCTCCGTAATTCTTGTGCCATTCTACTTTCTAAAATCTTTCTCATTGGTTATCTGACTGTTCCAGCCGGCCAATCGACGATCAGCCAGCCTGACAACGGAGGGGAACTCCAACACCCCAGGCGCAACACGCAGAACTTCCAGGAACCTCATGCTAGCAAAGCCATCGGGCAGTGGAGACGGGAGACGCCCAAGCTCTACCTCTTCTAACTCCAGTCAGCGCAAGGCATCAATGGAAGTCAGACCAAAGCGCAAAAGGAATTCTTCCGTATCATCTAGAGAATCTTCACATTCCCCACCATCGTCGGGACGTTCATCGCCCTCTCCCACCAAGACATCACAGCAAAGACACTCCCTGAATGTCTAAGCGTATGATCATTATGCAAATCAACGCAAGAGAACAGAAATAAGATACGCCTAGCGTATAATGCTGTTTAAGTGAAAAGAACGAGACGTCGGCGGATCCCATAAAAAACCTATTAAATCTAGAATAATTCCCGCCAGAAAACAGCAATGAAACTCCAAAAAAAGTAATAAATGACATTTTCGTGTTCAGTCTCAAGGGTTTCCGAGTTTATCTGAAGCTGGGGACGCGAAGTATAGTATTTGAGCGAAGAGATACCCGTCTTTGTTCAAAGTTTCTTTAGCCCCCACCAGCCGAGCTTGATCATCCAACTAGTTTGATGGTGACGTCACGACATAGAGTTTCAATGAGATCTGGCGCACCAGCCAACTAGTTGGATGGCATTGAAATTCAGTGTGGTGACGTCACCATCCAACTCGAAGGCCGATCAAAAGTCGGCTAATGCATGTCTAGGCTAGGATTGTTATTGTCCAAGTTGTACAGTACGGTAATGCGACTTTATTCTGCATGCAGTGTGTACCCTTACCGAAACCAGGGATGGTACGCTGTGCACAGTGGGCTTTGAATGCGTAGTTTAGTCATTCATCTAATTATCATAATGAACAGTCGTTGTACATTTGAGAATTCAACTTCAGCTGTATTATATCATCTCCACAGGATATTCTCTCTACACTCCCCAGCCCCCCCCCCTCCCAAAATTTTTTCCCTCATGCCACACCATGTCACCCCCAGTTTATAAAATATCTGAGAAATTTGACTTCAAAGTTGGAGCTCCTCGAAACAAGAAATGCAGCAATTGCAGAAATGTTGAGTATTATTACCTGTTTATAGACAACGTGAAGAATTGAAATTAGACACCCCACAAGTACTGGATGTCACCCGAGACACAAAATACCGAGACGGCCCATTTCTTCTTTCAGTGTATGTCCACAACTTGGGCGCGTATAAACATGGTGAGTACTACTGACAGAGCTCTGTGGCACTAGTCTATTTCGTTCGAGTATGAAAGGGTGTGGTGCGAATTGTTGCGTTGTTGACATGGGGGATATGCGAGCATCGACGGACGGAATATGGCGAAATTGAACCATCTCTGTATCCTGTATCTCGGATGTCAGGTGAAGACAGCTGGTGGGATCAACTCAGTATTTTGTGAAAAGTGTACATAGAACACAATGTAGTCTGGGGTGACCATCTATCGATTTCATGGAGCATTCAACAAAACATTTTCCAGCGTTGAATGAATCAGTAATGTATGAGTAATAATGGTACGAAAAGAAAAATTAAATTACATTTGTTCATACAATATCTGTATTGTGACTTCTCATGATTCATTAATACAACGATACATTCCATGTCAACACACGGTCGTTATGTCGTCACTGCTCTACGATTATAGCATATGACAGACTTATGCCAAAAGGCAGCTGACGGTTCATTGCATTTCTGAGCAAGAGGGCTGTCAGATAATAATTATCATGATAAAGAAATACGCCAAAAGCAAAAATGTAATAACGCCATAGAATCACAATGGCGTAAGTCAACAAATCACACGAAAAGAAACAGTTTTGGTCTTAATATCTCAAAAGTGTCAAGAATGACTTATCCCATTAGCGGAGAGCAGTGACGCATGTGCAGTGATCACCCACAGACACATAGGCCGCGCCCTCCACCTCCTCACCAAAATGCGTGAGTTACCAGCAGGACAAAGGAACAGTCTGAAACACATATAATAATGCCTACACTTACATGCACATAATGGGTGCTAGAATGTTATTTCTTCACAGAAATTCTCTGTGGCAATACAACGTTTTGTTGGTCATTTTTGTCTGTAAATTTGAATAGGAATAATGATATAAACCCCCCCCCCCCCCACCACAGAAAGTTGCATCATGCCGATATAATGAAAGTCTTTCAAAAAATTTTAATGGCAAGCCCCCATGAGCTATGACTGTCTAACCAAATTCAGAGAGAAATACTTATGGAATGCCTGCAACAGCGCGCGCGCGCGTATACACAGACACACAGACGCACCAAGAAACAACAACTGAAATATTATGGTATTTACAAATCGCCATTTTCATACAGCACATAATGAATGCAATCGCTAACTAATCCCGGCCCTTTACTCTCCACCTTGTTGCCGCTGATTACGCAATAAAGATTAGTATGGAAATCCCTGAAGGTCATTTTCAACTATTCAACTATTTGCACACTCCGTCTCAGAATTCGGATCTAATCATAGAAGATACGGTCGCACAAGGACTATAGTAATCTTATCTGCCACAAACACAGTCACTGCTACAAAACAGCTGAGTATTTGTCATGACTGATAACGCCAGAGATTCCCCGGGAAAATCCCAGGTCAGATTCAAAACGTAGTTTGGCCGCCTGGATAACACACAAATCACCTGCCGCACTGCGAGAGAAGACGGTAAACGCCAGTCCAGGTCAAACTGAATTACTAAAACCATTTCATGATATCCCCTGTTTCATCAAATTTCTAGATCAGGGGTGCTCAACCTTTATTGACATAGGATCTACTTTTACATTTCCCAGCCTTTGGAGATCTACCAGTCTGGCGAAGCCCTGAAGCAAGATTGACCTCTGATCTGCTCGAAATTAGTCGATACCGGTAAATGTCGATTATCTCGCACCTATAATGGCGGTTTCAGTGTTGCCAGGTAGACTTTTGCCGTCCTGCCACATGTTTTATTTTCAATCCGCCACATTCACAGGGACAAAAGAAGAAAAAACTAACACAAACCCGCCACATTCAAGAAAAACGACCCCGCCAAAATACAAAGACAAATTAAAAATACATATATATATATATATATATATATCTCGCGGGTGTGTCCTACATTCATCCCGCGATCGACTGCCAAGCACTTGAAGATCGACCGGTAGATCGCGATTAACTGGTTGAGCACCCCTGTTCTAGACCATCCAGGAGCAGCTGAATTCTACACAGTTATGAAAGTAAACAGAGAAAGATACAGAAGCTCGCCTGGGCCCTCCGCAATTCGCATCAACAAGATAATTATAGCTGCTATAATTATGTGGGCCATAACTCAGGTTCCATGCCATATTTCTTCATAACAAGCCTGTTATTGAGTTATGACATAATATATATATCTATTATATATTTCAGTAACTCGCAACCTTTGGCATGACTAACTGACCAAACTATACACTCTTCAGTCCTTAAAGTTGGCAGGAAGGTGACAATTGAGATAAGGAAGATGATGGCTATAATTACAAGTTGTTTACTTCAAGCATGTATTTTTAATAAATAACAATGTTGAATACTATGTAACATCTGTATTTTTGCATGTTTGTTTCGTAATATTATAGTACCGTGCATGTCATAAAAAGTTACAGTATCAAGCGTTCAGTTTGGTGCGTAATGTTCTGGTGCGCATTACTTCTGAAGCAAGACTGTAGTTTATTACAGTATTCTTATTTCAGTATTTTATCATCATATCTAAGAGTAGCATGTGATTTTGCTAACTGCCGTATATCACAATGAACTGTACAAGGGAGTTATCATTATCAGATGTCAGACTGCCCTTGCTGTTCACAGGAGCACAACGACAATGTTCACATGCAGTGTTCACATGCGGTCAAGACAAAAGGGATTTGTATGCTATGTGAACGTAGGAACATGTAATGCCCTGACCGAAGGCAAAAGCCACATTCAATACTTTCCTGCCATAAATTCTGAACAATATTTCTGAGCATTCGATCAAAGTGTCTCTCTCTCTCATTTCCTATCATCGATCACCTGGTGAACTTAACAAGGTAAACAATAGCGATAAAGTTACGGTGACCCCTTTCCATGTGTCTGGTACGCTGTCTGAGGTTTCAAGTTACGGCCGGTATCTCCGCACAACTCATCACCGGGGGCAGGGGGGGGGGTAGACGGTAAAAAACCCACCGTTCAGAGGTCTGAAAAAATGCAGTTTCTGTCGGAGTTCAGGGAAAGCACACCGACACAACAAGGTAACAATGTACCAGGAATAAACAAGATCAGAATATACAGAAGGCTGATAGAAAATTGTTTACATTGCACGAAAGTTGGAAGAATAGGAGAAACGAAACAATTATCATATCGAATTCTAATGTGAAAAGCTTTGAACCTCAGGAGTGTGACGCTTAAAGAGAGTCCCAGGATGTTTTTTTCTGGAGAGGGGGGGGGGGTCGGGGTGGGGGTCGCGAGCCCAGCAATAAATCATAACTTAGCACCCCTTCCCTTTCTCTGTCTCTTTCTATTTGTGTTCCTATGTGTGTCCGTGTCTCTGGTTGCTCTATGCATGTGTGCAGTTCTTGCTCTCCGCCCTGCGGGTGGACGGTGTTCGCCTGGGTAAAATATTCTGCTATCTTCTATTTTTTAGTTTCTTTCTAGCCCAATGTCAATGTGCTCTTTTTTCGAATTTAAACTCTCCCCCATTGATAACGCCAACCGTTGTTGTTTGTTTATTGTGCACCATCAAAGGTAGCCGAGATTCACTGGTTAAATCAGTGGTTTTCAATGTGGGCTCCGCGGAACCACAGGGTTGCTCGAGCTTTGTTCCACAAGTTCTGCGAAGTTCCACAAAATTGACAGGAAATATTCCCACGCCAAAAACTTCAGGGACGCCGAAAAATCCAGAGCTGTCCTGCAGAAAATCTTAGATGCAGCTTGTCATTGGGCACCGGGAAGTTGCGACCATATTAAAAGAAGTTCCGTGGCTCCAAAAGTTTGGGACACACTGGGTTAAGTGAATACAAGCAGATCGAATGTGACAAGGCAAACTCTCGCCAAGATTGCATGATGATTCAGCAAGCTTTCTCATTGTTGAAGCTATTACTATTAACGTGTTGTGGAATGAACTTTGGATGACCAAAAAAAAAAACTTTTACAAGTATAACTTCAATTACTTGCCACTCCTGAATTTCGTCATCAGAATACTAACAAAAGTCGTTTTCGCTGTCTTTAGCAATGAGGGCGCTCGAATCTGTTTTCACTGACAACATAGGTCGTATGTACATTGGCGTATTATATTTACATACACACATATCCCATTTAGAATTTCTCAACCGCCCTTCCCGCGATTTTTAAGTCAAGGGGACTAATTATGTCCCTCAGGACAAACACCTGTGAGAGTGGCAGCAGAATCGTTCATGGCTTTGACTTCAAAATCAGGTCATGTTTTAACGCGAGCAAAACATTGATCTTTGGTATTGCCCATTGGAAATGGATTACTTTGGCAGTGACTGTATGCGTATCGCTGAGTCAACATCGGTTTATCTGGTTGATAAGAGATTTCAGAATGACTCGAATTCGGGGCTGGAGGAAACAGATAGGATGGGGTGGGGGTGGGGGGGGGGGAGGATGGGGGGTGTCAAGTTTCTCCTGTCGTTATAAAATTGAACTACAACACAAGAGGAATATGAGATGGAGATGGCTTTGGTGCTAGCTGCAGGTTCGCACGTGTGTAGATCGCTGCGCTGCCATGTGAAAGCGTTAAATAGGAGACCTGCTGTGTTATGGCCAAATTTAAAAATAATAATATATTTTTAAAAAAAACACAACAAACCCGTACGCCGTATATGCCGGCTGAAGTCAAATTTACTTGTTAAAATCATTTTCTACAATGCTGTGCTCTACCTTCCCCACATAAAGCTCAAATTGTGTGAAACAGGAAATGATATGTATAGCGATATGCCAGTTTGTCGTGATATGGGCGACATTTCCCCAGATTTCAGATCCTAAGCTAAAGAATAACACATGTTAAAGCTCAATAATTTTTCTATAACCTTTGGCAAGTTTTCCTAATCTAGGCATACTTTTTTTCAAGCAAATCCCTCTTCAAAGTTTTAATGCACAACCTCCGAGCTAAGACCTAACATGTCCGTCAGTACACGCGTTCTATGCCTAGGATCGAAAAAGCTCTGATGAGTAAGAGGCGAATGGTTGCCTCCACTTTGGGATGAGATGGGGTTGGAGTGGGGGAATGCTTTGTGTAGTGGTTGCAAACAAATCTTTTACACGTTTAGGTTCCGAGTCTGAATTTGAGTTTGGAAAAAAGCAGGGTCGACAGTCCCATTCTGCCAGGAAGGACCACGACGATAAACATTTATAATTACAGCCGAACGCTAGGACAGAAGCGCCCACAAATCATTCGCTTCTTTTTTTCAAATGTTTAACCGTTCACAGAATAATAAAATAATAAATTATGTTTAGCCTTACTTTTATGCAAATTTGGTTGAAATCGACCCTCAGACGCGAACAATGTATAATTATCCTTTAAAGGCATTCGTCAACCTGCAAAATAATTTCTTCCTGGCATATCGCGTCCTTAGTTCTTGTTTGTTGTAAACTCCACTTTTTGCACAACTGAGAAATTTTACTTTAAACGTTTGCGGCTTTAGTATTATGATAAGAAGTTTGAATAAATCGGAACGGTGAAACAGCTTGATAAGTGCCACAACGCATTTTAAACAAGTGTCAAAGTGTGCATTTGTTGTACCGCTTCTGTATACTAAAAGATCCCCAGTGTTCCAGAAAATGATAGAACAAACGAGAACTAAGGTCGAGAACTTCTAACATTCTAACAATGTCCCCGTGTCTTGCTTATGGTCGCATCTCCATTCTTTCGCCTACATTTTAAAACATGTGACGCAACTGCAATGCGACAAAGCTGAATTTGTCCACATAGCCTGAAAGAAGCGTGTTGATTGTACTAGGCCTATTCTAGCGGTGTCTATGTGCCCACAATATAGATAATATGTATGGCTTTTTTTTTATAAACAGAGCAGTTGCCCAGGGGCCTCAGAGGCTTAGGGGGCTCCATGCATGCTGCATGCAAATTGACACTGATTTTTGAAACGGGAGGGGGGGGGGGCGCAGCCCATTGCCTTGTCTAGGGGCCCACTATGATGTGAAGACGGCCCTGTCTGTAAGATAGAATGCTTTGAAATCTCTACACACCAGGTCAGAGGGACGGCTGGGGAAAGTTCTGAGCACACCGTGTCTGCAGTATCGGTGTTTACTTTGATCAGAACTGCAGTTGTTATCTACGCACAGGACTTGTAATCGCTTGTACATTATGCCGCAGTCTCACCAAGAAAACTCGCATGCGATTTTGATAATTATGAAGCTCGTGCGTGCTGAGGCGTGCTGAGACGTGTTTTGACACGTGTTTTTGGCCCTCACACACCAACTCGTGTCAAACTCGTGCCTAGCTGCAGAAAAATAGCTCCAGCCTTATTTTTTCGGCAAGTCGTGTGCGATTTCTTGACATGCGAGCGGAGGCGTTCGCCTGGGTTCGTGTCAGCACGCACCAAACTGATGCGCGCGCATCCACTCAGGAATGTGAAAAATTCGCACACGAGCTCACGCGTACGTGGCAGCCTACTCGTGCGTGTTGACACAAGCCCACACGTTCGTGTCGACTCGCGCACGAGTACAGTGAGACTACCCTACATATAGGGCCTGCTTGTGTTATTTCGCTTGGCTCCCGCTTTTATACTTGTCCTCCTCCTCCACAATTCGTGCGAATTTTGCACAACTCGTGTGCGAATTGTGCAATTTGGGCCTCAAATCAGTCCTGGCGGGGGGGGGGGGGCGAAGGTTATACGTGTGCGAGTCGTGTGGGCACGCGTGGGCTCGTGCACGAACGTGTCAGCTCTTGTGGACACGTACGTACACGACTTAATTTGACACCTTCGCACACGAGTTTTCTTGGTGAGACTGCGGCATAATGTACAAGCGATTACAAGTCCTGTGCGTAGATAACAACTGCAGTTCTGATCAAAGTAAACACCGATACTGCAGACACGGTGTGCTCAGAACTTTCCCCAGCCGTCCCTCTGACCTGGTGTGTAGAGATTTCAAAGCATTCTATCTTACAGACAGGGCCGTCTTCACATCATAGTGGGCCCCTAGACAAGGCAATGGGCTGCGCCCCCCCCCTCCCGTTTCAAAAATCAGTGTCAATTTGCATGCAGCATGCATGGAGCCCCCTAAGCCTCTGAGGCCCCTGGGCAACTGCTCTGTTTATAAAAAAAAAGCCATACATATTATCTATATTGTGGGCACATAGACACCGCTAGAATAGGCCTAGTACAATCAACACGCTTCTTTCAGGCTATGTGGACAAATTCAGCTTTGTCGCATTGCAGTTGCGTCACATGTTTTAAAATGTAGGCGAAAGAATGGAGATGCGACCATAAGCAAGACACGGGGACATTGTTAGAATGTTAGAAGTTCTCGACCTTAGTTCTCGTTTGTTCTATCATTTTCTGGAACACTGGGGATCTTTTAGTATACAGAAGCGGTACAACAAATGCACACTTTGACACTTGTTTAAAATGCGTTGTGGCACTTATCAAGCTGTTTCACCGTTCCGATTTATTCAAACTTCTTATCATAATACTAAAGCCGCAAACGTTTAAAGTAAAATTTCTCAGTTGTGCAAAAAGTGGAGTTTACAACAAACAAGAACTAAGGACGCGATATGCCAGGAAGAAATTATTTTGCAGGTTGACGAATGCCTTTAAAGGATAATTATACATTGTTCGCGTCTGAGGGTCGATTTCAACCAAATTTGCATAAAAGTAAGGCTAAACATAATTTATTATTTTATTATTCTGTGAACGGTTAAACATTTGAAAAAAAGAAGCGAATGATTTGTGGGCGCTTCTGTCCTAGCGTTCGGCTGTAATTATAAATGTTTATCGTCGTGGTCCTTCCTGGCAGAATGGGACTGTCGACCCTGCTTTTTTCCAAACTCAAATTCAGACTCGGAACCTAAACGTGTAAAAGATTTGTTTGCAACCACTACACAAAGCATTCCCCCACTCCAACCCCATCTCATCCCAAAGTGGAGGCAACCATTCGCCTCTTACTCATCAGAGCTTTTTCGATCCTAGGCATAGAACGCGTGTACTGACGGACATGTTAGGTCTTAGCTCGGAGGTTGTGCATTAAAACTTTGAAGAGGGATTTGCTTGAAAAAAAGTATGCCTAGATTAGGAAAACTTGCCAAAGGTTATAGAAAAATTATTGAGCTTTAACATGTGTTATTCTTTAGCTTAGGATCTGAAATCTGGGGAAATGTCGCCCATATCACGACAAACTGGCATATCGCTATACATATCATTTCCTGTTTCACACAATTTGAGCTTTATGTGGGGAAGGTAGAGCACAGCATTGTAGAAAATGATTTTAACAAGTAAATTTGACTTCAGCCGGCATATACGGCGTACGGGTTTGTTGTGTTTTTTTTAAAAATATATTATTATTTTTAAATTTGGCCATAACACAGCAGGTCTCCTATTTAACGCTTTCACATGGCAGCGCAGCGATCTACACACGTGCGAACCTGCAGCTAGCACCAAAGCCATCTCCATCTCATATTCCTCTTGTGTTGTAGTTCAATTTTATAACGACAGGAGAAACTTGACACCCCCCATCCTCCCCCCCTCCCCCCACCCCCACCCCATCCTATCTGTTTCCTCCAGCCCCGAATTCGAGTCATTCTGAAATCTCTTATCAACCAGATAAACCGATGTTGACTCAGCGATACGCATACAGTCACTGCCAAAGTAATCCATTTCCAATGGGCAATACCAAAGATCAATGTTTTGCTCGCGTTAAAACATGACCTGATTTTGAAGTCAAAGCCATGAACGATTCTGCTGCCACTCTCACAGGTGTTTGTCCTGAGGGACATAATTAGTCCCCTTGACTTAAAAATCGCGGGAAGGGCGGTTGAGAAATTCTAAATGGGATATGTGTGTATGTAAATATAATACGCCAATGTACATACGACCTATGTTGTCAGTGAAAACAGATTCGAGCGCCCTCATTGCTAAAGACAGCGAAAACGACTTTTGTTAGTATTCTGATGACGAAATTCAGGAGTGGCAAGTAATTGAAGTTATACTTGTAAAAGTTTTTTTTTTTGGTCATCCAAAGTTCATTCCACAACACGTTAATAGTAATAGCTTCAACAATGAGAAAGCTTGCTGAATCATCATGCAATCTTGGCGAGAGTTTGCCTTGTCACATTCGATCTGCTTGTATTCACTTAACCCAGTGTGTCCCAAACTTTTGGAGCCACGGAACTTCTTTTAATATGGTCGCAACTTCCCGGTGCCCAATGACAAGCTGCATCTAAGATTTTCTGCAGGACAGCTCTGGATTTTTCGGCGTCCCTGAAGTTTTTGGCGTGGGAATATTTCCTGTCAATTTTGTGGAACTTCGCAGAACTTGTGGAACAAAGCTCGAGCAACCCTGTGGTTCCGCGGAGCCCACATTGAAAACCACTGATTTAACCAGTGAATCTCGGCTACCTTTGATGGTGCACAATAAACAAACAACAACGGTTGGCGTTATCAATGGGGGAGAGTTTAAATTCGAAAAAAGAGCACATTGACATTGGGCTAGAAAGAAACTAGAAAATAGAAGATAGCAGAATATTTTACCCAGGCGAACACCGTCCACCCGCAGGGCGGAGAGCAAGAACTGCACACATGCATAGAGCAACCAGAGACACGGACACACATAGGAACACAAATAGAAAGAGACAGAGAAAGGGAAGGGGTGCTAAGTTATGATTTATTGCTGGGCTCGCGACCCCCACCCCGACCCCCCCCCCCTCCAGAAAAAAACATCCTGGGACTCTCTTTAAGCGTCACACTCCTGAGGTTCAAAGCTTTTCACATTAGAATTTGATATGATAATTGTTTCGTTTCTCCTATTCTTCCAACTTTCGTGCAATGTAAACAATTTTCTATCAGCCTTCTGTATATTCTGATCTTGTTTATTCCTGGTACATTGTTACCTTGTTGTGTCGGTGTGCTTTCCCTGAACTCCGACAGAAACTGCATTTTTTCAGACCTCTGAACGGTGGGTTTTTGACCGTCTACCCCCCCCCCCCCCCTGCCCCCGGTGATGAGTTGTGCGGAGATACCGGCCGTAACTTGAAACCTCAGACAGCGTACCAGACACATGGAAAGGGGTCACCGTAACTTTATCGCTATTGTTTACCTTGTTAAGTTCACCAGGTGATCGATGATAGGAAATGAGAGAGAGAGACACTTTGATCGAATGCTCAGAAATATTGTTCAGAATTTATGGCAGGAAAGTATTGAATGTGGCTTTTGCCTTCGGTCAGGGCATTACATGTTCCTACGTTCACATAGCATACAAATCCCTTTTGTCTTGACCGCATGTGAACACTGCATGTGAACACTGTCGTTGTGCTCCTGTGAACAGCAAGGGCAGTCTGACATCTGATAATGATAACTCCCTTGTACAGTTCATTGTGATATACGGCAGTTAGCAAAATCACATGCTACTCTTAGATATGATGATAAAATACTGAAATAAGAATACTGTAATAAACTACAGTCTTGCTTCAGAAGTAATGCGCACCAGAACATTACGCACCAAACTGAACGCTTGATACTGTAACTTTTTATGACATGCACGGTACTATAATATTACGAAACAAACATGCAAAAATACAGATGTTACATAGTATTCAACATTGTTATTTATTAAAAATACATGCTTGAAGTAAACAACTTGTAATTATAGCCATCATCTTCCTTATCTCAATTGTCACCTTCCTGCCAACTTTAAGGACTGAAGAGTGTATAGTTTGGTCAGTTAGTCATGCCAAAGGTTGCGAGTTACTGAAATATATAATAGATATATATATTATGTCATAACTCAATAACAGGCTTGTTATGAAGAAATATGGCATGGAACCTGAGTATTATGGCCCACATAATTATAGCAGCTATAATTATCTTGTTGATGCGAATTGCGGAGGGCCCAGGCGAGCTTCTGTATCTTTCTCTGTTTACTTTCATAACTGTGTAGAATTCATCTGCTCCTGGATGGTCTAGAACAGGGGTGCTCAACCAGTTAATCGCGATCTACCGGTCGATCTTCAAGTGCTTGGCAGTCGATCGCGGGATGAATGTAGGACACACCCGCGAGATATATATATATATATATATATATGTATTTTTAATTTGTCTTTGTATTTTGGCGGGGTCGTTTTTCTTGAATGTGGCGGGTTTGTGTTAGTTTTTTCTTCTTTTGTCCCTGTGAATGTGGCGGATTGAAAATAAAACATGTGGCAGGACGGCAAAAGTCTACCTGGCAACACTGAAACCGCCATTATAGGTGCGAGATAATCGACATTTACCGGTATCGACTAATAATTTCGAGCAGATCAGAGGTCAATCTTGCTTCAGGGCTTCGCCAGACTGGTAGATCTCCAAAGGCTGGGAAATGTAAAAGTAGATCCTATGTCAATAAAGGTTGAGCACCCCTGATCTAGAAATTTGATGAAACAGGGGATATCATGAAATGGTTTTAGTAATTCAGTTTGACCTGGACTGGCGTTTACCGTCTTCTCTCGCAGTGCGGCAGGTGATTTGTGTGTTATCCAGGCGGCCAAACTACGTTTTGAATCTGACCTGGGATTTTCCCGGGGAATCTCTGGCGTTATCAGTCATGACAAATACTCAGCTGTTTTGTAGCAGTGACTGTGTTTGTGGCAGATAAGATTACTATAGTCCTTGTGCGACCGTATCTTCTATGATTAGATCCGAATTCTGAGACGGAGTGTGCAAATAGTTGAATAGTTGAAAATGACCTTCAGGGATTTCCATACTAATCTTTATTGCGTAATCAGCGGCAACAAGGTGGAGAGTAAAGGGCCGGGATTAGTTAGCGATTGCATTCATTATGTGCTGTATGAAAATGGCGATTTGTAAATACCATAATATTTCAGTTGTTGTTTCTTGGTGCGTCTGTGTGTCTGTGTATACGCGCGCGCGCGCTGTTGCAGGCATTCCATAAGTATTTCTCTCTGAATTTGGTTAGACAGTCATAGCTCATGGGGGCTTGCCATTAAAATTTTTTGAAAGACTTTCATTATATCGGCATGATGCAACTTTCTGTGGTGGGGGGGGGGGGGGTTTATATCATTATTCCTATTCAAATTTACAGACAAAAATGACCAACAAAACGTTGTATTGCCACAGAGAATTTCTGTGAAGAAATAACATTCTAGCACCCATTATGTGCATGTAAGTGTAGGCATTATTATATGTGTTTCAGACTGTTCCTTTGTCCTGCTGGTAACTCACGCATTTTGGTGAGGAGGTGGAGGGCGCGGCCTATGTGTCTGTGGGTGATCACTGCACATGCGTCACTGCTCTCCGCTAATGGGATAAGTCATTCTTGACACTTTTGAGATATTAAGACCAAAACTGTTTCTTTTCGTGTGATTTGTTGACTTACGCCATTGTGATTCTATGGCGTTATTACATTTTTGCTTTTGGCGTATTTCTTTATCATGATAATTATTATCTGACAGCCCTCTTGCTCAGAAATGCAATGAACCGTCAGCTGCCTTTTGGCATAAGTCTGTCATATGCTATAATCGTAGAGCAGTGACGACATAACGACCGTGTGTTGACATGGAATGTATCGTTGTATTAATGAATCATGAGAAGTCACAATACAGATATTGTATGAACAAATGTAATTTAATTTTTCTTTTCGTACCATTATTACTCATACATTACTGATTCATTCAACGCTGGAAAATGTTTTGTTGAATGCTCCATGAAATCGATAGATGGTCACCCCAGACTACATTGTGTTCTATGTACACTTTTCACAAAATACTGAGTTGATCCCACCAGCTGTCTTCACCTGACATCCGAGATACAGGATACAGAGATGGTTCAATTTCGCCATATTCCGTCCGTCGATGCTCGCATATCCCCCATGTCAACAACGCAACAATTCGCACCACACCCTTTCATACTCGAACGAAATAGACTAGTGCCACAGAGCTCTGTCAGTAGTACTCACCATGTTTATACGCGCCCAAGTTGTGGACATACACTGAAAGAAGAAATGGGCCGTCTCGGTATTTTGTGTCTCGGGTGACATCCAGTACTTGTGGGGTGTCTAATTTCAATTCTTCACGTTGTCTATAAACAGGTAATAATACTCAACATTTCTGCAATTGCTGCATTTCTTGTTTCGAGGAGCTCCAACTTTGAAGTCAAATTTCTCAGATATTTTATAAACTGGGGGTGACATGGTGTGGCATGAGGGAAAAAATTTTGGGAGGGGGGGGGGGCTGGGGAGTGTAGAGAGAATATCCTGTGGAGATGATATAATACAGCTGAAGTTGAATTCTCAAATGTACAACGACTGTTCATTATGATAATTAGATGAATGACTAAACTACGCATTCAAAGCCCACTGTGCACAGCGTACCATCCCTGGTTTCGGTAAGGGTACACACTGCATGCAGAATAAAGTCGCATTACCGTACTGTACAACTTGGACAATAACAATCCTAGCCTAGACATGCATTAGCCGACTTTTGATCGGCCTTCGAGTTGGATGGTGACGTCACCACACTGAATTTCAATGCCATCCAACTAGTTGGCTGGTGCGCCAGATCTCATTGAAACTCTATGTCGTGACGTCACCATCAAACTAGTTGGATGATCAAGCTCGGCTGGTGGGGGCTAAAGAAACTTTGAACAAAGACGGGTATCTCTTCGCTCAAATACTATACTTCGCGTCCCCAGCTTCAGATAAACTCGGAAACCCTTGAGACTGAACACGAAAATGTCATTTATTACTTTTTTTGGAGTTTCATTGCTGTTTTCTGGCGGGAATTATTCTAGATTTAATAGGTTTTTTATGGGATCCGCCGACGTCTCGTTCTTTTCACTTAAACAGCATTATACGCTAGGCGTATCTTATTTCTGTTCTCTTGCGTTGATTTGCATAATGATCATACGCTTAGACATTCAGGGAGTGTCTTTGCTGTGATGTCTTGGTGGGAGAGGGCGATGAACGTCCCGACGATGGTGGGGAATGTGAAGATTCTCTAGATGATACGGAAGAATTCCTTTTGCGCTTTGGTCTGACTTCCATTGATGCCTTGCGCTGACTGGAGTTAGAAGAGGTAGAGCTTGGGCGTCTCCCGTCTCCACTGCCCGATGGCTTTGCTAGCATGAGGTTCCTGGAAGTTCTGCGTGTTGCGCCTGGGGTGTTGGAGTTCCCCTCCGTTGTCAGGCTGGCTGATCGTCGATTGGCCGGCTGGAACAGTCAGATAACCAATGAGAAAGATTTTAGAAAGTAGAATGGCACAAGAATTACGGAGAAAAGAAAGGGACATTATTTAGTAAAACTACATTCTTAGGCCAGAACATGAGGCGGGGGGGGGGGGCGACTAAGTGGGGCCCTTGGCCTTTAACTCTGAGGAGGTCATTCCCCGTGGTGGAGGCAAAGGGTCAGGTTTGGAGGGAGGGGTGGGGAGCTTTGATAACGAATATTGTCATTGTAAAGGGAGTCAAACGGGGCTCCTTCAGTACAAAATATCAGTATTTTGAAGAAAATTCATAAACCATTAATACAGATAAGATATACATAAATTAATGTATTTACCATTGATTACAAAAATTATTATTGAGAAGTTTGGAATGGCTGCCTGCATTTCCCATCTGGCCTGAGTCTGTCACTAGCTTTCGCGACCCGACCGTACCCCTAGTCATATAATCAGACCTTCTGTCACATGTCAAAAAGACTTACGATTCAGCTCGTTTCAACAACAACAACCAAAAAAAAAAATCGATGACTCTTTTGGTTTGTTTTCCCGATAGATGAATAAAAAATCGTGCGTTAACGAATCTCAGAGCGGTTGAAATGGTCATTATCCATACCTAGACAAAGCTTCACTTCAGTTGCTTACGGCAATATCGACAAGGTTTTAGACATGAAAAGTAGAATGAATCAGTTTTGAAGACAAGGAGACTAGACTATCCTACATTACGAAATTTCGGATGTTACCGCATACGTCAACAGTGGGCTTTGGCTTCCTTTTATAAGAAGTTTCATAAGCCTTTTTGGGGGGGGGGGGGCGGGGGGCGGGGAACTATAAACTGACATGCAGTAATAAAATACCCAGAGTGGATGATCCCATTGTGTGCCGTCACAAAACAGCGAAAGGTCATGAACCATCCGCCATATTAGGTTTACGGTACAGACCGACGCTTCAGTATAGCTACAATTTTGAATGATACCATTTTGACACGCCTACTGAACGCGGAAGTTTGATTCCGCACCAAGAAATTAATACATGTACAACCAATCTTGACAAATAAAAAGAAATTTCTACTGCACACAGAACTAGAATCGGAATTTCCCGAGCGGCGGCCATGTTGGTTATAAGGGCGCCGCTCCTGAAATTCCGTAAAAAACGACATAGCCCGAAACTCGTGTTTCCAGTCTGGTTAATTTATTAGTCTGTGATGCACAATAATGAAACAACATTATGCGGCAGTAAAAAATCACATATTCTTGTTGCCCATCTCTTCATTTCCTGGAGCCATGTAGTGGGTCAGCTTGATGGAAATTAAACATAAAAATATAATTATTACAATGCATATTTTATAATATCTAATTAGCACGTAGGGACAGTCAAAGACATTACTTCTTGTTTGTTCTATCTCCATTTTCTTTAAAAAAAACAAAAAAAACTGGAGATCTTTTGCTACGTAGAAGAGGTGTGACAAATGCACATTTTGACACTTGTTTAAAACGCGCTGTGGCACTTATCAAACTCTTTCACACTTCCGATTTTATTCCAACTCTTTATGATAATAACTAAATCCGCAATATCCCAGCTGTGCAAAATGCATCGTTGCAACAAAGAAGAACTAAAATCGCCAATTTTTAAATGATTAAAGAGAAATTGAAGAATTCTTCCGTATAAGACACATAATTTCTGCTGATTTTGATCAAACAACGAGGGCTCCAACTGACCTATTTGATGCACGTCCAGAAAATTAAAAATTGATTATTGAAAACACAACTGGCTGATACTGTACCCAGCTGTGGATGTTTATCAGCTGAAAGTTAAATCATCACCAAAAACAATTCTACTTATTCTTTTCTTTTTTCAATACAGTTTAGCGATTTCACTATGTGCTGTTAACGTCTGACCCACACGAACTACGTACGATAAACTGTTTATTTAACACAATGGAAAAGATAACGCTTGCATGGAGAAATTCTGTGAAGTGCGTTGTTGTTGTCGAATTGGTATGAAGTGGGCGTTGTTTATCTTGTCACTCAGAATAATTTACCAATGAGTTGTACGTAATCTGAGTTGTTACCGAAAAGGGCCTTAAGTGCCAGCCTAGCAGAAATCCAGTTTTTAATATTGATTTAATGAATTCCATATAAATTGAAAATTTATCTATCGTTCTCCCCGGGATACAGCTTTGTACGGCTGATAGATTCCTTACGGACGTCACAACATGGAAATTAAACAGCGGCTAGATCAGAGCGCAACACTAGACGTTATTTACCAGCCAGTAATCCTACAGAAATGCGACCTGTAAGGTTAAGGTCAAGTTTGCTGGTAGGAATGACATCGTTCTTACGTAAGATGGCTGGGTACGACATCGCGGAGATGACAGTTTGATGTCGAGGATCTGACTCTACGGTAATTTTACCAATCCTACGGGACGCCTACACAAATGTACGTACGATTTATGTAGGGTGCTGGTAGGGTTGCGTCTCCTGTAAAATTCTGATTTGGAATATAGTGTTTTTTTCCTCTATTAAATGGCAATAATGATAGGCAATGTCAATAAACGTGTAAGGCTTTGTTGTTAGATGTAGCGATCATGGCCTAAGCCTGTCTTCTCCGCTTCCTTCCAGCAGATTTGATATCAGCACCCTACTGGTTATCATTCCTCACTGATGGGACATTCCACGTAATATGTTACCCACGAGCCATTTTTCAACCCATGCCTGGGAAAAAAATTAATGGTTGTGTTGTAAAGGGTGGTAATTAAATTAACATAATTTGGTTAACATTATCTTCCTTCTGTGATTATGTGTCCTGGCGTCCTTCTTAGAAAAGAGCAGGTGCCCACAGCCTCCCATCCGTTACCAAAATTATGTCCTATTAATTTCTCAGACTAATTGCCCCAGTGTAATTAAATGTAAAACTTGATTATTAAAAATTATGCTTTTTCTGTATGCTCAAATGTGTGTTTTCAATGTAGAAAAATATTGTTCACTAATCCTGTTGATTTGATTTCACAAATTTTGCAGTTTCATTGTGCTATGTAAAAAAGATGGTATTTTTTCTGTCCAATCACTTACCAACAAAAGTGAAGGCATTTGAATGGACTCATATTAACTTTCATTATTTAAACACATTTTTATCATCTCTGAACCATTTTTCTGGAGGATTGATTGATCCATTTTGAAATAAATGGTTTGTTATTTATTTAGTGGCCTTTTCTGTCTTAAAAAGTATTATCTGAACGTCCCATCAGTCACCGTGGAATGTCCCTGATGCAACTTTCGCCTTTACAAAGCCGTCGTGAAATGACCACAGGAGTTGGAATTTTGGCGTCTCACGCATGTTTTCTATAAAATAAATCTTTGAGGAGACGTTACTGCAAGCGACAGAAGTCTTGAAAAAGCTGCATTGCATTATAAGCATTTAGCTGAACCGAATTATGTCACGCTCGTTACACAACAAATGCAGTCTTCACAATATTGAATTTGTCGTTGATGCCTTGAGAAGACGACGCTGTGAACAACAGAAATCTGGAAATTTGATACCTCGAAAAAGAACTTTAATTGCTTTTCATGACTGACATTTCAGGTGTAAAGAATTATGTCATGACAATCTTTTCGTTGGGGGAATGGCTTGGGTGGGTGGGGGGGAGGGGGGGTTAGAGATAAGAGGTGTCCTTCATACGCTTATACAGAAATCCATATCCCTATATCCTACAGGTTCCAGTTCGTCAGTATCGCTTACAAGTTCCCTTGGAGGTCACGTAGGCTCACAGCTTCAGGGATCTGGACTTGTATGAGATCTATAGACAAAATACAGAGAGAATTATTGTCAGGTTTAGATGATTATGCACAAAGTGACGCTAGCCTGGGATGGGTGGGTGGTGACAAAGGTTGGGTGTGGGATCGTGTGGGAGGACACCTACCTGCGTTTATGTGTATGTGTGTGTGTATGTCTGTGTGTGTATGTCTGTGTGTGTGTGCATGTGCATGGGCGTCAGAGGTATCTATGTTTAGTCATTTTGCCGGTGCGTTATCGACCAGGCCGTTATCAGAGTGACCTTGTTTCAGAGCAGAGAGACGCGGTCGTCAGACATGGAGGCCGGCTTGAAAATGGCGCTGAGCTCTGCCGGCTGTGTGATTACTGTATTCTATTTCTTGCTTTGTGGATACCATCATGTACAAGGTAAATCCAATAAATTTCACGTTATTTCTATCTGCTTCTGCAAATTTTCAGTGTCAACGCTCTCCTTTCAACAACTGTGCTACTTATAATGTAGACTGAAGCGTCAGGGAGAGGTGCCCTTGAAGCACAGCTTCCGTATTCTTGTCATTACCATTAACTGCGTACCTTTGTCTTTGGGTCTTCTGAAACCCTGGACGAAAACCAACAGTGAATAGAGCTCATTCTTCTGACATTTCTAAGAGCAACATTTCGTGCAACTTTCTGGAACACGCCAGACATGACGCTGTTTTGTTCTTCTTATTAAAAGGAAAGAGTGGCGGGAGCCTTTCATTGTGGTGCCATTTGGTCATTTTGTTCCCTAAGGGTAGCCACACAAAGGCCACCGATTTCGGTCACCGAGCTACTAGGCGCTTTAGGTGAGAAGAATTGCATTACATAAACGGACCGAATCTAGGTGGGCTCTGTGTGCAGTTGTTGAAATTATATAGTGCAATTCTTCTCACCTAAAGCGCCTGGGTGCTCGGTGACCGAATTCGGTGGCCTCTGTGTGGCTACCCTAACGCTCCAACCTGAGTGATAGTTACATAAATTGTAAAAAAAATATCCCCAGTGTCAACCAGTCTAACATAGTCGCTGTTGTATCGACTTGTTGTGTTTAGTCTAGTTTCGGGCTACTTTTTCTTAAGAAGTTGTACAGATTTTAAAAATACAATGACATTTTTTATGCTCCCTTTGATAAGCCCATGGCATGGGAGATAATTGTATTTGACCCCCGTTCAGTCTGGTGCGTAATGCCAAAGCCAGCATGGCTTTTGAAGCAAGACTGTACAATGTGAGAGAGAGAGAGAGAGAGAGAGAGAAAGAGAGAGAGAGAGAGAGAGAGAGAGAGAAGGATGGGAGCCCAGGTTTATCCAGGCAATGCCGGGTACCCCATCTAGTATTTACGAAAATGTTTAGCTGAATGCCTGAACATTGCATCCGGCCCAGAGCTGTGATTTTAGAGCCATTGTCCGGTGAAACATTCCAGACGTCGTCTGTCCGGAGTATCTAAGTTTGTAAACTGGTGCCCAAAAATTCCCCTGACGTGTCTTCAGGTGGCATTTAAATATGTCATATCTGAACTGGGAGATCAGTCTTTAGAGGGGCGGAGGGCGGTATCACACTAAGCCCAGAATGGCATAGTCAGCTGCTGGCAGGCAAGAATACGTACCATAATTTCTAATATTTTCTTACTAAACCCGGGAAGACCCTGTAACAATAAGCTCGGTTAGGCACAGCATGCTTCTGCCATTATTTTCATGGGTGTATATTTTACTGGCAGGAACTGCCAGTGATGTTCCGGGTTTATTATGATAGCCCCTTTACAATGGCACAGACCATGTTGCTTGGGCCACCAGGCACTCTGTGACAGTTTGGAGATGACTTTGTCAGCAATATTTGGCACAGGCTATTGTGCAGCAATTAAGAACTTGGAAAATGCCTAATTTCTTTTTCACGAAACATTCTTGTTTTCTCTATTTCCAAGTGATGAAAACAAAATCAGATCTTTTTTTCTTTTTTTTACCATTATCATCACTTTTAATGAATGAAATAATTATTCCCTCTCTAACTCGCCCTTTCTTTGTCTCTGTATTTTTGTGTTTTACCCCAGAACCCTCCATTCATCAACTATTTTTTGGATGTTGTGATCCTTGGTCTACCTTGGTCCGTTTCTCGAATTCATTTGGTGCCATTATAAAAGTACGTAAGCTTAATTTTGGCGAGTGTTGATTCAGAGACTTCAGAAACCTACGAGTTAAAATTCCAATGCCTACTACATAGTATTGGATTTGGGAGAATATTCCACAGACTTTTGACGATTTCAAAAGGAAGCAGATATTTGAGGAGCACAGGAGAAAAACAATGTTGCTAAAAATGATTTTCGCCCGCATCCCTACAAGCTTGGTCATCTGCTTCCTCTCTACAAACCAAAGTTTGTAAATATAAGAAAAAAGAAAAAAAAAAGCTGCAATCACAAAATATTAGAAATCAGCCCTTCGCTTGCAAAAGGGATGAAGTAGACATCCAAACTTGAAATGTGGATTTTAAAAAAAGTTCATGTTTGCGAATACCGTGTTTTTCTCCCCTGTAGAGTTTGTTGATACAAGTTTGGGTACCCAGCGTGGCACGGGATAAATTTGTTTTCAGTTCCGCGTCATTTCGGGTGGATCTTACCGTCCCCGCTTTAGGTTTATTTTGTTGTTGTTTGTTTGTTTGTCTATAGATCAGTCTTTCCCCAGACCCTTTGCGTATTAATGACCTATGCACCCGTCAGCATTCGAGACAAAGATTGTCATGATAAGGCAATAATATGGGCACTGGGCAATTTGTTTGATAGTGAACACATCGCAGGAAGTGATGACGTCATGGGCTCGTGTGTTCATGAAAAAGAGAGAATCTGAGGTGATCAATCAGCGACACAAAGCAAATTGAAAAAAAGTACCGCCGCACCATTTGGAGTCTCTCAATGTCAAAAAGTGCCTTCTGCCGGTCCAAAGGAAGGCACTTGAAACATTTCAAGCAAATCCGAGCTGTGTGGGCGATGGCAGGGCTTGTTAGAAACCCCGCGAGTATTTTTTAAAAATTCTATAGATTCGCATCAGTCTTTTCTTATTGGGTGTTATTAGGTAAACATAGTTTAACTACAAAGCCACATAGAGAAAACCCTGAGTTGTTCAATAACAGCTTTCTATGTGAAACACCGTGTCCCCCTACAACAGTCTTTCCTTTTACATGGTGCTATCTAAAAGAATGTAGTTAATTACTTGCTAAACATTTCACGATTGCAATTTAAATCCTGATTGCATGCGCGTATTTTTTCCTATTATTTCCCGAAGGTTCATCATGAACCTGGTCGCTTCACAATGCACAGGCGATATGGGACACGCACCTGTCTGGCCTTTACTAGATTAATCACCTCTGTATGATTCATCACAGAAACACGTAACTGAAATCTTCAGTATTTTATCACTTATCTTGTACGTACAGTCAACCGTTGATGATTTGGGACAATGGTGTTTTGCTCGGGCATGAAAATTGTTGCTGCACAGTGAGAGACATTATTTTGGAAAATCTTAACAATTGGAAAAAGATCGATCCGCAAAACTTAGGTCTAGAAATTGTGGACATTTCGAGACCTTAGTCCTTGTTTGTTCCAACCCTTGTTTTTTGCACAACTGAGAAATTAGACGTTAAACGATTGCGGCTTCAGTGTTGTGATAAGGAATTAAGAATAAATCGGAATTGCGAAACAGCTTGATAAGGACCACGAAACATTTTAAACAATTGCCAAAGTGTGCATTTGTTATACCTCTTTTACATACTAAACTGGAGTCTGAACAAACAAGAACTGAAGTCGCAGTTTTCCAAATCGCGTTTTCTAGACTAACATTCCTAGCGTTAACGGTCCCTTTTTGTTTCCGGCGTCATCTGCCGCTTGTTTGGCGGCACTGTCGACCCAGCATTAAATTGTCATGATGCATAAAACAAAGCGAATCAAGTCATCGAAGAAAGCACAATATCATTTTTTAATGGCTGGTAGGACCATTTTGCTTGCTAAAAATACGAAGAGAAATGGAATTGCACGGGAAAAAAATTGTAGAAACATAAAAGATTCCCAAATGGAAACAGAACCGGACACCTTCAGTGATGCCGTGATCACAATAGTCCTTAGTGAGCTATTCCACAACCGGCAAGACTGATTATCAGAACAAAATGTGATCTTAGATAAAATAGTGATTTAATTCTACTTCATTTTTTTTTTTTTGGAAAAAAAAAATAGAGTTTGATTTTGTTTGATTTTTGTTTTGATTTATTTTCTTTGAATCAAAAAGCAGGCTGAGACAAAATACACGAAATAATGTTCTTTTTTTTTGTTTTTCATCTGGGAGAATTGGACCTTTATTACGCCATTCAAAGACTAAGAGATCCCGTACATCCCCATGGGGCTCTCAGTTTCCAATTAAAGTGGCTTTACACCATTGTTTCATTGATGGATACAGAAATAATTATATCCAGGCGGTCACAAACCAGTTTTCCTGTCTCCTGTAAACACGACAATGTAAACAATCTCTGAACATCATTAGCCTAGCCAAGCTAGACATCCCCACCCTCCACTTCATCACGCATGAAAAATCTCTGATCTCGTCCTTGGTTCCGTGAATACCGTGTGAATGTAGGAAATGAAATCCGGAAACTGGGAAATAATTCTTGTACATAAACAAAACTAAACCAAGGTGTCCACTGTGACTCTAAACGTAAGCAGTCTGAACGCTAACGATCTCCAGCAGTTATGTAAGCAAGCGTTGACCCCTTTGTCATAATGCTATCACCTTCGGCCTCACTAAATATTGGACTCGCTGAAATCAGCACATTAGCATGGAGCGTAGCATTGAATAACCCTCAAGTTTAAATCTTATAATAATGAGAGCAGGGGGTAAACTGTCTGTGACGCTTATGCATTTCATGGCCATTCAAGCTAGACACTTGAAAGTTTGCATACTACCGTTTGTGATACTGCCGAGTTCCATGGCTGGCTTAGTTTTTGTATTTGATCACGTCTTATATTTTTTTGAAAACTGTGAAACGCCCTAGCGTTTAAACCCGGACTAAATTCCTGGTGTAGTTTTTATGATTGTTAGAGTATTGCGTATGGGTGTAGCAATCAATACTCAGTATTGAAGACACTCACAATTTTGGTATATCTAGGCCTAGGTCTACTGTTTTTTATCCTGTCGAGCTGCATGAATGCCGTGATGTATGTTTATATGATTGTTATGGATGGCGATTCCGCAACCTCTTTGCTGGGCGCTAGCAAAACCGATACACAGTATCGGATATGTCATCTTCTTTGAGCGTGGCCTGCTTGAAAGTAAACAAGACATGTGCTCAGTTTGCCACTCACCGTTCGAAGAACGGGTACATTGACTAATTATAATAATGGTGACAATAATAATATTGGTAATAATAATAGTAATATTAATAATAATGCTTAGCATTTATATAGCACCCCATCCCGTTAACAAGCAGGCTCTAAGAGCTTTACAACACTTTTGTCATATCTATCCTAAATTACACATGCAGACACACGATAAAATGATTCGATTTATTTAAATTTAAAAAAAAGGAGACATAAAAACATGCGTGGGAATTGAACAGCCCTTAGCATTGATTAACTTGCTTCCCAAGGTTCATCGTAACGTCAGAAACCGCGAAGGTTTCATTTTAAAGCTACTGTTATCTTCCATTTACGACCGCAGTAACATGACCACTATACGTTCAAAGAAATAGTGGATGAGTTCACGGAACAAACTGTCCTGTGTTCACAAAGCTGCAACTTTCGACCGCTGCACATGCACCCTCCCTCCCTCCCTCCCTCCCCCCCTCCTCCTCCCCCTTTCCTCTTGTTTCTTCTTCTTCTTCCTCATCTCTTGGTCTTTTCATTATTATTGTCAATAGCTATAGCGTTCTGTTCCGTTAAGGGTGGTCATAGAGTCACAGTCAAATGTCCGGTCATACTTTTGGATTTTATTCGACGGAAACGTTTTTTTTTTTTCTTTTGTGGCTGAAAAAACCATAAATAAATAATATTGAAGACAGAATTTTGTCCAAAGTGGATGAGTCCACGTAAAGTATCGACAAAAATTGATAATTCAGAATATTTTGATCACGTGGTTATGAAGTTTTAGTTTACATGTTCAGTCTCCAGCTCTATAAAGGTGTGACTTCGGAAACATAATACAGATGAGCTAGAGTCACCTGGTCACAGTGGGAATGAAATGAGACCGGTAGGCTGATCTATTAGTAGACACAGTCGTCGCTGTCTCATGTGGGTGCCTGCAAGTTAAGTGTTGAATTCACGGCAGCAAGACTTGTAGTTTAGTTTCTTGTGCAGGTTTCGAAGTACTGTTTCCCCCCCCCCCCCCCCCCCCCAAAAGAACTATTACAAGGGGCATAACTCTACATTTACTTAATCATGTTTCTCTACCAGCAGTCAATGTTGAGTGGTGTCCCCTGAAAAACCCAACAGGAATTAAAGGATTATAATGCATGCAAATGGGCCCGCTGTCTCGGGGACCCACACAGATGTGATTTCTGCAGTTGAGTTTTAATCACCAGTACGTAAACTGAGGCGCAGAACGAAATTTCCTGTCATACTTTCAATGCGTTTTTTTTTTCCTGCTCAAAATGTTGGGACCCTTTATTCTGCACAACTCAATTTTGGCTCAAATATCAACGAAACCATTAAAAATATAGCCAAGACCTTTTAAAATTTTCCTACATACACCTTTACTGTGTGAAATCATGATATTTTGTAGAATGTAAAGCTCAGCGGTTAAAAAGCCTTTCGTGAAATGAAGGAAGACCTCCAATGCAATCATCAATGCCGGGGAACGTCAGATCTGTCACGTCGTTTCGTCACATCCTCCTCTCCGTTGCTCTGGTTACTTTGGTTACTTTGGTGTAGAACCAGCCTCCTCGCACTCGGGACACACCCATACGTGCTCAGCTCTCCGCGCCATCACGTCGGACAAGGTCTTCTCACTAACAACTCCAGTATGATGTTGACTGAACAGTCGTCTTGCAGTACCACACAACCGGCTCTTGACTCCACAGCCTCTCCGATGCCCAAACAGTTTTATACGTTCTATGGTGTCCCCGTCTTCTTGTGGTACTGTTTCTCTCAAAGCTGCGAGAATTTCGTTTTCCCTGAGACTAACAGGGACAGTCGGGTGGTTTCGTACTTGGCGGTAGCCTGCTTTGTGGTTTTTCCCTAGGCATGGCGGTCAGCTGCAAGCTCTGACCTTAATGCCCCAGGAGACAAGGGACGTCTTGAGAGTGTCCTTGTACAGCTTTCGGGGAGCATCCCTAGTGTGGTAGCCAGTAGATAGTTCTCCGCACAGCACCATCTTTGGGAGTCTGTAGTCCCATAAAATATGATTACGCGTTATGGCTGCGTTACAATTTGCTCTGAGATAGAGAGAGGCAGAGAGAGAGAGAGAGAGAGAGTGGGCGAGACAGGGAGAGAGAAAGAAGCAGTGTAGTGTGTTGAGCGCTTCCCAGGCGCTCCATTCTGCTCTGTGGTTGACAAGTTGCTTCTGTAAGCGCATAGAGCATTTTAAATGGATATGCGCTATATAAATGCCATCCATTATTATTATTATTATTATTAGGCTATGGACATGAATCAGCCAATTAATAATCCATATGGCATTATAATCACATGATTGTATTTGAGTTCCGAATGTTCATTACACTCATGGATAGTTATGGTTTACCTACGTTCCTATCGTACAATTGCGAGCTTTCGTGCTACGTAAATAATAAGCCATACTTTCTCTTTTGCCTTCTCTCTCTCTCTCTCTCATTCTCTCTCTTTCTCCGTCACCAACCCTTTCACCGCCTCTCTCAATTCCTCATGCCATGAGTTTCCACCCTTCATCCCACTTCAGCTTATCATTTTTACTTTTTACGTCGTTTTCCATAAAAAAAACAAACTTCAACAAACAAAGTCAGGGCACAACGATAACAAAGGTGGTCTTGCTACTCTCTGTTTTCTTTATGAATGTTGTTAGGGGGGCGTAGTGTAATTGCAAAGCCAAATAGAGAAAATACCGAGTTGTGTTCACTGTTCTGTAACGGTTTATAGTGTGAAATACCACGTGCCCCTAACAATATCCCCAAAGTTTTATCAGTTTCTGTTTGTGAACAGTATGAGAGTCATCACATTTTGTTTATCAAATAGGACAACCACATCAATATATAACATACATCAATTTCACGATTTTTTTACATACGCCAAAGTTGGCGTCAACTTAATGTAGACAGTCTCTCAACATGTCTTGAAATTGTCTCCAAGGACACGTTGTAAAGTGAAATATTTGTGATCTAAACCAGTAAAAGGGTGTAGGGCCTAAAGAAAAAAAAAAGCTCACATGTGTGCACTATGCACTAGAGCATTGTCTTGTGCACAGTATTTAACTTTTACTTCCTCCCAGTCTTGGTCTTGCGAGAACATGCAATACTTCATTACATGGCGGAAGATGTCCAATTGTCTGCCCAGATACTGATATAATCTCTTCTATAATGATCTCATAAAAATTCACAGCGTAAGCAATCTTGAGTCTCAAGTGTTAATGCTAGAGATTGTGTCACTCAGATACTCGCAATGACATTTTTGTAAAATGTGTCACTTAGAAGCTAGCAATGGCATAGTTGTAAATGTGTCGCTCAGAGACTAGCAATGACATTGTTGTAAACATGTCAATACGAAGCCAGCAATGACAAGGTTGTAAGTGTGTTGTTCTGAGACTTTCAATGACATTGTTGTAAATATGTCACTAAGAGACTTTCAATGACATTGTTGTAAATATGTCACTATGAGACTTTCAATGACATTGTTGTAAATATCTCACTAAGAGACTTTCAATGACATTGTTGTAAATATCTCACTAAGAGACTTTCAATGACATTGTTGTAAATGTGTCACTCAGAGGTCAACAATGACATTGTTGTAAATGTGTCGCTCAGAGGTTAACAACGACATTTTTGTAAAGGTGTCACTCAGAAGTGAACAGCGACATTTTTGTAAATGTGCCACACAAAAGCTACCAATGACATTGTTGTAACTATGTCACTCGAAAGCCAACAACAAGATCATGGAAAACACCACTACTCAGAGGCCATCAGCTAAATTCTTGACCTCTGCTTCACAGGTTCGGTACGGGAAGAAGCTCCCGACATGTCCACTCCCCCACTTTTCAACTTTGGCAATAAGAATGGAGACTCAGAGATTAAGGACACAAGTGCCGACAAAAGGCTGGACCTTCCGTTCAACATCTCCTACTTTGGTTCCAGTTACAGGCAGATACATGTAAGTGAATGCCACCAGTACTGACTGTCAAATACGCCATGATTTCTCTCTTCATGCCATTGAAATATGCATGCCTGAATTAAGGTCTTGTTCTTCAAGGCAGAACGGACGACCATCTTTTGAACTCGCAAGGAAGCTGACGTCCGTAGTAGCTGCATTTAATGGCATGATAAAGTTTCTAAGCAATGCTCACAATAATACATCATGGTAATTGCTGTTGCTCTTCTCTCTCTCTCTCTCTCCTCTCTCTCTCTTTCTGTCCCTTCCTCTCCGTCTTTCCGTGTGTCTGTGTGTCTGTCTCTCTCTCTCCCTCTCTGACACTGCCCCTGTGTCTCCCCCCTCCCCATTTCTCTTTCTGTCCTTTTCTCCTCAACCTCTGTGTGTGTGTCTCCCCCCCCCCCTTCACTCTCTCTCTCTCTCTCTCTCGCTCTCTTGCTTGTTAGAGTAAGATCTTCCATCATGCCTGAATGTCCAGCATTAGGTCAGTTCTGTGCCAGTTTATTCTTGCTCCGTTTCCCTTCTTTTTTAGCTCCAAGAAAAGCTGTTTTTAGCCATGAAGGATGTTTTAGCTGGGGCCACACAGTTGGAAAAAACTGATATATCATAGACTGACGCTTTTCTCTTTTGGATGGAAATCCGTTTCAGATTTCACCCGATGGCACTATCGGGTTTGAGAAGGCCGCCGGGTACATTAGCGGGATCAAGTATTCAGAGGGTGTGAGGAACCCGCGGACGGATACGCCTTTCATGGCTCCTTTTTATTACCGGTACAGTGACGATAACGACAATCACACCGCAACAACAACAACAACAACAACAACAACCAAACCACAACAGTAACAGACAACAACAACAACAACAAAAACAGTCGAGAGGAAAGAGTAGAAATATAAATCTCCAGGTTTCAGTTGAGAAAGAATGACCCAAATCTCCAGCAGTAACATGTCCACAACTCTAATGGTGGCTGAGGGAAAACATCGTACTCAGCCAAGAGATTCTGAGCAGCAATTGGTAGTCTTAATGAAGTTGGTTTTGCAAGTTTGCACTGCTCTGAGAACCCAATATAATATATATATTTTTTCTGGGATTCCGATTTCACAGGCTTTTGCAATAATAATTATCTTGAAAAATTATCCAGTACAAATGGCTAGAGACAGAAACTAGAAAGATAGGCAGATAAACAGACACAGATAAGAGAGACAGACAGACAGATAGATAGATGGATAGATAGATAGATAGATAGATAGATAGATAGGTAGATAGGTAGACAGATAGATAGATAGATAGATAGATAGATAGATAGATAGATAGATAGATATATAGATAGATAGATAGGTAGATAGATAGATAGACAGATAGATAGATAGAAAGATAGATAGAAAGATAGAGAGATAGATAGATAGAAAGACACACAGAGCACAGACAGGCACGCAGATAGATAGATAGATAGATAGATAGATAGATAGATAGATAGATAGATAGATAGATAGATAGATAGATAGATAGATAGATAGATAGATAGATAGATAGATAGATAGATAGAGCACAGACAGACACGCAGATAGATAGATAGATAGATAGATAGATAGATAGATAGATAGATAGATAGATAGATAGATAGATAGATAGATAGATAGATAGATAGATAGATAGATAGATAGATAGATAGATAGATAGATAGATAGTAAGTAAGCACCACTTAAACCAAATTCACTGCTATATTATATTGTTACCGATTGTCCTGTGTACACACACAGACTCTCACTCAACGCAATGTTTGACAATGTGTTTTTCAGTGCCTTTCGCCCACATAGGATTGACCCAACCGATTATCAAGGGAATATATTCTACAGAATGATCGACTCTGACAAATTGGACCCGACGGACACATATTACTCCGAGCACAGGCGTATGTTGAAATGTAAGTTGAATGGGAATTAAAAAAGAATTGTACCCATGAATCAAAGGGTGATCTGGGTGGACATTAATTGTCTTTTGAGCAAATTTAGTTTGATTTTTAAAAAAATCCAATATTAATCTAAGAGAAAGGCACGAAATAATTCGCTTATTACTCCTTGGAAGAGTTAGGCCTGTGTTGTATTGGAATATTGGACGATTCCATCGCAGTTCCAACCACAGAAATATACAATAGACAAGAAAGGGCACTTTGCTGGGCCGCCTCTCATCCTTCCACTAAAAGATGGCGGCAATTTGCGTGGCCATCGAGAGCTGCGCCATTGCAGACACAAGGAAAGCAAGAGACTATTAATTACAGCCCACACTAGTAGTATACAAACAGTGAGCACTATTTTTCAAACTTTTTTTGTCGAAACCTTGCCCACCTCTTGTCTGGCCTCTAGGCACCATAGGGTGCACGGTGACTTGACCGACTTCCAGCTCTCGTTTATCGAAAGAGCTCTGTGGTTCCAACCAAGGGGAGTTCGATCATCTTTTATGCTTGGGCACAGGTCATGTCCTTAAGTGACCAATTGTCAAAAGATCCGGAAATATTGGTTTTGTCAATAGCTTTTCAAATGTCCATGCCATTGTAGCTTCAGCCCATACCTTTCGTATTAAAACCCCAGAGTTATGTGGTCATAATTATTTCAGAGTAACATTCTTTGTAGTGACTGTCATGTATCACAATTCATTGTGATATGGAGCAGTCAGTCATTATAATGGCACAGTCTGCTCATTTGCTATTCATATAAAGACATGGCTCGCGAAAGGACACGGCAGACAATCCCCGTGAGAACTTTCTGACTCCTATGGAAGAACCATGTAAAGAAAATCAAGTTTTTTGTTTTTTTATTTTACCCTTAATTTTCTAAAGCTCTGAAAGGTTTGTGGGGAGGGGGCTGGGATTTGGAAGAGGAAATAGAGAAGCTTTTAGATAATGCACACTATAGCGTCGGTTCAGTGCAAGAAGTGAATATCTCCTTGTTTCTGACAGTAGACTTAACCCTTAGACCGGCGGATCACCCCAGCAGCGGATTTTTTTGCTTATTCTACCTTTTAGGAAAGAGCTCCAATCATATTAGCCAGTTATAGTACAATTTGTAGCAGTTTCATAGGGTTAGGCTAAATACCAAAACAGATCAGGGAAAAACGACTATAGTCGCGAGCGCCAGGCAACAGTCGGCTGGCCCTCGCAACTATAGTTGTGAGCACCAGTCTAGCGGTTAAACATAATCTATAGCCTGCTGAACCGAGGTTACGTTACGCGAAAATACAGATTAAATTGTGTCCATTTCCCCTCCGTGAATAGTAATAGTAATGAAGTATATTCAGGTACGGTATATGGAGAACCTAAAAATCCTTGGCAATTAAATGAAAACGATTGTCTTTCCTGGTACTTATATGCGAGTCCTAGACTTGGATTTTCGGAACTCCCAGATAAGTAACCTATATATTATGTGTAACATTCTACGATTTTTTAATTGTCCAATGTTTTGCCCTGTTGCGTTTTGTTCCTGGAAAAGGCCAGTGGAGGTCTTCCCGTTCCTTTGCAAGTCCAGGCGTGGTCAGATTAGCGTAGGGTTGCTGGCTGGGATTTACCTCCCTCTATCCTGTGTTCAGCTTTTGAGTAAGGCGTTGTTTTGTCCATCTGTTCCAGATCTTGGACCGTATCTGCGTGAAGCTGTGGTCAATGCCCCCAAGGAATTCTCACCCAAACTGATCGTCTTGGTGACGTGGAGTAACGTCGCTGACACCAACGATATGCAAGGCGCAGACTGTACTAAAACTAGCAATTGCCCGGTACCGCCCCTTGAAGCTTACTTTTCCCCCTTTTCAATCCTCTACCGCCCAGCGGTCCATATTTGAAACATATCACTTTGTGCACAGTTTTTATTTAACACTTTTTACCAGCAAATAGTTCTTCGTAACATGGACAAACATGGGACAAAAATTAATAAACTGGCCTTTTAAATCAATTTTGCAGACTTCAGAATCAGACAGGACAATCCCTGGGCAAAAAAAGATTCACGGCTTTTAGCTAATTAGATCAGTTAAGTTTTTAACGGAAATCAGACGTCTAGAAAGGTTTACCTTTACATGGTTTCCAGCTCAATTCAGGCTCGATAAACCAATGTTTCTAAGGGTATCTGTCCCAGTTTATACTACAAAACAACATGACAGAGCCCAGTCATAAAGCCTATGCCAGTGATAGGATTAACCCTTAAGTGACCTGATAAAGCTTGCCCTGTACAAGAATTCTTCGACTTTTAAAACTACTTTAAACTGGTCAAGTGATCGCACAAATAGGTGTGCGGTATTCCTACGCTCGGGGCATCCTTCGACTGCTCCCAACTTTCTATGTAACTTTTACTTCCAGAGTGCCACATTCCAAGCTGTTATTGTCAGTGACCAAGTGAATACATTTGCAATCTTCAATTACGATCACATAGATATGGACGTCCAGGACAGTTATCAAGTAAGTGACATTCACAATGGAGCTGGAGTAACAGAAGATTACAGTTTTTTGTCGTTTTTTTTTTGGCCATACATTCATATTTACAGTGAGGAAATTTATAAAACACCTTAAGGCAAAATTCAATTTGGTCTTAGGGCTCAAAGAGTCGCCCTGTTAAATTTACCCTTGTGAGTGCTGCATGATTCAAGTTGATTGTTCTGTAGCCTTGACAAAGAGCCGCTCTGTTCCCACCGATTAAACCATTTCAGGACAACCTTTCAACCCCATTTCTGCCAGTTAAGCGGGCTAAATGTTTCAAGAGGTGATGAAATCAGAGCTGCAGAAAATGGATATTTTGTTGGGGTTTCTAGGGCAATGCCAGCTCCAAATCCCACATTTGTAAGTGAACAGCTTCAAGGTCCATAGTTTATGGTGAGCATTTCCATAGGGCACGAAGAAATGCAAATGAAAAGGACGCAAGGCTTCGCCAAGACCCATGCAGAAAATAAAAAACAACAACAAAAAAAACAACAAACAAAAACGTTTCATTGAAAAGAGCCTTTAGACAACAGCTGAACAACTTTTGTAGTGTATACGCGTTCCCTTCCTGAGAGCAGGAGGATTAATTTATTTCTTTGTCTGATTCTATCCAGTCTGGCTTCAATGGTGGTCATGGACGAGGTTGGTTCAATGTCATCCCGTGCCACGGCGCCTGTGACTACAAGACCAACAGCCTCAACAGCTCTAGGGTGGCAGATCTCGCCGAACTCGAGGGCAGTGACCATCAGGGCAGATACATTCTGAATGTGGGTCATGAGATCATTGTCAGGGGCGGATGCCTGCCGAGTGAGCTGTATGCAGGTGCGTTGTTCATTTACATGTTAGAGAATGCAAAGACAGCGACAGCCTCTCCCCACTCACTTCTTTCTGTTTGATTGCGGGGTTGGGGCCTGGCAAAAGGGGTATTTTTTTTTGTATCATCACCTAAAAAGTTTTGATGACATTTGTACAAATGAAACTATTAGAGAACCCGCGACTTTGCGGGCCAAGATCAAAAATTGAATTTTTACTCACTTTTAATCTCTTAGTCTTGTTTTAATCGGCCAACTTTTCTCCCTCTAACAATCTCTCTCTCCCCACAATCTCTGCTTTTCTCCCTCTAACAATCTCTCTCTCCCCACAATCTCTGCTTTTCTCCCTCTAACAATCTCTCTCTCCCCACAATCTCTGCTTTTCTCCCTCTAACAATCTCTCTCTCCCCACAATCTCTGCTTTTCTCCCTCTAACAATCTCTCTCTCCCCACAATCTCTGCTTTTCTCCCTCTAACAATCTCTCTCTCCCCACAATCTCTGCTTTTCCATCCGCCCTATTCCCATGTAAGTAATTTCCAAGATGAACGTTTAAACGAAATACTGACTCGCATGCACCGGATTTATCGAATCGAGCCAAAAAGAAGTCCATTATATTTTACCGTCATGACATTCTTAAAAGATCGCCAGAAACTTCAATGAACACAGTAGTTCTCTACAAAGGCGACTGGATTAGATTAATCTTACAATTTTTGAAATTGTTATTCAGCTATTATAGTACTGAGCAAAATAAGTGGCCAAATTGCACCACAAATGAAATACTCGTGCCACTAATTTTTTTTCAGTGATAAGATACTATTCTAAATACACAATGGTTGGCGGATGTCCTTAAGTTCTATTACAGACTGTACGTTATTGTGCCAGTAAGCGAAGGAGTTGTGTCTCCTTTGTGGACTTCGTTTTTGTGGTATTGTCAGTTTGGTTTTAATGAACTTGATACAGTCAAGAAAATTGTGCAAAGTACCGTTTCCTCTCCTCTCCAGTAACCGTGCATGGTCATTCATGGTTTTGTTGTGATACATGTTGTGAAATTGTCTGTTTCTTAGGTAGCAAACCTTGTCTATGTACTCATTTCCAGGCAGCCTTGAACTTTACCCTCACACTGTGGGGATGTTCGGTGGAGAGAAGCTAGAGGTTTCAGGACAATGTCTACCTGCCACTAACAAAATTTACTGTAGGTTTGGAGACGAGGTCCAGAAAAGCATAGTGACCACCGGAGCAATGGTAAACTCTATGAAAGGTTACTGTCCGGTTCCATTTATGACCAGAAAGGGTCCCCTCAGTGTTTACTGGTCAGCGGATGGCAAGAACTGGGTAGTGCTAAACTCCATTACTGTTGGTAAGAGTATTTGTATACGTCCTGTTGGTAAAAGTATTTGCATACGTCCTGTTGGTAAAAGTATTTGTGTACGTTGTCACAAATCCCAGACTGGGAGATGCAATGATTATAACAGGACAACAATCACGAACGAACAAGTATAACACTTAACAGAACAACCCATCAGACTCACACATTTATTAAACATAAAGATAAAGATAAAAGTGCAATTACATACATTATATTATGGCATTTAACTTCTTCCCACATGCACTCTTCCTCGGGTCCACAACCCGGTAATTACTTCTAATTACACTTCGGCCTCAGCCTCTCCACTCACTGTCTTAATAGCACCCCAACATGGCAATAGCACGTTAATAGTTCAATTCACATTAGTATCTCAATAGCACAGTAGTATATCAATATTGTCCGCAAGCACCAGGACTGGTTCAATGATAATGATAATGAAATCAAAGTGCTCATCAAAGAAAAAAATAGTCTCATCCAAGCTCACTGCAGTGACCCCTCTTCCACAGCAAAAGCTGATGCACTGCGTGCATGTAAGGGTGTACTCCAGAAGAAGCTGAGGAAAATGAAAAATGACTGGCTTGAAGAGCGAGTAAGAGAAACTCAGAAATATGCCGACACAAACAACACTAGAAAGTTCTTTGAGAGCATCCGAGCTGTGTTTGGACCATCCCGCTCTGGCACTACGCCACTTCTTGCGTCAGATGGTTCAACACGCATTGTTGAATTGAATGCCATAATTCAGCGTTGGGCAGAACATTTCGGAGGTGTGCTAAATCGGCCATCAAATATAAATACTGAGTCCATTGACCGCCTCCCTCAGACTCCTATTAATGCAGCTCTTGCCAAGCCATTCACAGCAAATGAGACCCGAACTGCCACAAATCAGATGTCCTTTAACAAATCACCAGGCGTGGATTCAATTCCTGCTGAGGTGTATGCCTTCGGTGGAGAAAAGCTTATTGAAAGGTTGACTGAGTTGTTCAATCATATGTTGAAAGCAGGGAAGCTGCCACAGGACTTCAAAGATGCTTCAATCATCCATCTGTACAAAAACAAAGGGGACAGCCAAGTCTGTGACAACCATCGGGGAATCTCTCTACTTTCAATTGCTGGCAAAATATTGGCAAGAATGCTTCTGAATCGCCTTCTTGATCACCTCTCGTCAAATGACTTGCTTCCCGAGAGCCAATGTGGCTTTCGTAAAGAGAGGGGAACGGCGGATATGATTTTTACTGCCAGACAGATTCAGGAAAAATGCATGGAACAAAATAAAGCGCTGTATATCACATTTGTTGACCTCACAAAAGCATTTGACACAGTGTGTCGTGAAGGCCTCTGGAAAATCTTGGCGAAGTTTGGGTGTCCACCCGAATTCATCACAATAGTGCGCCAGTTTCATGATGGCATGCAAGCTGCAGTCAAAAGCAACGGCAGTGTTTCAGAGCCCTTTGCTGTCACAAATGGGGTAAAACAGGGTTGTGTCTTAGCCCCAACTCTGTTCAGCATCATGTTCTCTGCAATGCTACAAGAAGCCTTTAGCTCTCCTCCTCAAGGGGTAGGCATCAAGTACCGAACTGATGGCAGTCTATTCAACCTCAGGAGACTTCAGGCAAAAACCAAAATCAAAAGTACTCAAGTCTGTGACCTACTATTTGCTGATGATTGTGCACTTCTGGCACACGATGAGGATAGCATGCAAAACTGTGTTGATAAGTTCTCTAGTGCCTGTGACAACTTTGGCCTCACAATAAGCACAAAGAAGACGGATGTGCTCCATCAGCCTACTCCAGACGACAAGTATCCTGTGACCCCAAATATCAAAGTCCATGACAGTCTTCTGAAGGTGTCGGAGAACTTCACCTATCTTGGCAGTACACTGTCTTCCGCGGCTCGTGTTGATACTGAAATTCTCTCAAGAATCAGCAAAGCCAGCTCTGCATTTGGCAGGCTTCGAAAGAGAGTGTGGGGTGTTGCCGGCATTCGCACAGATACTAAGCTGAAAGTGTACAATGCTGTGGTCCTTCCCACCCTACTCTATGGGGCTGAAACCTGGACAGTGTACCAATCGCATGCCAGAAAGCTAAATCACTTTCATCTGGCATGCCTTAGAAAGATCCTAAGGATCAAATGGCAGGATAAAATTCCAGACACTGAGGTCCTCAATCGTGCCAAGGAATTGAGCATCTTCTGCCACCTGAAAAAAATTCAGCTACGTTGGGCAGGACATGTTGTCAGAATGCCCGACTCCAGACTCCCTAAGCAAATCTTCTTCTCTGAGCTCTCCAATGGAACGAGGAATGTTGGGGCCCCAAAGAGACGTTACAAAGACACTCTCAAGCAATCACTGAAGGCCTTTGCCATTGATGTGAGTGAGTGGGAAAAGCTCTCGCTTGATCGTGCAAATTGGAGGGCGGCCCTTACCAGAGGCAGCAAAGCATGGGAAGCTGACAGAGTCCAGCAGGCTATCAAAAAAAGAGAACGGCGCAAGAAAAGGCCCAGTGGTACTGAACCAACGGAGCACTCTTGTCATTTATGCGGAAGGGTCTGCAGGGCAAAAATAGGACTTATCAGTCACATGAGAAGCCATAAGTCATGAAAGAACAGTCTTTCCATTCTGTCCTCTGTGTCCTTTAGTTCTCTTTATTGTCCATGTGTTGAAATTCTCAACAATTTCTGTTCTTTATTCCTCTGGTGTTGTTAAGGTCATCATCATACCTGATGGACGAACTATTATTATATCAATATCACATGTAGTACATCTTACGAGCACATTAACAGTTCTATACACATCCCTGTCTGTGGCCAGACTGCCACGACTCATGCGCTTCTCCTGTCCTGCTCGACAGCTTCACTCCACTGGCCTATGCGTAGCCTTCGGCCCTATGCTGGCCTATCCCCTGTGCTAGTTCGCTCACCGCGGGTGGCTTCTCTGTCCGACCCCGGCACCTATAAGAAGAACATTACATTGGTATAATACCATACCATTTCTAACCACTTCACCCATCATTACAAACCATGAAGCGTACACACAATAGTCCACCTTTCACTCATCACACATCTTACGGTAACAAACCTCCCCCGTTGTCGCGATGTGGGTTACATGGGGATATTTCGACTGACACTCTTTCGAGGTCCGCTCCCACAATCGACGAACACACAAAAATAAATACTTGCACTCTAAAAACTAAATAAATCAATTTGCTTTCAATTTTAGCAGAACTGTAGGGCAGTTTAATTACAGGAATTAATGTAACAAATATAATTATAAATATAAATATCAATTCAAAGGCAACTGAATCTAACTAATGGAACTACAGCTTTTATAAAGACTAACGTATTCAATCTAACTACTTGCAGGTCATATGAGTTATATGGCAAAAAGAATCCGCGCACGTGGCGACGGATCTAACAGTTTAAATTCTATTAATTCAATGAGACATGTTAGGATATGGACATTTCCTCTAGACACGCCATGGAGAATGCTTGTACAACCATGCGTTGTCTGGCGGTAGCTCTGAAATTGTCTTCAAAAGTAAGTAGAACGGTTCACTTTCATCATTAAAAATTAGTATGGACTCTCACCATGCGGCCCTCACTAGGAGTGAGAGCGCTGGATGTAAACGCTGTGGGTTTATATCAAACCAAGTAGCTTAGGCTCTGGAGCTTTAAATCAGGCCCCTCACAATGGACTGCTCAACTGCGTCTCTATGTCCCTCATCTGGCTGAGGACTATCGCCGACCACCTCGTAAATGGATTGTCTACATGTGGCCCAGAACTAAGTTCTGTATGGCCTTAAATACTGGTCTGCATCTGCAGCTTACCGTCTAATTCCTGGATTGTGATTGGTGCAACCACTTCTAGCTCAGCTGCCGAACTGAGTTATTTTAAGTAACAGCCCTACGCAACGACCTTGGGTCGACATCAAAGGTCGAATTACTTCATACAATATAATGTAATTTTATAGCAATAAATTCTTAACATGTTCAAAACCCCGAGCTTTTACTCTGGATCACGGTATTTTCTGTACGTCAACAGACGTCTCAATAACATTTAATTCCTACTCACCCCTTCCCTCTTTACTAAACCTAGTTCAAAACACGAGATATAACAAGTGCTCAGTCATGCACACCTACGCTGTCCGTCTATCCTTCCCCACATCTTCTGTCTATCTATTATAAAAAAAACTGTTCAAAACAACTTGCCCACGAGACCAAGTTATGCTGGCTCGCACAATAATTACGTTTGTAAAAATTACTCACTGCTCTCTCACAAAAATTTAGTCAGTGGAAACATTTATGAATTAAATCTGTTCTTGACACATCCCCCACCCCAGTGAAAACTTAGGGTTTGAACGACATAACTGTCTACTAACGTTGCTATGTAATAGTACTTTGGAAAGGGCTATATAGTAAAAAATATATCGTTACTGAAAGTCAAAAAAAAAATAATTCTAAGAACGTGCATTATCGATGGACAATAGCATATGTATATTTATATGCGACGTTCTGTGATAATATATAATTATTGTAGCACTTAAGAATTAAAGTGATAAACTTCTCTCACACAGACATACTGTAAAGACTGAAATATTGAGCAACTAGCTCATCGCTTCATTGAGCGTAATTAATACATTCATAGAACATGAACGAACAATAGTTAATTAAAGTAATGGTATCCTGGCAGCAGTAGGTCTGGTCGCTCGGTTTGCCATTTTCTCATCTCATTGACCCGCAGACAAAGGCGTCAAGGTTGTCTGAAACTCAGGTCATGGTCAGACTCCATGAGCCTAACTTACATCTATCGCTCATGGCGCACATTTCTATACACAGTAATCAATGACTTCCACATTCCTCACATATACTTATTTACATCATGGTCATAGGCGAATATAATACATCAATCATCATAATTATCAATCATCGTTCCACCTACCAGTCATCACTGAAAACACATCACAATGTCCCGACTGCTTTCATTCACGTCTGTCTCTTGGGACCTTCTAACTTGCAGTGATTGTCAGCACAGCGCTCTCGCCTCATGCAGACCCCCCCCCCCCCAACTCACAACATGCACGCTTTTCATTACTTGTGGGCCGTGAGTTAAACTTATTCTACCCCCTTCTCCCCGTAACTATTGATCCCCCGCTCACTCGCTCGTGACATACGTCCTGTTGGTAAAACTAGTTGTATTCGTCTTGTTTGCTAATTTTGTATATCTCCTATTTGCTAATTTTGTACACCTCCTGTTTGCTAATTTTGTACACCTCCTGTTTGCTAATGTTGTATACCACCCGTTGATAAAATCATCGTGTACGTCCCACTGATAAGTGTATTCGTCCTGTTGATAAGAATATAATTAGTAGTGTACTGTAATATGTCGTGCTAGTTAGAGTAATTTTGTATACCTGCTCTGTGCGAGCCAAAGTATTATTATTTCATTGAGGATGTTCACTTTCGCAATAGAGATCCGCTGGTTATGACATCGCACCGATGTGTATTTGATGCAGGGAACCCGTCTGTACGGTAATCCTACCAACCTTGAAGAAATACTTTTACAAATCTAGGTCGGATTAGCGTGGGGATACTGGCTGGGAGTAGACTGTCAAAGTACAGCAATATTTCATTGGAAATTTCATGAGTCTTGCCCAACCAGAAAGAAGAAGTACAACAATAAATTGTACTCCATTACTTCATTAGTCCTACCGAATAAGCGAGAGGAAGTTCTACAACGCTAAGTTGCATTTCATCATTTCTTAGTCCTACCGAGTAGACTGGACAGCCCTGTGGTTATTCAAGCAGCCTGGAAAGAACAATGGACTAGCAGAGATGCCCGGACTATCACAGTGCCCTGGGACCCCAATAGTTTCAGCGAGGAGACTTCAGCCAAAGTGGACATCAAACTCATCGGCTACAGGGAGCTGCCAAATCAGAGAAAGGTGCCTAGTTTTGATAGTCTGACTATTTGGGTAGGATGTTTTAGACAGTTAATCACGAACAACACAGAGTATAAACGTGGTACAAATAAGGATGGACAAATTAAACACTTTTTTTTTTCAATTTATCTCTTCAGTTTAGTAGTGAGAAAGTAGCTTTATAATTGTAGGCCTAGTGAACGCACCAAGATTTTTAATTTCGGACATTAAATCAAAGGAGACTGTAACTTGCCCTATTTTGTTTCGCTGTGTCTCTTAAGGCACAATTACGTTAGTTGATTAAATAGATTCGCCCGTGCAGATGCGGGGCCCTCTTGCAGAAGAGGGACAGCAAAGAATACATCTGACGTGATACTGCGTGTCGTAAGAGGCGACTAAAGGTGCAAAGGTCCTGGTCTCCCGAGAAGAGCCAGTTGGCGGTGGGCCAACTACCCACCCTGTAAAAATAAACCAGTTACAGAAACACAAGCAAATACTTTAAATTAGTCTTTTATCTTGGGAGAAGGGGGAGCATCTGCACCTGTAGATTCAATGAAGGACAATGGACAAAGCCGAAAGGACTCCACTGGCCTGACTGCTCCTTCATCAAACAAGTCACTCCGGATTGCGTCGTGGATGTCCGCTCCATGTATGAAGCAGGAAAGAGTGCCCAGGTTACAATGGAGATGAGGCAATACAGACGGCACATACTTGGAGTTAGCGAGACCCGCTGGATACAGTCCGGACTGAAACAACTTAATTCTGGGGAAAAGATTTAGTATTCTGGAAGGGAGGACAAAAAGCATACAGAAGGAGTAGCGATCATCTTGAGCAAGCACGCCCAGAGGTCACTGAGGGGATGGGAACCCTACGGAAGGAGAATTATATTGGCATCATTTACTACAAAGAACAAGAACATCAACATGAACATTGTGCAGATATACGCCCCAACAAATGAAGCAACCGATGAGGACAAGGACGATTTCTACAACCAGCTTCAGGAAATAGTTGACACATGGCCAAGAAAAGATGTGAACATTATAATGGGAGACGCCAATGCCAAGATAGGACAGGACAATACAGGGTATGAGGACATTATGGGGTGCAATGGTTTGGGACAAGTGAATGAGAATGGACAGCGGTTTGCAAGTTTCTGCGCATTTAACAGCTATGTGATTGGAGGTTCAGTATTCCCACACAAGAGGATCCATAAGGCCACTTGGATTTCACCGGATGGAGTAACTGAAAACCAGATTGACCACTTTTGCATCACCCGACGATTCAGACGCTCACTGGAGGATGTCATAGTACAGAGAGGAGCTGATGTTGGATCTGACCATCGCATGCTGCTGGCAAGACTCAAACTCCGGCTCAAGAAACAAGGTACCAGAGCAGGAACAAAGAGGAGAAAGTTTCAAGTGAGCCTTCTGGATGGAGACAAGAAGGAAGAGTTCCAGCTGACACTGAGGAATAGATTCAAACCCCTTGTTGACCTCAAAGAGACAGTAGATTTGGAGACTCACTGGGCTAAGGTAAAAGGAGTATTTACATCGACATGTCAGGATGTTCTTGGGGAAAAGAAAGTGGAACACAAGGAATGGATCAGTCAAAAATCACTGGACTTGATAAGGATAAGAAGAGACCTAAAAGAACAGGTAAATGCAAGTCGTACAAGAAGCTCAAGAGTTGGTAACCAGGAAGAGTACCGAGCATCAGCTAAAGAGGTAAAAAAAATCAATTAAAAAAGACAAAGAGGAGTGCATGGGAATGTTAGCAGAGAAAGCAGAGAAGGCAGCAACAGGAGGACACATGAGGATCCTCTACTAGACTACAAAGACGCTTGCTGGAAAATATGGAAAACCTGAAGTTCCTGTCAAGGATTACAACAGGAAGGCTATTTTTGGAAAGGAAGCTCAGGCAAAAAGATGGATAGAACATTTTAACAGCCTCTTGAACAGACCTCCACCAAGCAACCCACCCGAGATTCTACCCGCAAGAAATGATTTACCGATCAGTTGCGACCCTCCGACTAAAGCAGAGATTAATGATGCCATAAAGCAGTTAAATCGAGGCAAGGCAGCTGGACCATATCAGATCCCACCAGAGGCGCTGAAGGCAGATGCTGCTGGGGCTGCAGAGGGTCTGCACTCACTGTTCTCGAGTATTTGGATCGGAGGCAAGTTTCCAAAGGACTGGAAGGAAGGACACCTCGTGAAGCTTCCAAAAAAAGGGGACCTCAGCAATTGTAGTAACTACAGAGGAATCACACTTCTCTCCATCCCAGGAAAGGTTTTCAATCGGATTATTCTCAAGCGAATACAGAATGCAACAGACCCAAAACTTTGTGAGGAGCAAGCTGGTTTCAGGAGTAATCGATCAACCACCGACCAGATCGCCACGCTGAGAATCATAGTAGAGCAGTCGCTAGAGTGGAACTCCCAACTGGTAGTGAACTTCCTTGACTACGAGAAGGCCTTTGATAGCATCGATAGAGAAACACTGTGGAGAATATTGTGACATTATGGAATCCCAGAGAAGATGGTGAACCTTATCAAGAGCATGTACGAGGGGACAAGTTGCAGAGTCGTACATGATGGCGAGCTTACTGACAGCTTTGATATCAAGACTGGTGTTAGGCAGGGTTGTTTGCTGTCCCCATTTCTGTTTGTCCTGGTGATTGATTGGCTTATGAAAGAAACCACCAGTGGAGGAAGAAATGGCATACAATGGACCCCATGGACACAGCTGGACGATCTAGATTTTGCAGATGACTTGGCACTATTGTCGCACACACACGACCAGATGCAAGCAAAGACTACAGCTCTAAACAAAATTTCAGAATCTATTGGATTGAGGATACATCCTGCGAAGTCGAAGGTCCTAAAAATTGTTGCACCCCCAAGCGCACAAGTCAGAGTAGGAGATCAACCACTGGAAGATGTAGAGTCCTTCTGCTATCTTGGTAGTATCATTGACAATAAAGGAGGAACAGAGGCAGAAGTCAAAGCACGAATTGGAAAGGCACAGGCAGCTTTCACGTCCTTAAGCAAGATTTGGAGAACCAAGGACATATCTCTTAAAACAAAGCTGAGGATATTCAACTCGAACGTGAAGTCATTCCTGTTGTATGGATGTGAGACTTGAAATGCGTCCCAGGCCTGCATAAAGAGAATCCAAGTTTTCATCAACAGATGTTTAAGGAAGCTACTTAAGATCAGATGGACAGACAAGGTCAGCAATGAAATTGTATGGAAAAGAACAAGACAGAGCCCAGTCAGAGAGGAAATTGGTAGGAGGCGATTGAGATGGATCGGCCACACTCTCAGGAGGCCAGGAAACAGCATCACGAAGAAGGTATTGGATTGGAATCCCCAGGGCAAGAGATCAAGAGGAAGGCCGCGCGGAACGCGGAGAAGAGCCAGAGAAAATGATGTGCAACGAAGCGGAAAGACTTGGAATAATGTAAAGAGGCTGGCCCATGATAGAGAGGGATGGAAAGTGTTTGTTGGTGGCCTATACCCTGATCCAGGGTGAGAAAGGCAATGATGATGATGATGATGAATTAAATAGATTAACGGCAGTGTTTCTCGACATTATCTGTCCCGCGCTCCACTTCAATCGTAAAACATAACGACAACAACAACAAAAAACGTCGCGCCTCAATATGATCAGATGGAGTTAGTATGCAGCATTATACAAACAGATTTTTAAAATATTTATATCTTCTCAGTGTGTATACATTCAAAAGAAGGTTTAATTAAAATTCGAGCTACACAAGGAAACCCACGAATACCACATAAACAAACAACAGTTTATCTATACAGTTAAATTAATACACCATGAAGTTAACATTTCCGTGAAATATCCCTTCTCCCCATGCTGAAATCCCACGCCACACCAAAATATTGCGATGCTTCACCTTGAGAAACACTGATTTACAGCTTAAGTAAACAGCTATGAGCTTTGATTCTAGTGGTAACACAGTCCATGCTTGACTAAATTACAGAACATTAGTGACAGGGTTGTTCAAAATGTGCATTGAGCGTTATTGTCGGGGAATTCATCGTCTTGTCACTCATCAAAGCAGTGATCATGTAGACATTCATGTGAACATTTGCCATTGCTTCTGCCTGAAACTGAAACTATTCTGAGTTTTGAGGATGTAGCATGTCACATACAGATCTACCTGCTGGCTTTGGGAGTAGTCCTGAAATAGCTTGACACTTGTAAAATTAATGGAACCCGTCAGTAAAATTGACATTCACGAAGCGTTTAAGATGACATACATAGTACACGAAATATCATAAAAACCACAGAAAAACTGTGGAGTCGCAGCAGGACTATAAGCAAATTCAAAATTGGGCAAAAAGAAAAGGTTGTATCTTAAACGTTATCACAGAAACATATCATAACTCTGCAACATGGCATGGAACCTTGGTACAATATGGTATACAACTAGCTATAATGTTTTACTAAGGTGAATTGAGGAGGGTAAAAACGAACTTCTATATCTTTCTATGTTTGCTTTGAAGTGCATTATTTTACCCGGAGAAAGAAAATAGAACTGTTCAGCCTCTTTTGCTGTTTCAATATCATTTTTTAGGTTGAACATAAAGTCCTAGAGCATATTGGATCTCCACTTAACAGCGACGGCAAGTATAACTTTGAAGTGGAGGAGCACAGGTGTAAAAGTAACTGTGAGGATTTTGAGATCGGGATCCTGGAAGTTAGCCTGCCTCAAGATTTCCATGGTTCCTCTGTGGATAGAGTGTAAGTGTGTGCCTTTCAGTTGGAGCTGTGCCATTTATATCCATTCTGGGATTGTGGGGCATTTCATTGTATACGTGGATAATTGTGACAGGTGCTCAAAACACAACAAATGCAACATAGACTGACCGCAAAATGACTGCAGTTGTCAACAGTCTGGAGAGACATGGAATTTGAAGTCCGTCTGAATGCCATGTACAGGACAGCAATATTGGAGAACTACGAGATTGACATCTCTTATGTTTTGGGAACATCTGTTAAGGTTACTTTCAGTTTGAAATAAGATTGAGAAAATAAAGTCTAAAGGTAACAAGACTGCAGCGCATGCTTGCACCATTCTGACATTGTATCGAGTTTACACCATCCAAGTTTAACTTATTCATGGTAAATAAGAGAAATAAATGTTCAAATGAATCAGAGCAATTAATTCTTTTCTGACTGCAAGATAACCTTATAATGGTCAGCATGCTGAAAATACTGTGGTGTGTTGTATATACCACTGTCCAAAGGAAAGAAATAGACCAAAAAACAACCAAAAAAAAATACTATGGAAAGTGATTTCAAATTATGAGGATTACAAGTCGTGCAATGGCGAAAAGCAGCCTTGACATTGACAGACTAAGATAAAATGATGGAAAGGAAGTGGCGATAAAAGCCAATGGCATAGAACAATAATGATGGAGATTTGGAATGAAAGTAACAAAATCTGCAGCAACCGTGAAAAGATGAGGAAGAAATGGAAGAGAGGGAGGCAAGAAGAAGATTTGAGGAAAACATGAAGAGAGATAAAAAGAATGAAGAATGGGATGAAATGCATTCATTTTTACAAGTACAGTTTATGGCGGTTGTTGAGTTTGCGAGAGTAACCAATCAAAAAGTATTATACTAGCTAAAGTTTGTGTTAGAGAATGCATACATTTTGGTAAGCCAAATCGTCTTTATCTTTCAGAGCAATCCGATACGGTCCAATCCCCCTCGGTTGGTACGTCAATGAGGAGCTGGAAGAGGATCGCGGCTCTGATTGGTCAGATCAGAAATGCCGAGAGTGGCACTCAGCAGACTCCAAAAACGAGAAATGGATGGCATCTCTCTTACCTTGTCCATGCAGCCTTGACCAGGCACTAGCGGACTTTGGTCGCTGGCAGCCTGACCCAGGGTGTAATCTCTACACCGGGAGTCAGTGTCACTACCACAAGGGAGCTAAGCACTGTGTGCGCTCCATCAAACCCACGTGAGGATGAATAGAATGCATGCACTTCTTTTTTGTTGTTGTTTTTTGATTAATTTGTCAGAACCAAAGCTCAGTTAACATAATGGACGTGGCGAAGGGGTGCTTGCTAAACCGTCAATGTTCCCTAAAACTGCAGTGACTCAAAAAATTTTCAAAAAATCTATTTTTATATATATTTAACTATTATTTAAAGCCTCATCGAATGATCCTGGCCATTGACTCCCGAGCAGAAAAATAATCGAATAGCAAACTCAAAAGCTCAAAAATTCATAGTAACTAGATCATTATTTTCTAAAATAAAACAGAGTTTTGCTTCTACTGAAAAGTAGCCAAGTGATTACTATAGTTTTTGGGGGAACGTTGACGACATTAGACCACAGGATCAAGAAACATTACCTGCACGATATCAGGAGAACCGTAAAATTAATTCGTTTATCAATATTCTTTTGTATTTTGCATTTTTGTATACTTCTTTAATCCCATCTGGGAGATTTGCTTTAATGTCATTGCAGCCCAGTTACAACTGGAGCAGACACGTCGTCGCCGCAGTGTTTTTTATTGGGGGGGGGGGGGAGGGGAAGAGAGAGAAGGAGGGAGTAGGTAAATTTTTTATTTAATATTTTAATTTTAATTATGGTACCAGATTACGGAAAGGATGTAATCATTCTTCCCTGTGTGTCTTAGGTTGCGCCATTTTCTGTGGGCAGCCACTGAATATCTAAACGCACTTACTGGAAATATCAAGTCCAGTTTTGGGGATTTCCAGGCAGACTGACCTGATGAGCTAAAGGTCATTGCGGTTATCTTTGTATGAGATGAAAAGATGAACATGTATATACACAAGTGTGTTTTTTTTTTTCACTTGCTTTCGCAGGTTTGATGGCGCCGGGAACCAGTGCTGTTACGAGCATGATGGCACCTTGCGATACTCTCAGCTGTCCTATCAGGGCAGTACGCCAGATCGAAGCCACGTGTGGGGGTCCTCACCCTACGACGCCCCTGACCGTGTGCCATCGCTGTCTCACTGGAAGCATGACGTCCTCAGTTTCTATTACTGCTGTCTGTGGAATGAGTACGACCTGTGTGACCTGTACATGGAACAGCGGCCAACAGCTGATTGTAGAAATTATGACGTGCCAGGAATTGGTAAGTATAAGCAGCGGGGCCGGATTCAGCCCTTTGGCACCCCAAAGCCCTTAAAGGATTTTTGGGGCCCCCATTTGCCGTATATGTAATACCAAAAATAAAAAAACAAATACATTTAGAAATAAAAAAAAAGCGAGTCTTATACGCCAGCAAATATTTCCATGTTTTTTTTTCATTTATTGCTGGGCTCCTTTTTGTGAAGCCTGGTTCAACTGCACCATAAGTATGGTCCGTGGTAAATCCGGCAGTGAAAAATTTCTCCCCTTTCCCTTGATGTCCTAAGTACGTGCTTATTTTTGCTGAATAGTTTAACCTACCCCAGACACGCAGCCCCTTGCAAAGCTGGTAACGTGCCCAGGCCAGATGGGAAATGTAGGACTCATGTCAAACTGACCATTAAGTGTTTTGGTTTTAATCTCTAATGGATCTTCTTTAAGATGGCAATATTTCATGCTAACTGGTCCCCCTTGACTCCCTTTAAAATATCAGTACTGTTTACCAAAGGCAGCCTCCAACCCCCGCCATTTTACCGCCATTAGGGAGTGGCTCCCCCCCCCCCCCGCCGTCATAGGCCTATGCCAACAGGGGATATGTGATTCCAGAGGCAAGGGGCTCGCCGCTCATGCCGAAGGTACCAGATTTGATTCCCCGTCGGAGCAGGCGTGTTGGGATTTGTGCGGAGGGGGTGGGGGGATGAATTTCTGTCACTGATCCTATGGAAGGTAGGATCGAGTAACTAGTCTTCTCGGATAAGGACGAAAACGTCGAAGGGCCCGTGTACACGTTGCGCACGCTGAAGGTGCAAAGTAGAGAAGAGCTGGCCTATCAATCCCCACCACTGAAACACACAAAAACAAGAACAAAGAAAAACTAAAAATGATGTGTAAATGCCAAGAGTAGCGAACAAAGACCTAAAACCAACTAGGCCCGAGCCAACTGGCTCACCTGAGCTGGAAACTTCTTTTTTTTTCCATGTTTTGTGGTTGTCTGGTAGTTCTCGGCCTAAGTTTTGCAACTCGCTTTGGTTTATAGCAAAACCAAATTTTCTGCACGATAGGCATTCCTATACTGCTTAAGTATTGGTGGCCAAAAGTACCCTATTTTCTAGTGCTTATTTTCCAGTCTAAGCCAGAACCCACAGATGTTGTAAACGCAAGGGGAAAGTTATTGATGTAAGCAACAGACTAATGTTAACGTCCTTATAAGCTTGAACTAACATGATATGATTTGGAATCTCTCCGAAATTAGTTCTCGGTTCTCGGAAGAAAAGCGGTTTTCTAACTTTCCAGTTTATTACCAGAATTTAGAGATGCTGTTACAGCCCGCAGAAAGTCATTGTTGGACGCAAAAGGGACTGTCTAACCCATCTTACAAGCATGAACTAAAATGATATGATTTGGAATTACAGTACGGTAAACATTTCTGAGACTTATTTCTTATTTTCTGCAGGTTTCATTCGTGGTGATCCTCATATCACAACTTTTGATGGCCAAACCTACCAGTTTGGCGGAAACGGCGACTATTGGCTGGCCAAGACGATTGACGGCGAGGCAAGGACATTGATGATTCAGGGCAAGTTTGAACCCAGAGAGGCCAGCTGGGGTAAGTAGAACACGAGAGATTAAAGACGATTTCGTCGTCATCCTGGAAAACTGCCATATTATGTCAAATTTTACACAATTTGAAAATCTGATATGTTCTGTTTTTGTTTTTTTTTTAACTCGCCGATCTAACTAGCTGCATAACAAGACAGTGGCTGCTTCCTATTTGGAATAAACAATTCTTCTTAAAGATACACATTCTCCTGAAAAGTGGTGATTTTGACATACGTTAGACCCTGCCGGTGACGATTTACTTTAGTTCTGTGAGTCTCTGTGTTCAGCTGATGGTTTTGGTTTGCTTTGATGACAGGAACCAGAACCTTAGCACACCGGGCATCCCCATAAATGCTCCTCTCCCCGATCCATAATGAAATCGAGGGTTTACCTACTATTGGTAAAGTGAAATTGGGCGAACAGCTGTTATTCATTTGCCGTATTATGTTGATGCTCAGTTATCTGCCTTCAGACAAAAGACTTTCGGAAGTAGCATAGCGCAGTTAGAAAGATGTCAGTACCAACCTATAATAATTATGAAGTTCGCCTTTTATTTGTAACTAGCCGAAGTTCCCAGCTTTGCTCGGGATAAGCCTGGCTACTACATGTAACTGCAAACCCCTCTTTAATTAGGCCAATATGAGCAAATTCTCACAAAATTAAAAGTTCCCATAAGCAGAAATGGGGCATCCTAGGGAGTTAAAAATAATAGTAAATTATAAAAATTATCCTCGTTGGGTATCGTCCAAATATATATACCCACAGTTTTATTCGCCCATTGCATTCTATATTATTTTTAACTCCCTAGGACAGGCCCCATTTCTGCTGATGGGAACATTTTAATTTTGTGAGAATTTGCTCATATTGGCCTAATTAAAGAGGGGTTTTCATGATCATTTGAGTGATTTGGTGTATATTGTAGAAATACTAAAAATAACCTTTCTCGCCTTGATGAATTTCTGTGTAACACTGGTGATACATGGCGCCTTGACGAATTTCTGTGTAACACTGGTGATACATGGCGCCTTGACGAATTTCTGTGTAACACTGGTGATACATGGCGCCTACAGTGTGTAGGAATTGACGTGAAAATTGCTTGTTTGTAGAGTTTGTGACTCACTCGGAGTCCTTGGTGCACATTTTCCAACTTCCTTTTACGGCTGTAACTTTGCAAGTATATAATAGAGAGATAAACCTGGGCCAACTGTCCACAGATATTGGTGAGCTGAAGCAAACTGGATCCTGGAAACCTAAGGCTTTGACGACCTTGGCTGTGAAAACACAGGCCTCAGTCATAGAGATCTCGCAAGGCCAGGAACAGGCCCTGAAGCCCCGAGGGCTGGACATACGTATTGAAAATCAACGGATATTTTTCTTAGGCAAATCGTCACTGTGGCAAGACTTTGAAGGTGAGTACTAGGTTAACTGTTTCCAGATGTGTTGATTAAAGTTTGAGTGAGAGATTACAAATAAAAGAGGGAGAGTGGCTAGAAAATAGGGGAGTGGGAGAATAGAGAGGGAATTAGAAATGAAGGGAGATGAGCGAAACAGAGGGTAAAAAAGAGAGAGTAAAAAAATGACAGGCGAATAAGAGAAGGAGAAAGGAGGGGGGGGGAGAAGGAGAAGGAGAGAGAGAGAGAGAGAGAGAGAGAGAGAGAGAGAGAGAGAGAGAGAGAGAGAGAGAGAGAGAGAGAGAGAGAGAGAGAGAGAGAGAGAGAACACTTACTAATAGTGATATTTCTTTTATTTGTCATCCAATTGAAACTGCTTGATTTTTTTTGGTCACAGAAAGCGATAAAAACAGCATAATATTCCTGCGAAATGTGATGTCAAGTTACAATTAGCCTATAAAGAAAAAGACATACACTGCCTTCTAATGATAAAATAATGTAACATTTCATATTGCTTTGAAGCTGTTACTTTTTGTTCAAGTATTATCAAACAAAGGGTGGAACGTGTGCACAACGAAAGGGAAAAGAGGGTGTGGGGGATATATACTAGGAGTTACACCTGAGACTAAAGCCCTGGCGCTTTTGCGATGTTCACCAGTAATCTTCGGCTTTATCTCTGCGAGAGGATTTCTCGCTATAGGCCCATTGCGAATGACGTCACAGAGTGTTTTGTTTTGTACTTCCGACACCTAAAATGGCGGGTGGATCACCTGACGAGTGTAACTTCGAGATGTGTCTAAGCGGTTAAAATGCCTGCTGGTTGCATTGCAGTTGACTGTTAAGACAGGGGTGGAAAGGATGGATCCAAGCTAGTCACCATCCGTGTAAACAAGGGAGAGGAAGTGAAAGAATTGACCGAAAGTCTCCCATGTGCGTGTACGCACGTGTCATTGTTTACTGTCGTGAACTTTTTCTTAGCTCGCCACCGATTGGTTCGCGACGCCTGAAGTGCCCGCAGTGCAAATCAGCTAACGAATCAAAATCATTGCTACCATCACCATGGTTAAGCGTCGGTCCTGACAGCTAAAATGGCCGATATTCGCAATGGGCCTATATAGTCAAGCAATACATGTAGATCACCTCTTATCTAACATTACTAGTTCCTACCAATATCTCACAGAAAACTGCCTTTCACGGTTCACCACTAGCGTCTCCTATTGACTTCCCTAGGTTTTACCATCATCAACAACGCCGAAAACGCCAGATCAAACCGGCACGACAACTTCACCATCCTCCTCACCGACATCAACGTTGGTGTGAATGTTGTGGCTGCCAACGGCTTATTACATGTAATTGTAGCGGTTCCTCCCTCTTTAAAGGTGAGTCTACCGTGTGATAAACGGTTGGTTGTGTATGCTCGCTATTTATTGTTCACTGAGAAAATCCACACTGTGATCAATCCTTACTGAGTTGTACGTTTATCAGGAAGCAGAAAAAAAGACAACACAACAACACTATATACCAAGCCACATAAGACCGCGTGTCCACCAAAACGGAACCGCCACGACTAAGAATAGCACCGAACACAATTTTCCCCGGGCCAGTGTAGGATGTATCCAATGTTTATGGTATCTTTTTTCTAACCATACCCATAAAAAGGCTAGCCTCCTCTTTTTCTTGCAAGACGTCATCATTCCCCCTCATTCAAGTTCAACAGTGCTGAGCATGGGGATCAAACACACACATGGGCTGGTCGGATCGTTTCCGAACAGACGGTCTGTTTTGGTGGCCACGCTTGTAGGTATCGACCAGACCAGACTTTTCACCACGAGTGAAAAATCGGGACGGTTCCATCTTTTGTGGACACGCGGCCTAAGTCTTGCAAACAAACTTTTAAACGACTGTAACTTTGCATAATTATTGTTCCTGTGAAATAAATTCACCGTTCAGCTAAAGCTTTTTATGTGAAATTATATGCCCCCCTACAACAGTTACCACTATTTTCGAAGTAAACAGTTTTCATTGATTTTCAAAAAAAAAAAAAAAAAGAAAACCCCACCAAAACATGACCTAGGCGATTACAGAATGACCTTGACAATTATGTCGTTAGGTGATTGGCTGTTGTGATGAATAGGACATTTCTATTGTTTGTGTCAATTTGCAGGCAAAAGAGGGCGAAGAGATTAAAGTTGAAGGTTTGCTCGGGGCCTACGATGGAAATGCTGACAATGACTACAGATCACGAGGAGGAAGCGTGTCCTCTCCAGGCATTGAAAAGAGAAAGATCTTTGACAACTTTGCATGGTCATGTAAGGATGTGACAGTTAGCATAAAGAACTGTGGATTTCAAAATGGTTTCATGAGGAATCTAGCAGATGAAATTCAAAATAATGTCCATATTCAATCCACCCATCACTCACTCACTCACACCCATCCATCCATCCATCCATCCATCCATCCATCCATCCATCCATCCATTCATCCATCCATCCATCTATCCATCCATCCATCCATCCACCCAATCCATTAATCCATCCATCCATCCATCCACCCATCCACCCATCCATCCATCCATCCACTCACCCACCCATCCATCCATTCAACCACTCACCCACCCAACCACCTATTCAGCCATCCATTCATCCATCCACTCATGCAACTATCCATCTATCCATACATCCAATCATTCACCCACCTACCCATCCATCCATCCATCCATGCACCCAGCACTCATGCATCTGTCCGTCCATCCATCCATCTACTCAGATATCTGGTCATCCATCCATCCACCCACCTACCCATCCATCCACTCAGATATCTGGTCATCCATCCATCCACCCACCTACCCATCCATCCATCCATCCACTCATGCACCTGACCATCCATCCATGCATCCATCCATCCACTCATACATCTGGCCATCCACCCATCTACTCATGCATCTGGTCACCCATCCATCTATCCATTCATCCTTCCATCCATCCATTTATCCAATCATTCTGTCATCCATCCATCCATTTATTCATCCATCCATCCATCCATCCATCAACAGGGCGACAAGGCAGCATACCTAATGACTACAAACTTTTCCACTTCCAAAAAGCAGCAGAGAAAATTACGGATACTGGCCACCTTTATTTTGAATACAAGGACATCCCTTCAGATTTCACAGTAAGTCCACAGGTTTGCCCGCCGCTGCTGATATAGCATTGTCCCCTAAGCCTTAAAACCAAATCCGAGAGAGATTCTCTGACAAAACTAATAGACTTTGGTCTTTGATTTATTAATTTGTGAAAAAAAGTATTCTTGTGTTTTGTTCAGAGTTATTGTATTTAACCACAAACCGCTAAAACTTCCTTGCATTTCAACTGTATTGAAAAAAAGTAATTAATTAAAATGACTGATCAGCCATCGATAGCAAGAAAGATGTAAATGATAATAATAATAAAAGCACTTCGTCTGTTGCATACTAGGACATTATGAAGACGACAAAAAATTCGGATATTAGCAACATGGATACCTAAAGCTGAAAACTCCATATAACTGGCACTGAAACATTCTGAATCCATTGACACAAAATGTTGCCAAAATGATACTGGATCGGCACCAGTGCCTGATATTTGTGGTATCTTGACAGTGAGGAATATATGGATTTCCAGCTTAGGTTCGAACAGCCATACGTCAGAACCAAGGGATTTGAAATACCTTCAGCTCAGTATCCAAGTTAAGGCTATGAAGTTGAAATCCAAATTGCTAATCTTAGCAGATGACGCATACATTTATGGAATTCGGTGTCATAATTTCCGTATTGATACATAATTATGCCCTACAACTTTCTCTATGTAGGTTCATCGCCGATCACTAGCATCAATCAATTATATAAGGAAGAATCAAGCTGTAGTCTTATCACTTAAACTAACTGGCCCGCTGACTTGGCGTTAAGGCAGATTTGATTTCTGAAGTTGAGCTTTTTTTTTTTCACCAATGCGTAAACTGAGGTGAAGAACAAAATTTCCGTTCATTCTTTTGAATTGTACTTGAAGGAAATGCGTCTTTTTTGTCTGGTTCAAAACGTCGAAACACTTTCTTCTGTTCATTCAGTTGTGGGTCAAAACCAAAGAAAGTAGCCTGTCAAGAATATAGCCGACTTCAACGTCTTTTAAAATATGCCCACGTACATCTTCACCTCTTTCTATGCGTAATACGATATTTTGTAGAATTTAACGCTTAGCCACAGACTAATAAAATACCCAGACTGGATGATCCCATTGTGTGACGTCACAAAACAGCGAAAGGTCATGAACCATCCGCCATTTTAGGTTTACGGTAACGACCGACGCTTCAGCATAGCTACAATTTTGAATGATACCATTTTGACGCGCCTACTGAACGCGGAAGTTTGGTTCCGCACCAAGAAATTAATACATGTACAACAAATCTTGACACATAAAAAGAAATTTCTACTGCAGATAGAACTAGAATCGGAATTTCTGAGCGGCGGCCATGTTGGTTATACAGTCGCCGCTCGGGAAATTCCGTAAAAAGCGACACAAACCCGAAGCTCGTGTTTCCAGTCTGGTTAATTTATTAGTCTGTGGGCTTAGCGGCTAAAAAGCCTTTTATGATCACACTGGAGGCCTTCCTTCCTTTATAATAATATGATGTTATAAATCACAGCATAACGTAACAGAACGCTGGAGTTATGGCGCTTACTTTTAAGTTGTCGTAGAGTTGACGGGAAGTTCAAAATATACACAAGATTCACGCAAAGAAGATTTGAAAAGACATAAAAATGCTCAGTGTCGTTCATTAATGTTGCATCTAACATCATTTTACTTTAGGCAGTAACAAGTAGGTGGGTTGATCAGGGGACACGAGGGATAGAATATGTCGCTAAGATCAGGCGCGCACATGCAACTTGCTGTCGTGTTACAGGCGTGTCTTGGTTTCATAGTTCCTGTGAACTCTTCAGTGTACCCAATTCTCAAATGTGTGTATATCTCCATTCATTCGTCTAAGCCCGGCTTTACCCCGAGAGCTTTGATATAGGAAAACCCATTCGATACTCTATGTTCTACAAGTTACCCCATACACGTTCATTGCCAATTATCATTTTCTTTAATCTCACACCATTTTACAAGCAAAAGCACGCTGTGAACAGTTTCATTGCCACCCATTCACTACATTCTGTTTGCAGGGAGCCCCCAATCGTGACACAGTCAGACAGTTCTGTGGGGATAGCAAAAACTGTCAATGGGATTTTCAAATCACTGGAGATCGTGACGTTGCCAAAGCAACTAAAGAGGCCGACATAGCCTTTGGTTATCTGAAATCCTCGGCATACAGAGGTAAGATCTAGGCCTAGCAAACAGGACAGCACGGACATTTTCGCTGTTTTTTGTTGTTTTTTTTGTCAAAGCGACCCTAAATTATAAACTGTTATATCATTCACGAACGGGCAGTTCAAAGCAAAATTACCGAGAGAAATATAATGTATCATTTTAAACTGCAGTTAAAAAGCTCGTCAAAATCTAAGCTATATTACAATTTTAAAAGAGGCAGCAATTGACCGAAGGACTCACTCAGCTTTTGGTATTGTTCGAAGAAGAATTAGGATAATCATAGTCTTATTATGTACAGGTTAAAAAATATACATATTGTAATCCGATAACTGTACTAATAGACTCACTTCCAGCCAGGTTTAGGTAGCACACTTCTCGTATCGCGTATAGCCACTCTGAAAATCGGCAATCGGCACCGTTGCTATGAAAGATCAAGAGAAATACACAGGGAAATGCCAGATTATTGGAGATCTGCGAAGTTGTTGGTGTCAGAGTTGTCTCAACTTATGGCACACTGGGCAGTTGCCCAAGCCCACCCACCCCCCCCCCCCGTGCATGCACATTTATGAGTAGATGCCTGGAGGGCGAGCCCCAGGCTACTGCTTTGTCCAGGGGCCCATAATGCTGTTAAGACAAAATTCCCGTTTAGCGTGATTGTTTTCTTTCATGTCCCATTTGATCTTAATCTTTTCCATAATTATTTTGATCGATCTGGAGCGGCCTTGAGGAGTGAATCAGTTAAATCCTTTGCAAGACAAGAACTCCGCGGTCAATAGAGCAGTACTGCAGCCAAGATATCTACGCCTCTGATGTTCGCGGTCAATAGAGCAGTACTGCAGCCAAGATATCTACGCCTCTGATGTTCGCGGTCAATAGAGCAGTACTGCAGCCAAGATATCTACGCCTCTGATGTTCGCGGTCAATAGAGCAGTACTGCAGCCAAGATATCTACGCCTCTGATGTTCGCGGTCAATAGAGCAGTACTGCAGCCAAGATATCTACGCCTCTGATGTTCGCGGTCAATAGAGCAGTACTGCAGCCAAGATATCTACGCCTCTGATGTTCGCGGTCAATAGAGCAGTACTGCAGCCAAGATATCTACGCCTCTGATGTTCGCGGTCAATAGAGCAGTACTGCAGCCAAGATATCTACGCCTCTGATGTTCGCGGTCATATTATTTGTTTTGATTTTTTTTCTTCAGTCCAAGTAAACACTAGGGGCTGGCGCGTTTTACTTGGGTATAAACTCGTGACAACTGCACAATGTGATAATTTAATTATTTTTTTTTAACTTATTAATTACTTTATTTTTCAAACCTGATGAAGATCCTAAGACACGGAAAGCTTCTTCCACTTTTTGTTTCCATTGACGTTTTAATCCGCTTTTATATTGTTGAAGTGCATTGTCGTTACGTTGTTCTTGTGTACTGCTTAATGTAGGACGATTCAAAACATAACTTTTGCTCTATTTGTTTGTTCTAGATTGGTCACAATTCAAACTTGTAGTTTGATGAACTATATTATATTTTGACATGTATGAAATTTCTAAGAAAAAAGCGACGCTGAAATACCTTTGTTTTATGGACATCTCTGCTGTGGATATTTCGTCGTTTGGCTGTTGGAACCTCAAATGCTAATGTGATGAAGGTTCGAACAGCCGGCCGACCGACCATTTGCTCCTCATTTTCTCCATGTTTCTTCTTGGTCTTATTTTCCTCTACCTCACTTTCTGAGCCCTCAAAGCGGCTGTTTTTCCGAGATCTTCCTCCTCTATTCTTCAATTTTCCCGGAGGCAAAGTGGTGACCACTGATAAATTTAGTGATGTGTAATGAAAACAAATTCAGGAAAGCTCAACATGGATGTGATGTTTATATTTCTAGTGGAAAACTGTGGTCTGCCTGCTGTTGGCAGGATGGCCAAAATGAGCGCTAACAATTTCTCAGTGGGGCTGGAAGTGCGTGTTACTGGCTGCAACGCCGGCTATGAGTTCAGTGGCGGACAGACCTACAGGTATTGTTATAAAGTTAGTTAATAATTCACTTGCATTAAAGTAAATCTATCTATCTATCTAATCTATCTATCTATCTATCTATCTATCTATCTATCTATCTATCTATCTATCTATCTATCTATCTATCTATCTATCTATCTATCTATCTATCTATCTATCTATCTATCTATCTATCCATCCATCCATCCATCCATCCATCCATCCATCCATCCATCCATCCATCCATCCATCCATCCATCCATCCATCCATCCATCCATCCATCCATCCATCCATCCATCCATCCATCCATCCATCTATCTATCTATCTATCTATCTATCTATCTATGAGAATAATTCAAACGCGGCTAATGAAGTGGATAGTTGAAACTGGCCGTCTTACATCATGCCAGAAAGGTTCCATCCCTAGAAATGGTTTACAGGAGCACGTATTCTGCCTTAAGTCAGTTATCAGCAACTTTCTTAACAAAACTGGAAAGCTATTTATGGGCTTCATTGACATCAAAGATGCTTTTGGAAGCATTGAACACTCTTTCATGATAGAACAATTACATGAAAGTGGCTACCCCAATAAATACATACGTTTAACACATGATATATACAACGGGTCAAGTTTTCAAGTCAAGACCGCAAGGGGAGCAACCAATATAATATCAAGAGGAAAGGGGGTAATTCAAGGCTGTTCTTGGTCAGTTATCGTTTTGAACAGGGCATAGATAAATGGCTCCGATGGATTAACCAGCCTTATGCTGTACAAGGACTAAGTAGGAACAATCTTAATCCAGCCCAGGGTTACGTCGACGACGTTAGCATCTGCGCAACTGATGAGCGTGAAATGGAAGAAATGATAAGGAAAACGGACATATTTATGAAAACTTCCTGCATGGAAGTGAAGCACAGGAAATGCGCGATTCTTCACGGCCAGCGCACAGGGAATAAATGGAAGAAAAACGCTAAGACTGGAGAGCTTAACCTTTATATCCAAGGTGCGCATATTCCAGTGTACGAAAGTGACCAGCAGTACATCTATCTAGGTCATGAAATGAACATCACAAACACCAGCAACAATCAGCAAGTGGAAAAACTAATTGCAGACTTTGATACAACCATGGCAAATATTGACACATCTTTGTTACCAACGTCAGCAAAACTGCAAACTATCACCGTGATGTGTCTGTCTAAGCTGTCATTTTACTTCTCCAACTTAATGTTTACCGAAATGAATCTTGATCACTTGGAAGACACCATTGTCTCTCACATCCGACACTGGCTTGGGCTCAACTCATCATCCACCAGATCATATTTTTTCAGCCCTAAGTCAAAGGGTGGCCTTGGGATCTTGAACCCTCGAGTCATCTATTATGCCAAGTATATGTCTTTCCACTTATCACTCCTAAACAGTGATGATCCTGTCGTGAAAGAGACAGCAAGAAGATCCCTCCATCTACATATGGACCAACGCAAAGCGACCGCCACCGAAGACTACCCAAATTTTGCTGGGTACGCAGTCAACAATAAAGGAGCTGTAGTGAAGAATACCAATGTGAAATGGGGAAGATCTGAATGGATCTTTCTTAATGAAATGTGTGCCAGAAATAACATCCTTATGCTGTGTCTCCATAATGAATACGCACTTGAAATAAAAATTGACGACGATGTCTCCTATATGTTTACTGATTCAAACAGGTTCTACTCTATGTTTAAGAGAGATCGTTTAAGAAGATGCCAGGAAGAACTGTTGTCAAAGTCATCTCAAGGCCTCATTGTCCGCGAGGCAAAAGGTATCAACCACAGTGTGTCATATGAACATTTGACTAACCATAGTTTGGATGATAAGATCAGATCATTTGTCACACGTGGGCGACTGCAGATCCTAGAAGTCGAGACCCTACTGTCCCTGTACTACCCCAACGCCTATACTAAATCATGCAAGTTATGCCACCACCCCTCGGAAACAGTATGCCATGCATTGAACGGGTGCACGAAATTCAGCGGCATGTACCAAGCAAGACACAACAGAATAATGGACATTATCGAAAGGAAGATCACTTATTACAATCGTAACAAAGAAGTACTAAAGGACACACTCGTCAACCCATCAATGTTTGGATCAGATGCAACATCCTTTACCACCAGAGCAGTACGTCCCGACATCACAGTTATAGACAATACTAATAAGAAAGTCCAGATCGTTGAAGTAGCAGTACCATACGACTGTTACATTGATAGATGTTATCAAGGCAAATTTGACAAATATTTCCCATTAGCCATTGAAATCAGTGCTATGGGATACCAATGTGATATAATAGTTTTAATAATTGGAAGTTTGGGAAATGTTCACAGAAGGTTTATTACTGGGCTGAAGAAACTAAACATTAACAATTCAGAAAGTAAGTTCATATCTAAGTACTGTAGTATCAGTTCAGTTATTGGATCATTCAAAATCTGGAATAAAACTCTATTTAAAAACATGTTCCAGTTTTGTCCATCCCTTCCATAGAAGAGATAAAGTAAAGCCACCCACCATGGCACAATTTCCACTTAGATATAATGTTTCGATATTGTATCTGTACAATCTGTATTGTATTCACATGGAAATAAAGAATTTATATCTATATATCTATCTATCTATCTATCTATCTATCTATCTATCCATCCATCCATCCATCCATCCATCCATCCATCCGTCCGTCCGTCTGTCCGTCCGTCCGTCCGTCCGTCTGTCCGTCTGTCTGTCTGTCTGTCTGTCTGTCTGTCTGTCTGTCTGTCTGCCAGACTGTCTCTGTCTGACTGATTAACTACCTACCTAACTACTTACTTGCATAAAATTATGTGTCTGTCTGTTAATGAGCCATTTTCTTGCCAATTGTCCAGACATCCAGTTTCTCAGCTCACGTCAAAACAGTTGCTACTTGTATTGCCAGGGGCGGTAGTCAGAAAAGTGGCCATAAATCTGGATGGTGGGCATGTTCTGGCTTTGTTTTATCTCGTGTTCTCTCGTGTTCACTAGATGCTTGAGAGAGACTCTGGACGAGGCCAAGGAAGAGGACCGAGATGACTACGGAATTATGCGAGTTGACGAGAGAGACAAAACCAAATATATCCTCCACTGGATACCCAGACCAGAGACAGTATGTTCAGGCAAGTCGGTCTCTCGTTCATAACTTCAACTGTCTGTCTGTCTGTCTGTCTGTCTGTCTGCCTGTCTGTCTGCCTGTCTGTCTACCTGTCTGTCTGCCTGCCCGCCTAACCTGTCTGTCTGCCTGCCCGCCTAACCTGTCTGTCTGCCTGCCTGTCTATCTGCCTGCCTACCTGTCTACCTGTCTGTCTGCCTGATTGCCTGCCTGCCTACCTGTCTGTCTGGCTGCCTGCCTGCTTGTCTGTCTGTCTGTCTGCCTGCCTACCTGTCTGTCTGGCTGCCTGCCTTCTGTGTCTGTCTGTCTGCCTGCCTGCCTGCTTGTCTGTCTGTCTGCCTGCCTACCGGCTTGCCTGCCTGCCTGCCTGTTTATCTGTCTGTCTGTCTGCCTGCCTGCATGACTGCCTACTCATCTACTTGTTTGTCGTTGTCATATCAAATTCATTTCTACAGGAAACCGCAGAACGGTATTGGAAATCATAACTTTCAGTTCATAAACGGAGCTGAAGATAGATTATACTTTTCTGCAACTTGATTTGAGGTCTTTATTTTAGGAGGTTCGCTGCCCTTGGCATTTACACCTCACTTTACTTGTTTTATTATTTCTTGTTCTGGCGGGGGGGGGGGGGGGGGGGGAGATGATATGGATAAATTTTAATCTATTAATTTCAATTTTGCCCGGGCAGCGGCCTTTCGGACTGCTCTTTACGATTTCCAACTGGAAATCCAACTTTTCTGCAACTTTAGGTCACGTTGTTCTTTATAGTCTTCACTCAGGATGGCAAAGTACATTTTATCTTCTGAGGCCGGAGTTCATGACTGGTTGATCTGACAGTTAATATCATTTGTTCTTGTTGCTGTCGCCGTCTTTTTCAGATGAGTCAACTGGTCTAGCCATGGAAGCCATCATCGGTATTGTCGTTGGCTGTGTCGTTGGTGTCATACTTATCATCGCCGTCGTCATTCTGGTCCTCAAGAAGAGAAAGTCTGGGTCCTCCAAGTGAGTAACACGATTAGTGTCTTCAGGGCAGAGGAAAAATATACGAGTTTTGGTAGTTTCAAATGTTTTTACCCACACACACACAAAAAAACAGTTTTTCTGATTACAATAGCATAGTTAGCACAAGATAGATGAAATGTAAATGCCGTGATGTAAAGGAACTAAATGTTCTCACATTGTAATGGATTGTGTTAATAACACCCCTTGGTGATACGTTGACTTGTAAATTACATGAATACATGTTTACTCTGCAGTTCGGTTCAGATGAGATCTCCACAATAATGTCGTGAGCTGCGCCTATCAGTAACCATTTGACTTACACTTGAGTGGTCGGCATTTATTACAAGGAACCTTAAAACTGATCCCTTCCCAAAAGGAAGTTGGCAGCCACCTCATTCGTATTCTATACATGGAAATCTGGAAAATTGGTAAAATCAGACATCTTATTTCAACTGAAACTGCGGCTGTTTTAGTAAATTCTTTTGTACTTTCAAAGCTTGACTATTGCAAATCCCTTTTGGCTGGAATTTCACAAAAAAATATTAGAAAACTCCAAATTGCTCAAAACAATGCAGCGAGGCTTGTTTTGAAGAAAAAGAAAAGAGATTCAGCACTGCCACTTCTGCAGAGTTTGCACTGGCTGCCAGTCGAGAAAAGAATAATGTACAAATTGTCATCCATTTGTCACATATGTGTCAATAATACTGCTCCATCGTACCTAGTTGATTTCACTGATTACTATGTTCCATCTCGTCAACTAAGATCATCATCTGACACTACAAAATTGAAAGTACCTAAAATGAATCTGTCCACTGTAGGAGAAAAGTCCTTTTCATTTCTTGGCCCTACCATCTGGAACACTTTTCCAAAGACAACCAGGGAAATTAATGACATTGGTTCTTTCAAACGCCATCTGAAGACCCATTTCTTTCAGACAAACTAGGCTAGGTGTTTTTCGGCAGCAACAATAGTAAATATTTTTGAATTTCTTTTGTGTATGCGTGTGTGTGTGTGTGTGTGTAAGAGTTTGTTAAAGCGCCCAGAGCTTGTCATCGACGGGGTTGGGCGCTATATAAATGCAATATATTATTATTATTATTATTATTAAGAAGCAAGATATAAATAATATAACAATTGGCATTGTAACATCTGAGGTTGTTCTAGCACGTTATAGTAGGGGGGAGTTAGTTGATCTAACTACAACCCTTTAGAAAACGAAACTATTACAGCTGTAAAATAAATAAACACGAGATCCGACGATAGATTAAATAATACTAAAGTTTAATAACTGTATAGTGAACAATAAATTACTAGGAAGACACCAGCGAAACTAAATATCTACGCCACACAAAAGGAAACTCACTTACTCACCCACCAACCACTCACACAGGTCTATATATATAAACATTCCTACAGAAAGTTCCCGAAATAAACGTTACCTTTGCCCTCGCACAAACTAACCAATCACGCATCAATACGTCATCAGGTTACATCACTCAAGGCCAAATCTGGCGTAAACATTCGTATCCACAACGTTATCGAATATTCGGGAACATACTAATATTTACTGAACGAGTCAAAACACCTGACAACAAGCGAGCGAGGAAAAAAACTACTCACTAGAAAAGAAGGTCAGGTCACGGAGTACAGTACACTCTGGCGGTTGTCAACAATAAAATGGAAAAAGTAGTGGACACATGCTCAGCCACCAGCACAACAACAAAACCGGGGGAGGGCAAGGGGTAGCCCGCAGATGCTACAGGCATGAACTTATTATCTCACTCAAATGCTTAGACCCCTCTGACAAGACAGTCAGAAGACAAGACCTGTTTTGCCTCCGATACGGTGTGAGATGTGGGTTGTGGAGTTGTGCAGTGGCGTGACTGGAGCAAATCTCTCTTCCTGGTTGGGGCCACCTCAAACCTGCCTTGAATCAGGGACGGAAAGAGAGGCCTCACACACTTACTTAGTTAAAACAGAGATCCACTGGCCTAACTCTTGCACCCCCCCCCTTCCACCACACACACAGACACGATGTAATCTTCAGAATAACTTTATTGTATTCTTATACTCACCATGCCAGTCCATTTATTTCCAAGCCTTTACTCCACGGCTTTAGTAGAACATCATAATTATTCAGATGCCCAGCCGATTTCCCTATCTAATTCAGCCCCAGGCTACTCCCCTGAAATACTTAGGTTACATGAAAGAAAAGATGTCAACCACGTATACACTGATGGAATTTGAAACTGTTTAAAATCGGAGAAGACAAGCATTCGACGTCTTTCGAACAAAGGACTATATTAAATCTGCTCGCTATATTTTAGATATATAATATATAAGTATTGGTTAGCTTTTTTGAATTACCAAGCACCCTTTAGCTGTAGTGTCACTCGTTCTTCTTTTACGTGGCAATATGCTTTGAAGTATACCTGTTCATTCCTGTTACAATTTCCACACCACTGTACGTCTGTAGAAAAGTAATTCGCCTTCTTCCGTACCAGGTTTGATCTTGAGGTAAGGTCAGTTCAACCCAATGCATGCTATATTATATTATATTATATTATCACTGCTTCAGTAAATCACCAGTAGTTCATTAGTAATTTAGATACATTGTAATTGTAACATGAAAGTAAGGTATTTGCATGATGAAGCGATAATCTTCTATAGAAAAAGTAGATTAATAACATGACGTACTCCATTCACTCGTTTTTGATACTACTCGTGAAAATTTCCATAATATTTAAGAAAATGCCCAAATCAAATATAAGGTGAGGTGTAGGCTACACCAACTATAGAGCCTCTTAAAGGCAAAAAAATATCGAGGAACTTGAACTTATGTACAACCTACTGGTCGTCGACTGACACCACCGTTTTCTGGTGATTTTTGCGCCTTAACCCATTCACTGCCATGACCATAAAATGTGACTTTGTATAGCTTTGGGCAACTTGTAGATCTCATAACTGCCACCATTATTAGTACAGAAACCTTTCATTGAAACAATAATACCTATTTGTCATGTAAATTAATCGGCAGGATAAAATGATTCTCACTGCCCACTGGACACGAAGGTGCTCTCATTTTTATTGAGCTGACAGTGAAAAGGTTAATGGTTTTTCTGTTTTTAAATGAAGTTGTTCGTTTTGCCCGATACCGAATTTGAGTCGGTTTTACCCCTAAACTTGTACCAGAGCATTTGCTTTTGATTTCAAAACAAAGGGCAACTAACTGCACCTCCGAAAGACTCTAAACCCTCCACCTCAGAAAGCAGATCTTTGAAAAAAACAAAAATTAAACAACATGTAGCCTGCACATTTCAAGACGAAATCATCAAAATTGGCCAAAAACCTTGTCAATGCTCAGCGATGAAAGTACCCATATATAATCTGTTCGGACATCTGCTATTTCGCAACAGGTATAATGTTCACAATACAATTATACCATGGGTAGACTAGGTCACCATAGACAGCAGTAGAATAGATACAAATATAGACTGTCATAATTATTTGTAGCCTGTCATCTGTAGCAGTTTAAGTGGCTGAAGTAGAATTACCATTATTTACACCTGATAAAGGGTTCAGAAATTCAAATTCACGAACATGTTCCCCTGAGATTTCATACTCTGGATAATTATGCTGGACAAGAAATGTTTGCCGTTAGGCCTAACCCGAGTTTGTTGGCTAGAGTTAGGTTTTATGTGTTAATGTTTACAAAATATGGTTTTCAGAAGGGGACCATAGGCTACTGCCGTAAAAATCAATTAATGTATTCTTTGCTCATCTTAACTACGGCGAACGTATTTTCCAGACGGGAACATGTTTTCTATAACTCAGTCTATGGCAGGCCAGTGGTGTTGAGTTTTCTATTTTCTTTTTTTTGGCAAATTAAGATGGCTCAGGGAGTATCTTGTGTAATGTGTGAATCATAAGGCAAATGTAGTACACGTAATGAAGCCACATAGAATGTTCCTTGTACAGTTTCACGACACAGTGGGGTCCTAAACCTGCCAAGTCACTTGTGACTTTCGGGTTTTCTGAAGCCTATTCTATTCCCTTATATAACCTGCAGAACTCGCCCTCCCCTACTCCCCACCCGACAGCATGTGTAGCACACTCATGGCCCAGCATGCACCGTAGTGCAGGGACAATGCGCCACTCTCCGCATAGTGACGTGTTATTTGATATCAACACTTTCCCAATAAAAGCACATTAAATGCCTAAGGCCTGGCATGATGAACAATGTATGTAGTGTGTTTTTGCTGAGCAGGTTTGGGTGCCGCCGAGCTATTTATAACCACATTTCCTTCCGACAACCATTATTAGCTTAGATACCCTTCTTTCCGTTGTATTTACCATCACTAAACCTATTCCCTCTCCTTCAATGATTTGGTCTTCTCACTGGTAACATTGAAACTTTCACATGTGTTACGTTTGATGAACGTAAAGTTTAAGAGATGAAGTAGTCCCAGTATAATCTGTCTAGATTATGCCAGTATTTGGAGCAGTGGCGTATCTAGCGTATGGCAAGCATGGCACATGCCCTGGGCGCCATTTGAAGGGGCCACCACAAGCTTAGCATTTTCTGCCAAAGTCAAACAAGCTGTCCTAGAGTAATGAAATAAATAGTTTTATCAGAACATGTAAACAAGATCCAATGACATTTTCCATGTAGTGCAATAATTTGTTGTTTTAAAGATTAACGAGCTTGATTTCTTATCCTGTGTGCCAGACTTAAATGAAAACAACACATGAGGAGAATTGGGAGAGCATTTGTCCAACAATTAAGAAGTTTGTAGAAACTCGGAATATTATAGTCACACGTGTATTTTTAACTGGGATTATTTAGCTAACAAAGCGATCTGTAGAATTTCGGAGTCTAGTCTGGTACAGGCTTCCCATTTAGAGGGCATTTTGTCTAATAAAGACGTCTGTAGAAACTAGCAGTCTCCAAAGAGCTAATATCCCACTTGCGTAGCTTTCCTGTGATACTATCTGTCGTTCTTTCCTGTCCCATTTCCTCAACTAATTTTTGCAGAAAATGCTGTTTTTCTCTCTGCCGTTTGTCATTCTCCTTAAGTTTCTATTTTCTTCTTGGTTAGCGTTCTTACTTTTCACCTGAAATGAACGACAACTCTTCATTGTTCATGTTCATCATTAAGCCTGCCCAACTCCCACAACTGCCACTTCTTCTGCCATACATTCTTGATGGAAATAAGTTTGCTCTTCTTACTATTTTCATTTTTTAAATTTTATTTCTTCATTTCTTTTTGGCCCTCTCCTGTAGCCTCGTACTTTCTTCTCGTTCTGCTCTACCAAGAGCGCAGCTCGCGCGGCTGTCTACTCTTAGTGGAAAGGTGTCAAAGTCTGAGGATAGTGATGCTCTGGTTCAGAGTTCTAGTCAGTACCAGGTCACTACAGAGGCAGCCTTTTCTTCTGTTTACAGGACGAAAGAAAAACCCAAGGCCGCCACTCGGGGCTCTAGGACACAGGACCCGGCCTCCGCTGAAGCCATGCTGACCAAGGTGCACGACCGAAGGTAATCATTCTATCATCACCATCGTTATCACCATCATCATCGCCACCAACAATACTGCCACCACCATCAAATCACAGTTATCACCAACAGTACCATAATTAACATCATCATCATCATCCCCATCATCATAATTACCACCACACCATCATCATCATCATCATTGTCATCACCACCACGACCATCATCATCTTTGTCACGAGCCGAGCTAGGTCTTGGGGATATAACGACCACACGAGAGGCAGCTAACTCACACTCGGACCCAAACACACAAGAAATTACTAAATAACAAATGTATACGTTTGTCAGGCCGGCCGGGCCGTAATATTATTACATAATATATATATATACGAAAACAAATCACAATAGAGGTATGTTCAAAGCAAAAATTCCAATTACTAACTTATTCTAATCTAATTTACTGCAATCAATATTACAATGGTATATTATTATCAGAACACTGTGAGTGCTGGGATGGCCCGGTACGTTTTCAAAACCTACAGAAGCCACAATTTGGCTTGCAGGTATTTAAGCAGCTTGTATAAATACATATATGCAATCACTCAAACAATATTCATTTCAATATCAACGTGCAGTAATTTTTCACTTGTATGGAGATAGTTTTACAATAAGGGATGCTCGTTCGTCGAGCCCAAGCTGTGGTTTTCTCTCTATCTCAATTCCTATGAGTGAATAGCATAAGTTACCGTTATTCACACCTACTAACTCGTAGGGGTGAAAATCAGGACATCGCAGTGTGGACTCTTTAGGTCAGTCCACCCAGACCTTCTTTCTAGAGCTCTCTTTCTCTGTCACTGGTATCAGCTCTCTCGCTATGTCAGTCCGATGACAAGGTCTGCCCGCCTTGGTGCCGCTCAGTTCAGGTACTGGCTAACCGGAGATGCGTTACGTGAACGATGCTTGGCTTCTCGTCTGCACTCAAATGAATTTCAATGCTACACGATCTTTAATACTGTCTAGGTACCCAGCGGGGTTACTCCGCTGCTAATTTAGTTCGGCAATCTTATTGGCCGAAACCTCCAGCTTGGTGTATTAATCTCTGCACTATCACTAATCAGTTAACGTGCAAAACATGTCTAGTCGGCAATTACCACCTTATCTCACCCCTACTCCATTACTTCTAATCACGAACATCAAAACCCAAAACGTGAATCTAATTTTTTAACTTTGTAATTTCCTACTCATAACAATAATTCGCGGGGACCGTTCAAGGCCACCAGTCAGTTTCTTATGACCCTGACAAGTAAACAACTCACGGCCCTGCGTGACATTTCATTTTGTCGACTCTTCACACCTATATTATCATCTTCATCACCACATCATCGTCATCATCATCAGTCTCATCATCGCCATTGTCATCGTTCCATTAGCTACATCAACGTTGTCACGCTAATTATTCATGTCCACATTATCTTTATCGGCAATAAAATCACTGCCTTCATAGTCATAATTTATCATCACTATCATCGTCATCCTCGTCAGTGTGTAGCCACCATCATTAAAAGTATCATTGACATCTTCATTATGATCAGCGACTTCGGTAACATCAGGCTCTGGCAGGATTCTGAGTTTAAAATACAACAGAACAAAAAAAAAAAACTATACGAAACTAATTTTTGGTAACCGGACTCTTAAGCTGTAACAACAACTACAGCAACCACGTCAACACAACAACAACAACATCAATAATGATATAAAAGTTGGAATCACAAAAATTACTGCCACCACCTTGAATTCCGTCCGTCATAAATAATGCCACACTGATCACACTCTGCCATCTGCAGTACTTGTATGCATTAGTGGTTTTGTCCACAGTTTCCGCTCCGCTCCGCTATTTTACGGAAAATGACGTATAAAAAAGTAAAATCACGCTTTGCCTCTATAGCAGTAAGGAACGGAGCGGGACGGATGCTGTGGACAGGTATACAGAGGCAAAGAATATTTTACTTTGTCATACGTCATTTTTCCGTAAAATAGCGGAGCGGAGCTGATTCTGTGGACAGTTTAAAACCACTGACATTTCATATTTCACGTGTGTGTGTAAATCTGTTGTTGTGAACGGCTAAAGCTGAAAATCAACATACCCGAAACCGTCTCCATACGAAAACGGAATAATGTGTCCGCATCGGATCGGGTATCGCTGTTGTTTCGTGTTAATGGGTTCTGAGAGTAACATTATTTGCTTTGGTGCGATTTGTTCCGTTTAGGTGTCTTTACGAATTCGTTTCGTAGCCGGCTTTAGGGACTTCCAGCCTCACGAACCAATATCAGGCTAGTTCTATCTCCATTCCTTTCTAGTTTCTTTTGCATGCGACTGTGGTTCTTCCTTATTGCAGCAGTTCAAATAGACATGTGATTATGTCTTATTTCTCTCTTTCAGTCCTGTGTACAAACCTAGCAAGGAGGAAGTACACTTAGATGTCCAGCACGGTAGCCACGTGTGATGTCCGTGCCGGTAGCAACGTGTGATGTCATCACTAGCGAAGTTCCATACTGTAACCATTATTACGTTTGCCATAGCAGCATATTTTTTTTCTATGTTCAAAATGTTGTTACCCAGGTACATGTATTGGCAGCGATGTTCATTCACATTAGAACTAAAACATCTACAGATACAGTACTATAAACTTTATTATAACTCACTGTAAATAATAATAGTACATGTAATAGTAAATGTTATGTGTAATTAAGATACATATCATTAAAGAGACATATCCATTGAAGTATAATTTTTTAGCAGTAGCTGATGCAGTCATACGACAAAGAATACCAGACGTATATGATGAAATAATACAATTATAATAAGTGTTAAACATTGACTTCAAGTGTTTTTGTAATAACTGACTTTAAGACATTCCAAGTTTAAGTCAAATTCGTTATGAACTCATATTTTCATGTATCATATTTTATATTCAGTTTCATTGAAATTTGATAAACTTTTTTACTTGTTTCTTTCTTTTTTTTTTATTATTGAATTATAAAACAGATTTCATCAGTAAACTTTTAGTAATTTAGTATATTCTTTGTATAATCCGGATAAAGGAAAGCCGTTTAACCAAGATGTGGTGGTTTTGAAGACAAAACAAACATTTTTGAGGCGTCATAAGGCTGAAGAAAGCCCGTAATTTTTTTTTAAAAAACCTCCCAGATGAAGAAATCAGCAAGAACCAGAACTCTCGCCCACGGGATGTTTGCAAAGTTTACCTAAAATGTTATACTGAGGGGACCGTAGTGTAATTACAAAGCCGAACAGAGAAAAATAATACTGATTTGCCAGTTGGCTGTTGAGCGAAAGTTTACGATGGAAACTGTCACAGTCACCAAATAGTAATCATACTTAAAATCATATTTTTGTTCTGTCACGGACAGAAAACGGTATCTCGGCCAAAGTCATTTTTTGTCATCATTTTATAGAATGAAAAAATACGTTCTGTCTTTTTTTATCAGGGTTTTCATTTTATACGACTTATAGTTTGTTTTTTTTTTCCTTTGGCCATCACTGATAGGAAATTGAGAAAAGAAGGAAGTAAAGCGATATGTGACTTTTTTTTTTTTTTTGCCGCTCAAAAAAAAATTATTATTGTACTTGGCTCATACTGTCGTTTTCCATAGCATGGCGGAATTGTTATACTGCTGGTTAATACAAGCCGTAGCCTGAATGTGGAATTAGACATGAAATGTATTTTGATTAGATAGTTATGTGCCTAGCCAACAACTGACGGCAATCCAGCGCTTAGCATTGCGATCAAGTTTCTTCATAGGAATAGCATGGTCTACAGGCAGATCCGCTGCTGTGACATCTCGCCAACGTCGGTTTGATGTAGAGATCCCCTCCCTGACATAATTCTACCGACCCCACTGAAATCCTGTACAAATTTACGTTGGATTGATGTAGGAGTGCTGGCTGGGTCAATATCTCCCATTAACATTGTTCTACTCATTTCTAATCATTGGTAACTTAGGCACCAAAGTCTTATCGATCTCAATTCACGCCATGACACCATTGATTTTTGTATTATTAAGCATTTAGTCCAGTGGTTCTCAACTTTCTTCAGGCCATCGCCCCCATAGACTTCAAATTTTATTTCATCGCCCTCCTTCTTGGCCACCCCCGCCCCCCCCCCCACACACACATACACATCCGTACTCAGGGACGTTAAATGTTTCAAATCCTTGTCTGCTGATTATTCATTATAAAACAGAAAGCATTCTTTATCAAACCCATAAAAAAAACGAACCCCATAGGCCTTTTCAGTGCATAAAACCCATCTACGCGTGTTGTTGAAATAGTCAGTGGCTGCCCCCTGCAATTGCCCCCAAATTGCCCCCAAATTGCTCTCCATTCGTGTCATCGCCCCCGCCCCTGCCCCCCCCCTCCACCCCCACCCATTCAGTGTTTTCACTCCCTTGTCGCCGTTTTCTTCGTTTTCGCCCCCCTGAAAATCAAAATCGTCCCGGCAGGGGGGGGGGGGGGGGATATAGCCCACGTTGAGAATCACTGAATTTGACAAATTATCAAAGAGTATCATTTAAAAAGAAAAAAAAATCTTAATTCCGAAGTAACTTACTGAGATAAGCATAGTACTGTGTATCTGTGGGCGATAATTTCTGTGTCTGCACTTTCTATAATTCTCTGCTTCAGTGTCCGAGTCGAGTCCTGTAGAATTTCCCTGACAATGTGTAATTAACATTTGTCACGTAGTTCAGTGTACCTAGAAATAAACTTTGGAGAATGCCGAGATTCATGAAAATGGAAGTGGAAGACCCATGAATTGTTAGGAAATCAGTGACCAAAATACTTGTTTGACAGGAGTTCTTATCCTCTGGAGATTTCCTAGATCTCTCAAGAGTTTCACCTGATTATCTGAGTTTGACATTAGTAGGTTGAATGAAAAGGTCTTCATTCTTACGTCTTGTCTGTAACCATTTGCGTGTTTTTTTGTTGTTTTTTTTGTCATTAGATTTAAAAAGTAGCTTTATCTTTTGTTCACTTTAGTTGTATTTTTGTTGTTGTTGACCATTTTATTAGTGCTGTGTGTACAAAAGTGATGACGTAAGCGCATGCTCTTAAACATTGAACCAAATAAAAAGAACAGTATTGATTAATGCGTAATATAACCCCATCTATAGTATCGTGATATTTGCAAATAATCATAGTCACGCAGATTTCTTAAACAGTTAGCCATGTGAAATCATAGTTTAAGATTGTATGTTCGTCAAGCTTTTTCGTCACAATAATATTGTCCCATCTACATCTTGCATACACCTGTCGTCATTATGTTAACGTGTGTGCGCTTGATGTATGTGGTGAATGAATGTATGTAGTACTGATATGTTTGCGGATGTATGTATTGTAAGACCAGAATGTTACATTTCATGTGTTTCTACAGATGTTTACATTAGCCATTCATAATCCAAGTACGTGTAAAACTGAGGTTGTTTGCTCTTGCCAATAATATTGTGTAAGCATGCACAGTAGTATGACAATTAATTCTAATTAACAAAATGGGATGACAGCCTACAAGTACAAGCTAAATGTTGCAGATTATTGTGGTTTTAATGCATCAAACAAATAACAGTTGGACAGCTAAAGAAACTAGCCCTTCATTCACATTCCAATAGAGTCACGAACTTTAGTTCATGCAAGGCGAAATTGCTCAAATGACAATTTAGCTGATAAACGGATGTTAATTGTCGTTAAGGCAAACTTTAAGACTTTAATTTTTTTATTTTTGTTCGCCCTTCACTATGCTTTCCTCCCTTTCCTCCCTTATATTTGGAAGAAAAAAATCGCTGTGCTTAAATTGCCATATGTACAAATTATTTTTTTTTTAACTGTATTGTTGTTGACGACTTAGAATAGCTGTTATAAATATTTTTCTGTTCTCATGTTTATTTTGGTTGGTGTTTGATTTCGAGTTTGTTGTGTCGGCTTTGAGTGTGGTCAATGAAGTTGAAAGTGACGCAATGGAAGTCGAAGGCGATATGGTTACTTTCAAGGTCGACGCTCGTGTCAATGGACCGTTCTTCTTACTAATTTGAATTTTATGGGGCTGAAGTAGTATGACAGTGGGGCCTTAGTGCCTTGATTTATTATCTTCAACATGGACCCAGCAGCTAATGGATACGAGAGGCGGATATTCTTGTTTTTTAAACAGAAAAAGGAACGGGAAAGAATGAATGACATCATTAAAATATAAACAAAATAGTATGATAAGTTATATCCTTGCTTACCTGTCCATTCTTCCCAAAGTTTTAAGGTGTTTTGTGAAAATTTAACATGGTAAATCACTCACCGTAAAAAACCTTTTTTTTTTTTTCGCTCCCCCCTCCAATCTTTAACTCATCACCCTACCTACCACTTTCCAATTAAACTGTCATTATAAAATCATAAAAGCAGATTACAAAATATTCCTCTCGACATTGTTGTCATTTAGTGTGATATCCCTGCTATGATAAATCAAAGGAGTTTATTCGTGAAAGTTATACCTATGTGTTTTATAATTCAGCTTCATTAACATTTTTTTTTATATTGTTGTGTGTATTTATAATGTCCAGATTTTACACAACTGTGTATTTGCTATCTGCGTGGATTTTACTGCTACTAAATGTTTTATCTGTTTTTACTTCCTTTCATCAGCAAATATATGTTGGCTTGGCTAGAGATGGAGATACAGGAGAGTTGTGACGTAAAGATGAAAAACAGTTTCTTACCCTAAAATCCATCAAAATGCACGTTTTACAGTTTCCTTTATTTGTTTTAGAACCTGAAATACAGAAATGTTGAAAAAGCTAACGGACAAGGTTTAAAGGAATGAGCATCCAAATTATTTCGGATTCGGTGCACACATATCACTGTGCAATTTTCAACTTATTTCATTCATTCAAAAGAACAATACTACACGTATTTCTATGGGAATATCCGTCCAAGAAACAGAATGAATGTTTTGTATGAATTAGCCTACTAAATTTAACACCATAATTATGACGCTTACGTTTTTGTCATCCCCGCACATCGAGTGCGTGTTCTTGGTGAATATTTCTGTTCAAACAAAGCAGAAAATGTTGCATTCTTTTTGGCGCCCTACACATGACAGACATGGCTAAGTTAGCTTTTATCGGGTCTGGCTCTAAAGAAGTGTGCCATCGTGTTTGATTGTATTTCATTTTTTTTTTTCATTTTCTTTGATCATAAAATGCCTTGAAGTAATTGTCTTGAATTTAGTTTTTCATGTTCCGTCTCGCAGCAGCTGCAGGAAAGACAACTCTTCATTTTTTCCTTCATCTTCTCGTGTTGCGTTCCTTGTTTTAGCCATTAAACTTATTTTTTTAAAAAGAAAAAAACCTGTAACACTGTACCGTTGATCATGTGTTGTAGCAGCACAAGTGTTGTTGTTGTGTTAGTGATTTGACACTCATGATTGATATTTCTGTTTTTGTGTGATGATGTCGTTGCTATGGCAATGGGCAGTTCGTTCAGTATTATTTCTATGTTGAGAGGCCCGGGGGAAGAGGGGTGGTGGTGGTTCCAAAGCGATGGCTGATAATTATGGTGAAGATGGGGGTGAGGTCATAGTTACTGCGCTGCTGTTATCCAATATCCTTCCTGCCTATTAACAGACAAATTTAAAGTTTGTTAGACAACACAGAACCCACTACAGCCATCTTCGCTGTCATCGACACTAAGCAAGCTCTCAGCTGGATCATCGCCTTGACAATTTAACCTCCTTCGCTGATATTCCGATTAGGACCTCACAGGGTCTATCTGACCCATACTCTCAAGTAGAGAAACAACAACAACAACTGAGCACAATTGATTCATACATGGTGAGGCCTGGTCGGACTAGTTTGAACGATGAAATATTATAATGAGAGTCTGGGTCCGATAGACCCCACGAGCGCACGATAAAGATTAACGAAATGAACGTCAGTGGTCATTCACTCGCTGACCTTTATGATGTAATTGTATTTGCTAAGAGTCACGTCATAACACATTGGGAGACTAGTCCAAATTTAGCAGCAGCCGCAGCAGCAGTAACAACAACATCAACAAAATGCACTTTTCTACAAATGTATGACAAACCAACAAGCTGTTCTATATCTGACAGACCTACGGGGTTAAGCTAGGATTGTGTCAGATAAGAATTACAATGTAAGATAAGATAAGATAAGATAAGATAAATTTTATTCGTCCTTGTACATGGAAATTTGTTTTGATCATTGAATACATAACAATAGTTACAGAAATTATGATATATAGCGCGCGCGCACACGTACACACACACACACATATGTATATATACACCACACTAATAAATAAACAAAATCAACAGTGCACACAATATGCTTCCGTGACTAAAACACATTGACCTGGCACGCAAGACACAATTCAACTGTACACAGATTACGATCAAGATGACGACATTATTGTAACATCCTAGTTGATGATGGAATAAACGATTTAAAGTAGCGCTCAGTTTTAGTTTTCTTTGACAACAGCCTTAAACTTCTTACAGATCTTATGTATTCTTTGCTCAGGGGATGTTGGGGATCATGTGACTATCTCAGCCAGGTTTGGACCATTCTGACCTATCAGATTTCGCACAGTTCCTACATCATCAGGCATCCGTTCATTCAGAGGTGGCAAGGGAATCGACTTTTCAAAAAGATTTTAGGCTTAGATTAAAGTTCGGGTTAGTGTCAGGGATATAGGGTTATGCTTTGAGTAACACAGTACTGGAAAAAGTTCAATGATTATGCTGATTAACATTAGTCTGAAAGGTCATGTCAGTCTTCGATTCATATAATACAACCAGAATAACTTTTGTAACTACAATAGCTGCCCGGCCAGAATAACAGTTTCCAAAGCACAAATAATTATTTTATCTGTTATACGACCATAGGTAGATTTTTCACCACGATGTAACATGAATCATCGAAAAGCTACAGGGGTGGCAATGACAGTAAGTTTTGCGCTTGATCTTGTACATACGTCCCACCCGAGGCGTTCTCGGTCCAATCCCATCCAATGCTAAATGCTGTTATCCTGTTTTCACGATCTTTTATTTTGGTCTTTTCTATTTTGTCCTTTTCTATTCCAGGCTAAAGACTAGATAAATCCCATCCTAGCCTAGCTTCATACCGGCCTAACCTAATCTGTTCTCTGCAAAGATGTTAAAATAGTATATCTTTGGTTCTTTGTGATCTTGTTCAAGCACTTCTATAAAAGAAAAACAAACTAACTAACTAAAAATGCCGCAAAGCCCTCTCTGTCAGAAACAAATAGTGAAAATAAAAATGGACGTACGAAAAAAGAAACGTAAGTGAAACGCTCCTTTGCGTGTACGACCCACTCAGTTCATTTTACCTACACTGTTGGCAATGTCAACTTGCCATCACCCGTATCAACACGGCCCGGTCTGTTTCAGGGGCGCGCTGTTGTTTTCAGACCAATTGTGGTATGCACTACTACGTGGGTCAATACTCAAGTGTAATACCTCTCCAGCAGTCAGGGGCGAAGCGTGGCTCTCTGCAGAGGGTAATCAGAATTTAAGCTAGTAAGATCCTTATAATAGGGCGTATCTCTACATCATATTTACATAATTATAAATGCAGCGACTAAAACAATGAAACGGGTGTTAGGCACTGCAAAATCTAAAGAGCGGACTATTCTTGTCAACAGGACAGGAATGCAGCAACTTACAAGCCAAACTAATCTGAAAATACCATTCATTCATACTAACAGACTTATAGACTCATATTTTGCATCCATTTTTTAAAATATAATTTGAACGGCGAGTTTTCATTGTCATATTCATAGCCAGAGATTTTGTTATTCTACCATCTCATAAAGTTTCTCGAAAAAGACCCATTAATATTAAATGGCAGAAAGTGCTTAACTGGCATCTCTGTGACACAACAATGTGTAGCGATCTCGGAGAAGTGGCTATCTGCCGTTGCGGTATAGGTTCGAGCGACCTATCAAGTGAATTGATGTTCTTAATACGTTCTACTGATTTTGATCACAGTTATATCTAGATCTAGACTATATATTATTATGCTTTGGTAGCTCTTGCTGTGCGTAGAGTAAATTATTCTTAGATTACCTCAAACAAATAAACAAAAATCCACACAAACTCTTTCACTCTACTTTTTACCTTTCGATTGGGATGAAAACGACCGCACAGTGAAAAACGTGCATAGGTACGTAAAATCAGGTCAAACTTTGATTATGATCCTATTTTTTCCCACCACTATTTTGCTGTCTGCGGCGCCACTTTGGCGAATACAGGCTATGCTCAAGCTAGCTTCTGGGTGTAGTCAAGTCTTCTTCGTCTTTTTTAATCACTGATTTTGGACCAGTTCATATGGTGTAGGTCCCTACAAAGATGCTTTTCGATGAGGGGTGTTAGACTATAACAACAAACCCAAAATGGCGAGGTAGAATAGAATGCTGAACTGACTAAATGGACTTGGAGTTGGGCTCGATCTGAAAAGAGTAGTAATTCTAGAATTAATATTCGAAGGGTAATCACTGATTATTTGATTAGGAGGAAGCCTCGCCCCTGCCAGCAGTGGCTTTTCACTGGGAACAAAAGGTTTTAACAAAAGAGTCACACCTTTGTCAGGGGTATAATAATGTTGTCGCAGAGAAAGTTGAAAACAATGGCGCAGTGGGAAGGTGTGTTTCAGACCCAGTGAATAGGTTAATGATATATTATTTACTTACATTTTAAAGAGAGTTTGGCGTGGAGGGAAAGTAAATAAAAGTAGTGGGCAGAGTAAGAGTAAGGGTAAGGCAGCCATCATGTAGATTCAAAGAGAAATGGTCGTGCCAAAAAATTAACTCTAACACTGATAGACAGACAGACAGACAGACAGACAGACAGACTGACAGACTGATAGATAGATAGATAGATAGATAGATAGATAGATAGATAGATAGATAGATAGATAGATAGATAGATAGATAGATAGATAGATAGATAGATAGATAGATAGATAGATAGATAGAGCATATTTCATTGCAACTGAAATGATATTAAAAATTGAATTGACCTGCATTCGCTTATATGGTCTTTTGCCGTAGCACGGCAGCATTGTCAAACCGCTCTTGGAATAAAGGGGCGTAATGAACTATTTCACCGTCAGTTACGTTTTGCATGACACCACAAATGTGGGCGGGTCTGACAAAAGTTAGAATTTTCGTACCTCTTAAACAAATCAAAATAACATTTTCTAAGACGATTTCAAGCAAAATAGTTGAACTTAATGCAGAAAAATGGCTAATCTTTCATATTATAAGTAAATCTCAATTTCCATAGACATTTTGTTTACCGCTTTGGAGGTGTATTCTCGGGAATTTGGTCTTCCCCCTATAAGTCGCATTTCGCCAGATCCACTCATAAAAGTAGGACAGAATCTCGGCACTCCAACCAAACGCCTTTCATAGCTCGTCCCACGCATTGAAGGGGCGAAACGAGAGCTTGATTCACCCACACTAAACACGTCTTGTGTGTTCCAACCCCTTTCAAAATTATCGTTCCATTATTTACTTTTTTCAGGTGCACACTGAATATTTCCTGTTAATTTCAGGAGCCACTTCTCTAATGCGCCGTATTCAATTTCGTATCGCTGATTTTCTTGCAGAGAAGTTCAGATGCTAACAATTTTCCAGGAGGGTACCGGGTAGCTGTACTTTACTCAATAAATCTGTATAAGATAAGAATCACTTGACTATCCCAAGAAGGCAATTCCCTTTCACAGAGTTAAAAGAACACATACGTGATACACACATCTAATACATCTTTATATAAATGTATCATAAGCCTAAATTTAGGGCATATTACGCGCAACATGGGATGGAACCTTGGTAAAATATGGCACACATCTAGCCATACTGTCTCGTTGAGGATAATAATTGCGGAGGACAAAAACAATCTTCTGTACCTTTCTCTGCTGTGGTGCATATTATTCTGTTGCTCCTAGATGATTCAGGAATTTGCTGAAATTATATACGTCATATTCATGGATTAGTCGACGTTGCATGCAGATATGAAACTGCTCCTGAGCCTTCCAAGCCTTTTTTTTTCGCCATTACTTGCTGACAGATCCTTCCAAAGCTACCCGTTTTTTGTTGTATGGTGGCACGATAAAGCTTTGGACATTTCTGACACTATGCATTTAAAATGAAATTCCATCCTTTTCACCTTCTATACTAGATCTCCCACATGATAAGATAGAAAATGAGTGGATTGACTATCAGGACAAATACAGGTTAAATGAAAATTAGAATGACAATTTTAGAGAGTTTTAGAACCGTGTGCAATTCTTACCGAATAAAGCACCAACTCCCTGTCAAATTATCTGAGTCACACAATAGGGAACCGATAAGCGGTGAGTCGCAGTAGGGCTAGGTGTAAGAAGAAAGTTGGCAAAAAAACAAGAAAGGTTGTACTTGCAGAGCCCTTCTAGTGTGGATAAACAGGCATAAGAAGATGCTACAAACAAAACACGAAAGTAAAAATTTACCAAATGAGGTCCAACATTATAGAGTGAGAGGCCAATATTTGTAGTTTGTAGGAATGGTTAAGTTTTGTTGAGTAGCTGCAGCATTATATTCATTTGAGTCTTATGGTCAATTGCCTTGTCTACGACTGCAGAGCAGAAGCCAGTCGCACGTAGTAAGGGCTTATATGCGCTTGTTCCAACTGAAGCGTATGT
>OZ007573.1:55263325-55535825 GCA_963931925.1 Onchidella celtica
TGTGCACCATATAAAAGAAGTTTAACGGTGAGTCGGCACAAAACAGCCACTCCGCGTCTTGCCTTTGTTTCAAAATTCAAACGGGAAGAGGCCTGTAGGAAATAGTTTACTCTTTACAGTTCCAAAGTACATACAGGCGCGTGGTGGAAAGAAGGAAAAGAAATGGGAACTGAAATAGCCACGAAACGGTGCCTGGACGTATGTTGTAGAACATGAGATGCGGATGGAGGGAGGGGGGGGGGGTATTGATAAAAGTTGTTGCATTGTGGTCAACATTTTGTGTCATGGACAAGATTGTAAAAGAAAGTTATGGCCGACGGAAATGTTTCCAATACCAGCAATATTCGCACAGCTCACAGTTCGACCTTTATGCCTCAGTGACGTTATGTCAGCCACAGAGGCTAAAGCTATCTTTGTGTCAAAATGTGCTGACCACATTAATTAATTAGCATTTATAATTATTAATTCCATTATGAATATGATTTATATGAAAAAGAAGTTATCTGGTTAGATGATGTAAATAAGAATATAAAATTCTCACTTAACTGAAATGGGCATAAAAAAACACGCCTTTGTACCCTGACGACAGTGATTTATGTTTTGTTGCAATTTCATATTGATGAACATTCCCTTGCCATACATTCTAACGTTCCAACTGATTCCACTTAAGTTACAGAAACTGGTGAGACCTGCGGGAGACCTCTACACGATGAGATACATTTCTCATCAGACAATTTCTCAGTGGGCCAGAACACCACTATCATAGACTGCGGGCGGGCCCGGTCACCCAGCAAGGTCATCAGCTTCAGGTAAGCGGCAGATACAATTATTGCAGCTCGGAATAACGACCCAGGTGAGATCGGCTCTCGAAATGTCCCACAAAGTGTTTGAACAGCAGGCCTGGATGGGCTTCTATGATGAAAAGCCTATTTTTCTTTACCCTATTTTAACCCTATTACTGTCAGGAAAGAGTAAATGTGTCTTAACCAAGGGTGTTCCAACTGCAAGTCTTCATCATATAAATTTAGTATTTGAGTCTAGCTTTGATTTACAAACTCCACTAAAGTATACATGTCCTACAAGCTGATTAAGTTGGCTCTGGCAGTAAAGTGATAAACGAAAGCGGCAATTTAATGGTCTTATGACAACACTAGGGTTAAACTTATGAAATAATAACATGCTGAAAACTTTAAGCCCATTTCCATGATCCTTACTTTTGATGCGATTGGCGTGCGTGTTACGGACCAAAATTGTAAGTACAGAAGACATGCTGGTTTTAAAATACGTCCAATTATTTCATTGTGGGCATTTCAATGGGATATTATAGAAAAACGCACTATGGAAATGAAAAGTGCGCACGACTCTGTAAGACCCAAGTGTTAAAGAAAATACGCACTTAAAAAAATACACTTACAAGAGCCTTTACTAGCAGTCATCTTCTTCCCACATTTGAGGAAGCAACATAACGGTGTCAGCCTCTAGAACAGGTATGTCAAACTGAAAGTTCCCGAAGGGCCACATGGGTCACATTATGTCATCACGGGGGCCACACACGGCAAATATTTGCACACAGTACAACTAATTGAAGTCATTGAATAAAATTTACTGCAGGATATTTTGTTGCTTAGTATGCACATACAATATGTATACGAATGTTTTAGCAGCATTCATGAATACAAACTAATAAAATAGTTTGATCAAAAAAATTAAGGACATAGTATTTTCGTATTTTGCAACAGCAACAAAAACATAGTTAAAAGAACACAACAGTTTAAACCTGAAACATTTATTTGCTACTCTTCAAAAGGTTTTAGTGTTTTGTCCTGAGGTTTGACACCTTTTTTGACTGACAATTTTTGGTATGTCCGGCTGAAGTGTCTGTGCAGGTTCCGACTTTGATCAAAGATGTCAATGCTCACTAGTCAGCCTTGTTCTCTGAGAGGTTTTTGTTGATTTCATGAAAGAAAATAGCTGTTCGCACACATAGGTAGAACCAAACATTGCCATTTATATTACAAAAAAATACGATAAAATATATAAAATTTATATCACGAAAATAAAATGTGCTCTCACTGTAGAAACCTTTACGAGGGCCGCAACTTTGCTTTTAAAGGGCCGCATGCGGCCCGCGGGCCGCATGTTTGACATGCCTGCTCTAGAAGATCTTTGGTTTCTCGGGGGCCTCAGCCGAAGGCTGTTGGCCCCCTGTTCTTGATGTTTGCCTTCTTTCTTGTTGTTGTCCTACTTGTTCGTGGACGCCAGAGAAGATAGAAGGAAGCAGAAGAAGCAGGAGAGAGGAATGCCCTGCCACTAAACTCCCGCCCCCCCCCCCTCGAGGGCTTGGTCCCTTAAAAACAACGATGTCGGCCGTCTATCAGAAACGTATCAATACTAAGCAGTCCTTTACTCATTGTCATAAGAAAAATATCTTTGATACAGCAGTGAGACTTTCCAAGAAATTATTGTTATTATCATTTGTTTATTTGTTTAACATTCAAGGCTCTTGGAAAAAGTACTTTCTCTATGCTGATTTAAGAGTGTCCAATTCTTTGATAGTGTTTCTAGTGTCATTTAGGCCGATGGAGGGCTGAGTCAAGTCTGTCTAGCGTCTGTTTTGATTCAGTGTTCGAGGTCCCGTTTATCTTCCTAGTCCACATCTCATATTAAATACCAGACAAACTAGATTTGTCTCAGTGGGCCATCAGCTTCACTGGTTGTTTTAACCATTTAATGTGCCCAAACAATAATTGTCAACTGGTGTTTTGTCCAGGTGTATAAAAGAGACAGTGCAAGAGGCTGGAAAGCATAAACGTGGCGACTATGGCAAAAAATGGACCGATCCCAATGATATGCAGAAATATTTGATCCATTGGGTACCCAAGCCGGATGAAGCTGTATGTATGGGTAAGTAACATGGAAGACTCCGTCTAGTATTCTCATTGTCTGTGGCATCCATAATCGGACTGGGCAATTCAAAGAAAAACAATGTATGAACAGTTTATTTTTACCCCTGAAGAAAGAGGTTCTGACCCAGCTAGCACCATGATGTCAACCCGCCGTAGATTTGTGTATTCTGTAGGATAGGAAGGACTACCGAAGGGGGCGGATTTCAAGTATTTCGGATTTCGGGGACAAGGTGGTCTAGAGGCAGGGTGCTCGCCTCTCATGCCAGGGGTCCCGGGTTCAAAACCCGGCCGGTGCAGGCATGTCGGAAGTTTGGGATTTTTCTCATATTTTCGTGTCCCTGATCCTATTGGGGGGTAGGATCGAGTACATAGTCTTCTCGGATAAGGACGAAAAAATTCGGAGGGCCCGTGTGCACGTTAAAGATACCTTGGCAGTTGGAAATCGTAAACAGCAGGCCGAACAGGCCACTGCCCGGGCAGAATGAAATAAAATTCATCTCTACCATTACCTCCCCTCCCTCCCCCATCTCCTCCCCCCCCCTTCCAAAAAAAAAAAAACCGCCGACCGGCGCTGCACTGTGGCGACGACGTGCCTGCTCCAGTTGTAACTGGGCTGCAATGGCTCAAAGGCAAATTTCCCAAATGGGATTAAAGAGTTATACAAATACAAATACAAATACAAATACAAAAAAAGTATCAAGCTGACGGGGGGGGGGGGGGGGGGGTGCGACGTCGAAATCAGCGGATCTATGTAGGAACAATGACATTTCTATCAGCAAATTTGAGGTCAGTTCTACGCGTCAGGCTGACGTCAAATTGAGAGCTGGATAATCATTTAAAGCCTGTCGCCCTTTTCATTCATGCCTCTGGTTTTTATGCCGCCCCTATCTAAAACACAAACACACACACACACAGCAACAACGATGTACCCAGTTTACCTGTTACAAAGTATTTCATAGAAATCGTAGAATTCTCACAGAACAGGTTTGTGCATGGACTTACATAATGATGCGACATCAGTGACATTTTGTTTCTGCCTTATAGCAGAGCATTAAATGAAGATACAAGAATGAAACGAGGATAGCTGTGCTGTTCATCTATGAACTGAAATGTTCAGAGATTTGGCACCACCACAGACAGTATTGTGGCATTCTTTAATCCTATCACTGCTAGGGACGAACACGCCTCGCTCTTTCCTGGGTTGTTGAACGAAAAATGGTAAGATACGTGATTGTTGTATCTTGAGCTCGCAAAGACGAGAAATTCCTCAGAAAGTACATATTATTTGTGGAAAAACTCACTTCATTAGCTAATGATTTTCAATGTTGAAAGCTTTTCCAAGTTAATCGACCAAAGGCAGATGTAGATTTAATCTTACCTTAATCTTCATATTGCCATTATCCAAATTATCATCTCCTTTCATCTTCTACAGCTGTAAACACGGCACCATCCTTTGGCACTGGAAAGATCGTTGCTGTCGTCATCGGTGTGGCTCTAGTCATTAGTGCCGTTGTCATTGTGGTGGTTTGCATGATACGGAACAGGAAGAAGAACAAGAGGTAAGATGATGTGGCCACGCCTCATTAGTTATCGGTGTTGTCGTCGTCACGGTAACCGTTAGTACTGTCATCGCCTATGTTTTCCTTTGCGTATTCTTCAGTATCAAGAGACGCTCTACGTTTATAGCGAAATTTGTGTTTTTACGATGTCTGTCGCCGACCTCGTTACGTAAAGTACGTAAGTCAATGAATGATGAATTATATTTGTTGAGATAGAGGGAAGCAGACATAATCGTTTAAATCAATTATCAGGAACACAAGCTCTTACATCTGTATGTTTTATGCCTTATGTTTATACACTTCTCTCTATCACATTCTTTGTCTCTATATTCCCCCCGCATCCGTATCCCATCTCGAACTACGATCTCGTCCATATTTATATTTTAAATGTTTTATTTTAGGATGAACTTCCATACCTGTATTTCTTTACAGAATTGTGTATTACATTCATGATTTATTGTTCTAGGCTGAGGGGAAAGGCCATTCTCTTCAGTTCTGTTTCAACCACTTTGCCCATCAGACTTTTTAGAAAGTGAATACAAAGGGCGAAATGTGTCATTTTATTGTGCTTGCATCGACCACACATCTTTATTTTCCTCTATCCACACGGTTTAAAGAAAAAACAAGGAAGAAAATATAAAATGCGCAGCCCCCCAAGCCCGAAACAAAATGTAAAATTTTGCGTGCGAGTGAAGGATGTATGCCGTACCAGCGGAGTTATAACGCTGTACCAACACTAAATATAATTAATTCGCGCTAATTTAGAACATGAATAATGTAAAACTCTTGTTTGTTTTCTTTCCCTTCTCCAGATTTGAAGCCAGGAGAGAGAGTAGAGACAGCAGACTGACGGCCAGTCTTCGAAGTGATGTTCGATGAGATTCCCTTCTCTTGATGGCCAGAACTGGGATGTTATTGTAGATGATAAAGGCAACCTACCATTTATCAGCCTTTTGTCTCCACTGGTCATGGATATTCGGGTGCTATTTTTGGTGTTTCATCAGACTGAAACAGATACACGTTCACAAAACCCGTCAAGGATGTGAATTAGTCTCTTCCGATTACAACTATAATGCATAACTGTATTATCAAACAATATGCCTTTAAGAAACCAGATGTTTTTTTGTGCCTGGGCTTCGGATAACAATAAACAATAATAATGTTATGAAATAAAGAGAAAATTCTCAGTCAGCGCCAACACAATTGGAACATTCACGCCAAAATTCTTCTGTGTAAAATTCATTGTGTATCTGACGTCATTTTGAGATTATTATTGTTATTTCTTTTTAATACAAGAAGCCTATGCCAGGGAGAAGACTTGTCCGTTGTTCAGGTATTGGCACTTTGTTTTTGCTTTGTAAGAAAGAATGCAGATGAATGTAAAAATAGTCACCATGAGAGAGAGAAACATTTTTAATTCTGTTCATTTTGGGGAAACTGTCCTAACTATAAAAAAATTCAGTACTAAAATTTTGTAGAAAAAAAAACAGAGAAACCAACAGCCTGCTTAAACATCTAGGTCAGCCATTTTACACTTTCTTTTATAATACACAAAGACAACTGTCAGTGAGACATTTCAAAGCAATTAATGACCATAAATCATTCCGCTAAATGCTCCACTGTGTCAAGTATTTATTGACCACTGGGTGAACGTTTCTGTATTTGGGGGTTGATAGTTGTTGTGTGGGTGGGGCGACTGCGCCTTCTGGTCCCAAGTTCAGCCAGAGCAAAATAATGCTGGCCATGACAATGATTGTGTGGAGTTATGACGTGTGTGTGTGTGTGTGTGAGGGAAAGAGAGAGAGAGAAAGAAAGAGAGAGAGAGAAAGAGGGGTAGAGAGAGAGAGAAAGAGAGAGAGAGAGAGAGAGAGAGAGAGAGAGAGAGAGTGTGTGTGTGTGTTTGAATGTATTTTGCTTGATTTAATTCTCATAATTTTGTTTGATTTGTTCACATCAATAATCATATTAAAACAATCAATCAGCCATAATGCTTTCTGTATCTCTGTAAAATTTAGTATTTCTGGCAAATTCGGCATGCAGTGTGATCCCTGACGCTGTATGAATGAAGACTCATAGGGTGACAATTTCCGATATTATAACTATCGATCTGTGTGTTTGCAGCTATGCGATATGTACAGTCTGAAGGCTATACGCTTAAAATAAAACATTATTATTTGCTTTTGAGAATATTTTTATTCTTGTGTTGAGCTTAAGTCCTGGTTTATTGTTTTGGTTCAATCTTGAAATTTGACATTTGACACACTCCAGATGTTTTTAGTTCATCCATGCTGGAATATAAGTATTTCAAGCTGTCTTGTTCTGTTTGAAGTTTTCTTTCTTCAGTTGATATCGCATCAGTGTTTCCTTTTTCTTTTCGCTGAATTTAGTCCAATGTTTTTTGCTGATGTACAGGGAAAAATATCTCCACACTAAATTGATTTTGTTATGTCGTGATCTTTGTCTGTATAGTCTTTTCGTGCGTTTGCCATTATAGGACAAATGTACAGATTGTAACTTTTTCAAAATATTCCTCATCAGTTAGGCCTCTACGCCAGCATTCCTACGAGAGTCTGACGTGGATTTCCTTTCATATTGGTAGGAATATCATAGGGGCGGATTCCTTACATGAAAGCGACATCTGTGCGATGTAGTAACCAGCGGATCTACGTAGGAACGTTGACGTCAGCCCTACACGTCGGATTCCCGTAGGATTTCTGACTAGACTATCCTCAGACTGTCTGCCAGAACCCGGCTGCTCTGAAAGCTGTTGATCTTAGCCCCAGTATAATCAATGATCCTTTAGAAATGTGTGCCAAAGTGCTATGAGATCTATTCTCACCGCATCCCTCTTTCCCGTCTGCATCCTGTGGTTTAGTACAGTTGTTTATCTATTGTACCAATCTGCATTAAAACGTTATTTATCCAACACCAGAAAAATATCATACAAATCTGTATCTCCTACTGCAGGCAATTTCTGTCCATTTTACAGTAATTTTGTTGCCTTGTTCTTTTACAAAAATGAATCTTCCACTGCAGATCAAGTTTTGTTGCATTTTTTTGAAGTCTATGACAGACAATTTATACTTGTATACTTGACAATGTGTTGCTTACAAATTTTAAAATGCTACGAATCTCTCTGTGCATACTGACATTACCTGAACATGAATACTTCAACGTTATTTTTCTGAGTCCAAATGGTTTTTGTTGTTTTTTTTTGTTTTGCTTCATTAGTGCAATCTCATCCTTTGCTTTTCAGATTTTAGTTGAGCATGGAAAAAAATTACCCTGATATCATTTTCTTCACACGTTCTTCTAATTATCAATGTCATTTATTTTGCATTCATGCTGTAGTGTTGCTCAGCTTATTCTTTAGTATTTGCACTCATCAATGATGAAATAAACTGTTTCAATATCAATTAAGAGGTTTTGTTGGATTTCTTTCGAATGGTGGTATCTCTTAACTGTCAATCTGTTGTTCAGCGTATCCGAGACAGTAAAACTGCATTACCAATGTACACTTGAATTCCGTCAGAAAGAGAACGTGTTGATAAACACTGAAAGATGGTCTGGCATAATAATTTTGTTGTGAAATTCTAATTCAGCAGTTTTTATTGGAAGTGACGCCATTTATTTTTCACTTTTAACCTGTACAGCTACATCAAGTTCTGTTATATCTGACATGTTCAATTTGTCCTAAGATGTTTACTTTTATTTTAAGATTATTTATCTGTTTACATTAACGTTTCCTTGGTGTTAGTTTTAAAAATTCCAATTCAGATTTTTTGTCTCTCCTGTAAAATTTGCTGCCATGCACTTAGGCGAACTCATCACGTCGCCCACGAATAACTTTTTGATCTCATAGCAAGGGAGAGAACTGCAATTCAGGGGAAACAATGAAAGAGATTAGTAATGAAAAAGAATAATGAGCAAAACTTGTATACCGCTTCAGTGATATGATGATTTGTGTGAGTGTGTGTGTGGGTGTGGGTGTGTGTGGGGTGTGTGGATGTGGGTGTGTGTGGGTGGGGGTATGGGGGGGTTGTGTGTGGGTGTGTGTGTGTGTGTGTGGTGTGTGTGGGTGTGGGTGTGGGGGTGTGTGTGGGTGTGTGTGGTGTGTGTGGTGTGTGGGTGGGTGTGGGTGTGGTGTGGGTGTGGGTGTGTTGGGGTGTGTGTGTGTGTGTGGGTGTGGTTGTGTGGGTGTGGGGGTTGTGTGGGTGTGTGGGTGGGGTGTGTGGGTGTGTGTGTGGGTGTGGATGTGGGTGTGTGTTTAATTCTGCCTTTGATTGCCTTACCAGCAACAGCCTACAAAAATACATTGCATTGGAATCATAATGGCACAACTCTAGTCCGGCCGGTCTACGAACGTGAAAATGGCGGATCGAGGTGACAATCTTCATATTTTATTCAAACTGACAAGTCTGTAAAAGTATCAAACTGCTCTGTTGAAGAGAGGAAGCCAATAACAGGAATCCGAGCTTTCAGTTCTTCCATAAAATGACGAATCGAGGTGACGACTCCATTGAAACTGACGAAATTGTGAAAGTATCAAAATGTAACGGTTTCGTGTCGTCTTATGTAAATATGCACACATAGACCCGTAAGCTGGCTTACATCTATCTACCAACTGCCATATTATTTCAATGAGTAGTTTCAGAGCCTTTTGTCTTAACACATTTTTGGGCCCAGCGCCATTATTATAAGATGTAGATAATCGGAAACGATCAATACTGCTTGGTTTAGGTTTAGCCAAGACAGCAATTCATTGCATGGGATTCCGTGGCCTGTAATAATAACAATGGACGCAGTTAATGAAATGATTTAAAATACCCAGGACAAGCAACCTTGTGCTGAAGTCCACGAGAAACACAGATCTTCTTGTAATTTAATGTGCTGTCTTAATAAATTGCAAACATATGATTTGCAGACTGACTTTTCAAGCTATCTATAAACCACAGGTAATGAACTTCTTCCTGGCTCACTATCATTATCCGAGCTAAATCGGCTTAGTCACTGCCTTACTTTTTCAAATGTAGGCCAAATACAGTTATTGGCCAAATTTTACCCACTTAAGGTTCGAGCAATTCCATGTCAAAAGAATTCGTTGTGTAAAAAAAATAAAAATGTATCTTTTTAGTTGTTTAAAATGATCAACTCTGCTCTGATACATTGTTGTGTATCAATACTATTATCTCGGTAATCCGAATGGAAATATTAGCTTTTTGGTTGTTTATCTGCTTTGTACACTTTTTAGAGAACTCTGTTGTTGAAGAAAAGATCAAAGTGTCATGTAAACATTTCTGTGGAATGAGCGATACACCTGATTTCACCCATTCTTGAAAGTGCTCTAATTCCCTATACTGAACTGTGAACTCTTGACTTCTGATGCCGATTATTAAGCGCACACACATCACGCTCTACACCAGATATGTCTGGACTGTGATATCACGATGTCCTTTGCTTGGCTTTTCTCACCTCATGCGTGCCACAGCTTCAATGTGGATGATAGACGCACATCGTTATGACTGCAGTCAACCAAGTGAATGGAACAGTTTGGTTGATCTCGTGAGTAACTTCTGTACTTCGATAGGGCTGGTTTGTGTGCGTGAGCTTCTGCCGGGAGAATGTTGATTCTCATCATCATCATTTGCCCTGTCTGGAACAGACATTGGCGATCATGGTTCTCTACTCGGATCTGTCATCAACCAACCTCAAGAAGGAGTTGTTGTTGTTGTGATGTTTATTTGTTGTCCATGAATTAAGACTTTCAGTGAACGTTTTTCTCTGTCTACCCCTGCTTTTCCTACCTTCGATCTTCCCTGTGATTGCTAGATGTTCGAGGCTCCTGAGGCCACAGATGTGTCCTAGAAATCTCAGTTGCCTCTGTCTTCTTGTTTTAATTAATGATCTTTTCAGATTAGAGTCTCTCAAGACTGACTCATTTGATTTTTTCTCCATCCATGATATTCTCAATTTTATTAAAAAATAAACCACATCTCTGCTGCTTCTAGTTTCCTCTCTATTTCTTTGTTCATTGTTCAACATTCACATCCGTATAAAAGCAATGACCACACATATGTTTTCAAGACTTTGATTTTAGTAAACCTTGATATATTTCTGTTCATTAATATTGGTCTCATTTTTTTGGAATGAATCTTTGGCCATTATTATTATTTTCCTTATTTCACTTATGCTTCTACCATGTGATGTTATCAGATAGCCTAGATATTTGAATTTTGTAACTTGTTTGATTTGCTCTCCTTTGCTGACCAGAATACATTTTTGGTTGATTTTTTTTTTTTTTTTATTAGACCACCATACATTCTGTCTCTTTCTGTAGAATGTTGATTCTACATCAGCTTTAACTTTCTGAAAGTCTAGGCCCATACCTCACTGGCTCAAGTCTGTTTTCCTTCAGTTTTGTGGACTATAGGGTTAAATGGGGCTTAGCGCACCAGTGAGACCGAAACAAGTCTGTCTAACCAGTTGATTCACAGACATTTGAAGTCTGAGTCAAAACAGACACAACCGATAACCAGACTTGACGCAGTGCATGACCTTTGACACAATCCTGACACCTGACCACCTCAGTGAGAATGGTAATCCCTCTTCTTGTTACTCCATGCACATTTAAATCCTTTACCATAGAAATGACGGCGAGTGTACTATATTGTGAGTAATACAGAATTGTAGGAAACTGTCTCTCTCATCGTAAACAAACCGAAATAACTCGGAAAACCAGATTCTTCGCTTTTTTTTTTTTTACTTCCATGTTGAATCCAGGAGACCATAATTTGCATGTCCACTGCCCGTGTCACTTACGTCATTTCTAATTTGACCCAGACCAATCAGCTTTGTCAAACGGCACATCCATTCTGTTTGGTGTTTGTTTGCTGATAGACTTAATATAAATGTTCTATCTACAGATCTCCTGCAACAATTAACTATCACCGCATGCAAACTCGTCATTTCAATCTGTCAGCACTTTCGTTTTATTCAGATAATTGCTAGCTGCCTTCTCACGCAGTTCCACCAGGTTGAGTCTCCATAATATCTAATGATGGGACATACCCGCTAATTTTGTCTGACTTCATATCTATTCCAATCGTTTATTTATTTACTTATTTATTTGTTTATTTATTTAGTTATTTATTTCCTATGCTTGGTGGGCGAATCGATCAAGTGTATATAAGTAGGTCTGTTCGTGTAAAAAGGTCCTTCTATAATAAAATGAACACATTGAAAGCTCGACACTGGACCAAAAAATGTGTTACAGGCGCACACAAAATTCCTACAATTTGCGTGAACTCTCCATCCCATCCACCCCCCCCCCTTCCGTTTTCTCTGGAAAGGACGGTGAAAGTGATCTCCGTGTGTGATGTGTGAGTGCATGGGCAAACTCTAGTGCCAGTGGTGCACTGGGTCAAGACTGGTTTGTCCCGGTTTCACTGTGAGATATGTGGATTACGGAGTTGAAAGGCAACTCGAGTACTGGCGGGGGAACTGAAACAGATCTGTCTCACTAAGTCGGGAGCGTCAGAACTGTCGTGAGACACCCGGCAGAATATGTACAGGGTTCATACAGACATAGCCTACTTCGCAGTGCGGGCCTTGACCCGGTAGAGTTTTAACGTCACTTGTAATTGGTGTTATCTGTAGGAATCTGACGGCTGACAGGCAGCTCAAAGTAGGAAAAGGCCGTGCCGACGCGCCGTTAAACTCAAAACTCAGACTCAAATCTGGCGGAAAGAGAAACCTCGAACGCCGAGTCGAATCAGAGGTACAAAACTGACTTGAACTAAACTGGTCATAATTTTACCACTGTGCTGAGAGAGAGATGGAGAGAGAGAGAGAGAGAGAGAGAGAGAGAGTGAGAGTGAGAGAGAGAGAGAGAGAGAGAGAGAGAGAGAGAGAGAGAGAGAGTGAGAGTGAGAGAGAGAGAGAGAGAGAGAGAGAGAGAAGAAGAAGAAAGAGATCGAGTGACTGATATCATTTTCTTCTCTTAAAGAAACTGTTTTTTGAAGTCACGAGACCCGAAGATCTGATAACCAGAAGGTTGTTCATAGCCGCGATCACATCGAGGGCCGCCAAGTAAACTATGGTAACTCGTGTTTTTTTCAAAATTGACATTTTTAGCATGAAGAATGCATTTCCCACTATACACATTCCAGAAAAATTTCACACCTATATTCTTAAAATTAAGAGAGATATCCCATAATTTTAAAATATTGTATCTGAAAGTAGTGGTTATTTGCCGCGTATACTATTGTAAGTCAAGATACCATAGTATACGCGACAGAATTGGAGGAATGAAGTGTTGTAAGTCGGACTTACAATAGTTTACATGTGTAAAAACCACCAGCTTCTTTCGTGGCCCACCCAGATACAATATTTTTTCAAGTACATGTGAATGTCTTGAGTATGAAACTGCTCACGTTGTAATTCTGTAAGACCTACTTAAAACTAGGCTTTGTAAGGTACCGAGTCCAGGCGTAAAGGGCACCATACACAATGGCCTGACACTGACAAGGACCGTGCTTTGGAATAGTGATTACTGCGAGAAGATCCCGACCAGTTAATGAAGCTGCCCGGGACCACCCAGCATCAATCTGGCTAGCTTTCACCATCAGATTTGCCTAAAATCTGTGTGCCGAACACATCTTTGTTTGTGCGGGCTTTTGTTTTGTTTCCACCAGTGTCCAGTTCTTCAAAATCATTCTCTTACATCTGGTAAGTAGTTTCCTTTCTTTTTCTTTTGAATAAAATTTCACCTTTAAAAATGTTTAATGAATGCCTTTAAGTGAGTGGGCCACACAAATCACACCTTTTTCCAAAAAGGGTGAGATCAGTCACAGTAGCTCATACAGATATTACAAAAACATGTCTTCTTAGTGAAAATGCCACTCCTGTCCACCTCCACAATACCTAAATATCTATGCTGTATATAGAATAGAAATGAAACAGCTATTGATGATTAGTTGAGAATTCGTTTCGTTTACCACAAGGTGTCACAAAGATTAGTATTGCATACAAATACAGTAGTTTATGACCCTAACTAACATCTTCCCTCTATCTCTTTCTCCTCAACCTATTTCCTTTTCTTTCTTTCTCCTCCTCCTCCTCTCTCTCTCTCTTTCTCTTTGTCTCTTCTCTAATTTCCACGTACCCCCTCCACCTCTTATCTCCACAAATTCACCGTGTGTTCTCCTTTACCTTACAGAGGATTGAGTTGCTGTGTAAAGATGTCCATTCTTGGTACACTCCACCAAGCCTCCAGCATATTTAAAAACAGTGGACGTCAGTGTATCAGCAACTCTGTTGCAGCTCTTGTTTATCATGAAAACAAACTCACCACAACATGGACTACGCATGACATAGACCAGATACTATTCCATGGTGATAACCTACACTCATCACTGTTTGGACATTTCAGCGATCAGTATCCACTCATCAGCTCTATTCCTAATCAGTGTGAAGCATGTGGTTGTCAGGTTGATCTTCAGATCATGGATTCATACACTGGGCTTTTGGAAACCATGGATGATACTCCACCATACTTCAGTCTCCAAAGTGCAATTTCAAACATGGACAAGCACGCAATCCTGATTATTGGTTCGGACACACCTGCATTTTCATCTGCAGTCATCAAGGATGACAATGTCTACCACATCTTTGACCCCCATAGCAGAAACCTGGCCGGTATGGCGTGCCCAGATGGAGCTGCAGTTAGGACATCTCACATTTCAGTAGCGGAAGTGAAGGAGTATCTCCTCTCTCTGGCAACATCATTGGGACTTTCATCAATCCCCTTTGAGCTTACACCGGTGCATGTTCTAGTCCAAGCCACAGAACCAGTGTACCACAATCTCCAGCCAACTGTGCCTTCTAGGTCTGATGAATCATCAGACTCGGATTTACCGCTGGCTTCAATCAGGAAGCTGAGCAAAGGCCGGAAACAGAGGGCTTCGTCGCAGTCAGATTCTGATGACTTACCTCTCGTGGAGATCCAAAGGAAGACCTCTGTGAGGAGGAGAAAACGAAAGGTGTTTGTCGAAGCCAGTATCGGTGACAGTAGCTCAGATCTGGGCAATTGGGACTCTGACAAAGACCCAGACTATGTTCCACAAGATGAGCAGCCCTCTGATGAAGAGTGGACGCCGAAAGGTAGAGAGAGCACACCAGAGAGAGAGGTACAGCCTGAATCCACCTCACCCTTAAAGTACATGCAAGTGTCTGTTGATGCCATGCGGCTTATTGCTGGTGGATCTGATTGTGACCCACAGTACGATCATCGATCGTTTGCATCACCTTCCAACATGGAAGAGCGCTCAGCGGGAAATCAAGATTCCCTTGAGCAGCTCATCCATACGTCTACAGCTTCAGAGGCCGGAATGCTGGACTGCAGCAACACGACAACAGAAGATAATATCAGCATTGTGGCTTCTTCTGAGTCTCTCCTGGAAATGAGAGGTAGGAAGAGGAGACGAAACGAAAACAACTGGAAGGACAGTAAGAGAAGAAAAGGCCTAAACTTAGGCGAAGGGTATACAACCAGAAAAGACAAAGTCGTTTGTAGGAAAACAATGAAGGAGGGGTGTGGAACAACTTGCAGAATGCATTGCCATCAGAGAATTAGTACTGCACAAAGAGAGTCTGTATTTCATTTATTCTGGCGGACAGGGAGCATAGACAAGAGGAGAAATTACGTTTGCCACAATGTAGATGCCAAGGACAAGGCAACAGGCATTGACACATCTAAGAGAAAGAGAAGCCTGAAGTATTACTTAAGCATTGACGGAGTAAAAGTTCCTGTGTGTAAAACCTTTTTTTTACACACCCTTGGATTAAGTGACCAGTTTGTTTTTACAGCACTTTCAAAAATAGATGAGGGCGGGCATGTGGCCCCCGACATGCGAGGAAAGCATAACAAACTTACAGAGCCAATGAAGAAGGAGAAGGAAATAATTAGAGAACACATCAAGTCCTTTCCAACAGTGGAAAGTCACTACTGCCGAAAGGACAGTGAGCGGCGGTACCTTGGTGCCTCCCTAAACTTGGCCACCATGTATAGACTTTACCGAGAGAAAAGGAACCAAGAAATGGCAACTAACATCGTCTCTTCCACAGTCTATTGTGAGTTGTTTCGAACAGAGTTTAATCTTGGCTTTCACAACCCTAGCAAGGACAGATGCGACTTCTGTGTATCCTTTGAAAATCTCTCTCCCGAAGAAAAGGAAAAGCAAAGGCAAAAGTACGACGACCACCACCGCAACAAGGTTAGAGTGCAGGAGAAAAAGGCAAAAGACAAAGAAGACAGTCGTACGAACAAAAAGAGAAGTTCAATCTGTTTTGACTTACAAGAAGTCTTGATGACCCCTCATTCAAATGCTTCAGTATTGTTCTACAAAAGAAAATTGAACACTTTCAATTTATCATTGTATGACCTTGGAAGAGGTCAAGCTGTCTGTAATGTCTGGCATGAAGGTATAGCTGCAAGGGGCTCCAATGAGATAGGATCCTGTGTATTTGATTACCTTAGGTCTGCACATGAAAGGGGCGTTGAGTTTATAACATTGTATTCAGACTCGTGTGGCGGTCAGAATCGCAACAAATATTTCCTCACCATGTTGTGGTATGCTTTGAATAAATTTGGCTTTTCAGAAATAGAGCACAATTTTTTCATCAAAGGTCACAGCAAAAATGAAAACGACAGTGTCCATGCCACTATAGAACGTGTCAGTAAACACTTAGATATCTACACTACTGCACAGTGGGCAAGCATTATCAGTGCAGCTAAACACACTAACCCGAGATATATTGTTAGGGAACTTGATGAGCAGTGCTTCTTTGATTTTAAGCAAATTGCTGGGCAGTTGAAAAATTTTGACTTAGACATGGATAGACAAAAAGTACATTGGTTAAATATAAAATCTATGAAAATGACAAAAGACAATCCCAACCTTGTTCACATTTTATATGATTATGATGGACAATACCACCAGCTCAATTTAATTCAGAGAATAAGAAAAATACAACAGAGTTTTTCTTTCCATGAAATCAAACTCAATGTCCTCAATCATGGGGGAGGCCCAGGAATTGATAAAGACAAATACGCTGACTTGCAGTCCCTTTGTAAAGCCCAAATTATTCCCACAATACATCACCAATTCTTCAATCTACTGAAGATTAAGATGCAATAATTGCCAGACATTACAAGCAGCTTGATCGTTCAACTGTAACACTCAAGTGTCGCATATTTGTGTCAGTTTTTTCCTCTGAAAAGATGTCACATCACATACTTCCATATTTACTTGTAAACGCCGTATTTTCATCTCATGTACATTTAATGCATATCTTTTACTGTGTGCGTGAATGCGTTTGTGTGAAGGAAATCAATAATTTCATCATTATACAATGTCATAGTTTAAAGGTTGTACTTGGAGCTTGGAGTCAAATACTCATTCTCAGGAGAGTCCACTGGCATTTTTCAAAGTCCAACACTGCCATTTGCTGCTTCTGTTATTGATGAAATGGTATAATCAGCCGTTTTACCGCATGCAAACCCTTTAAACATGAAAATGGAACATTTCTATGTGTTCATAGCAACGTTGTATGCCACAGTTCCTCCATCTAAGTCTGCAAATATTCATGAATTATTTATTTCAATATTTTACTTTTTTTTGTGCCTGCCTAATGTTTGCTTTGCAACATGTTCCTTTGTTTGTCAAAATGTATAGCGCGTGCAAGACAGCCCGATGAACGAAAATATCAAGTTGTGTTACTGCAAAATTAAGCTGACTTCTTCATGATTTATAGACAATGTATTTGTATGTCATGTTTTAAGTTCACCAATAAATTTTTCTCTAAATGTAGTCGCTGCTTTGTACTATTTTCTCAGCCTCGAAGATCCAATCCATACAGAAATATATAGATAACAACTAATGAATTTTAGTATACAATGTGAGCCTGTTACTTGAGGTGGGGCAAACTATTGTAAGTTCCCAAATTTCAGTCCTGTGCCGCGCGTAAACTATTGTAACTCAGACATACCGTAGTTTTCTTGTGCTGCCAGCACCCATAAAATTGTTGTAACTCGAGATACAATACTTTACGTGTGTAATTTTCACTGGCAAAATATGGCAACTCCAATAACTAAAATATTATCAAATAATCATGTAAAATAAAGACATATATCAACATCCCATGACATTTATATGTTTACTTGTGAATATCAAGCATATACATATAAAAATGAACGAGCTATGCAGTTTTTTGTGTCTCCTGTAAAATTTGCAAAACACGAGTTACCATAGTTTACGTGGCGGCCCTCGACATGGTGTCTGTATTATCTATCGGTCCTACTGACGACACAGACAAGACAAGAAAGGTCTGATGGTTTAATCTATGCACATTGCACGTCTAGATATCGCTGTGTTGCCAGCTGGAGGTTAGCAGGGGCCAAAAAATGCAATCCACGACATGATAATACAACGACAAAGTGGTAAGTTGACTATGCCAGGTTTACTGGAGAGATAGAGACATACACAATGTCATGCACACGATGGAGGCAGACAGTGAAGCAAGGCCTCTCATCGTTTGAAGAGACGCTTATGGAACAATCCGAGGCAACGACACACGAAGCTGCACCAGACTGAAACATGCAAGCATCCAGACAACATGCCCGTAGTCTTTCGAGGCTGACGGATGCCAACACATATCCACCACCGCCCCCCCCCCCACACACACACAGAGAAATATCTGACATGTCCTTTCGTCTTTTTTTGATGGCTAAAACGTGAAGCCTGTAGACTTTTCGGGATATGCCTGGTTGACGCTTAACATTTCTCCACTCATCTTTCCCCACTCAGCAGTAATGTTTTCAGATATCGACCCTGGAAATGACCAATTGGTAGGCCGGAAGACTTTTTTTTTGTTTGTGTGTGTGTATAGATTTCAGAGAATTGAAGTACAAAAAAAAAAAAATGTTTCCGTTATCGTGTGTCATGTTTATATTTATCCTAAACAATGAGAGTTATCAGTGTGGTAATGGTTTGCCGGGGGTGCATAACTAAATCTTGTACTATTATGCAGATAAAGGATAGATTTTGCTACATTCGTGTCAGGTGATGTTCTGGCCGGGTAAACTGAATGTTGGAGCAGGTAACTGGGGAAAAAAGGAGGGGGGGGGGGGGGGGGAGAGGGAGTTGTCTGGTCTTTTTTTTTTTATTGTAAGAAAGCTGCTTAAAACCATGTAGTGTCCATAGGGATATGATGTGCGATTCTTTACCAGAGAACATTATGCTCCAACTTAGTTGGCTACAGTGATAGTATGACCGCCCCCTCCCTTCCTCATCCCCCCACCCCCACCCCCCGCGGTCACCACATCAGACCATCACCACCATCACCACTATACTACCAATACCATTGCCATCACCATCAACAACTGACTACAACAACTACAACATCAACATTCAAAATAAGCGTTAATCAAATCTTCAGATCCATATTCGATTCAGCAAATCTCAAAAATTAATTATTGGAAACTTCTAGCTGTAAACCTTACAAAATTTCAATAACAATAATAATACTAATGACAATAATAACAATAATACAGGTACTGTAATGGAGGTAGAAGGGGAAGATGTTAGCATCTAAAACATCATGTGTACGTGACCAAAAATTATGGAACTTTGGGTACCGCCACAAACTAATAAATTAACCAGACTGGAAACACGAGCTTCGGGCTGTGTCGTTTTTTTACGGAATTTTCCGAGCGGCGACTGTATAACCAACATGGCCGCCGCTCGGGAAATTCCGATTCTAGTTCTATCTGCACTAGAAATTTCTTTTCATTTGTCAAGATTGGTTGTACATGTATTAATTTCTTGGTGCGGAACCAAACTTCCGCGTTCAGTAGGCGCGTCAAAATGGTATCATTTAAAATTGTAGCTATGCTGAAGCGTCGGTCGCTACCTTAAACCTAACATGGCGGATGGTTCATGACCTTTCGCTGTTTTGTCACGTCACACAATGGGATCATCCAGTCTGGGTATTTTATTAGTCTGTGGGTACCGCCTCAAAATTTGACGATAGACTGCATGGACAAATCCATTTTTGACGAAATGCAGTCTTTAATATTGTTTATTTACTAGATTTTTTTAGCCCCCAATAGGGGACACATTTTTATTGAACAGAACGGAAAAGTATGACGGGAAATTTCGTTGTGGCTACCAAAGACACTGTAGGTGGTAACAATAAAAACAATGAAAAAAAAATTATATGGCGAATTTATTGGCACACTTTGACTGTCTGTATGGGCCACAGACTAATAAATTAACCAGACTGGAAACACAAGCTTCGGACTGTGTCGTTTTTTACGGAATTTCCCGAGCGGCGGCCGTATAACCAACATGGCCGCCGCTCGGGAAATTCCGATTCTAGTTCTATCTGCAGTAGAAATTTCTTTTTATTTGCCAAGATTGGTTGTACATGTATTAATTTCTTGGTGCGGAACCAAACTTCCGCGTTCAGTAGGCGCGTCAAAACGGTGTCATTCAAAATTGTAGCTATGCTGAAGCGTCGGTCGCTACCTTAAACCTAATATGGGGGATGGTTCATGACCTTTCGCTGTTTTGTGACGTCACACAATGGGATCATCCAGTCTGGGTATTTTATTAGTCTGTGGTATGGGCCAGTTATCTCATACAGGCGAACACGATGCACAAATCTCTGATAACGAAGATAAAGTAATGATATGTGTACTTTATAACCTCTCCGGATAACATGGAAGTACACGCAAACTTAAGATACGTCCACTATACATGACTTTTATTGGATTTTTCTTTTTCCTTCATTTTGTCATCTTTTCCATCCACATTTCAGTGGTCAAAAATAATTCGGCTTGGGAGGAAGGATTTAATTTTTTTTTTTTTTTAAGTGCCTCTCTCTGATCAATAAATCTGGCTAAATTACTCAGCGAAGGAAATAGCAAGAGCAAGAAATAGGATCCGTGTCTTAAGGAACGATTATAAAAATTCTTGGGTTTTGTTTCTGCCATTCCCGGCTCGCGCATTTTACTGAAGTAATGTGCCAGGCAAAAGGTCGACATGCAAAATGGCGGATTAAAAAAAAATAAAATTGCCCCCATCCTGTTTTTCAAAAAAATGTTTTCCTGACAAGAATTCAGTTAGCTTATCTGTTTTATCACGTTATCAGATTGGAGGAATGAAAGACATAGAGAGGCCAAAAACGGGACAATTCACTGCAAGAGAACCAAATGCTGACTGACGTCACGATGAGAAATATGACTGAAAATGAGGTTTACTGGGAGAGAAATTGACCACGTAGACTTTGCTCATTTCGTCTAACCTTTGGTCAAAATTCAGAATCGACCCAGTATTGCTGATTGAGCCCATTATGAAACTGGTGTGCTCTCTTTTCGCTTCATTTAATCTAAAACTTGTGAATCATTAGTTTCATTTCTCAGAATCGATTTAACACTGTTATCATGTAAAACATACAGCGAAAATTAAACCAGAACACTAAGCATCAAAAGCTGCAGGAGTTTAGATACAGATACAATCATGTCCCTGTATTTCCGAGACAAGAACACAGACTCCGACGTAAAATAATACGCCTGAAGTTGTTTTTATGTGAAGAATAGTTTGCCAAGTGAGGAATCAAACTGAATCGAAAAGTGTTAGCCGTAAAATCACCACAAGTTGTGGGTGTGTCCTATATATTAATCGTAATGAACGAAAACATCTCAAATAGCCACAACATAATTATTACACTAGAATGCGTTACCGATGGAGATAAAGTTAAGCAGAAGCTTTGGGGAGGTGGAGGACTCGGAAAACAATTCAGAGAGATGGTGTGGCGATTAGAAGTGTATGTGCCTAGTTAGTGGTCAGAAAAGCGAAGAGGGGGCAAACGGAAGCAGAAAAACAAGTGATCAAGGTGGTGGAGAGAAGGGGAGAATAGAACTGTGGTCATTAGCACAACAATACACAATGAAGAAGTCAGTAGTGACCGTGAAGGATGTAACTTACATCATGACCGAGCTGACCAAAGACCACAGGTTGCAGTGGTTTGCGGCATAATAGTCTTATGTGACCACAGCGTAGTTAAGTCTCTATTATTATTACCAAAGGCCAAGGGGCCCCGCATGACCTTTGGACAAGTGTAAGATCTATGTCATCCGTAGACTGGCCTAAAGAGATGTGTATCTCTGTCAGTGATTACCTGATACGGCCAGGTCATTTTCACAGCTCTGATTATGCTGCTAAACCACTGTCCATTTTTACAAAGATTTCACATGAAATAATATTTTTTTAAAATATAATGTTAAGGAGGTGTCCGTTTGATGAACTATTGAACAAAATATGAAATGCAGAGGAAATAGATTTCCCAGCACTTTGTTATACACTATTTGGTCATCAGTAAGAATGGAAGAGCAGTGCTGTATTACTGTGGATTACCAAAGTGTCGTCAGATCACTTGGGATCACAATCATGTAAAGAGGAAAAATTATCTCCATTTGGCTAAAGCAGAGTCTGCTTGATAAATCTAATTACCACACGTGTCATACAGTGGACAATGACAGGTAGACTGACAAATACACACCGGACAGACAAACAGACAGACAGGCAAGCAGGCAGACATTCAGACAGAAAGATGGATAGATAGATAGATAGATAGATAGATAGATAGATAGATAGATAGATAGATAGATAGATAGATAGATAGATAGATAGATAGATAGATAGATAGATAGATAGATAAATAGATAGATAGATAGACTGACTGATAAATAGATAGATAGATAGATAGATAGATAGATAGATAGATAGATAGATAGATAGATAGATAGATAGATAGATAGATAGATAGATAGATAGATAGATAAATAGATAGATAGATAGATAGATAGATAGATAGATAGATAGATAGATAGATAGATAGATAGATAGATAGATAGATAGATAGATAGATAGATAGATAGAAAGATATATAGATGGATGGATGGATGGATGGATGGATGGATGGATGGATGGATGGATGGATGGATGGATGGATGGATGGATGGATGGATGGATAGATAGATAGATAGATAGATAGATAGATAGATAGATAGATAGATAGATAGATAGATAAATAGATAGATAGATAGACTGACTGATAAATAGATAGATAGATAGATAGATAGATAGATAGATAGATAGATAGATAGATAGATAGATAGATAGATAGATAGATAAATAGATAGAAAGATAGATAGATAGATAGATAGATAGATAGATAGATAGATAGATAGATAGATAGATAGATAGATAGATAGATAGATAGATAGATAGATAGATGGATGGATGGATGGATGGATGGATGGATGGATGGATAGATAGATAGATAGATAGATAGATAGATAGATAGATAGATAGATAGATAGATAGATAGATAGATAGATAGAGAGATAGATAGATCGATAGATAGATAGATAGATAGATAGATAGATAGATAGATAGATAGATAGATAGATAGATAGATAGATAGATAGATAGATAGAGATAGATAGATAGATAGATAGATAGATCTTATTCTAATTGTTGTATCTATAATGGTATACTTGCAAGGTAAGTGAAACAATGAATTCAAATAGAAAATCGTTCTCTAGTAAGTGCGTATCTTTAACTGAAATAAATAGGCATTATCTAACAGTCACTTCTGACTTCTATTTATTTGAATCAGATGAATGTAGTAGTGGTAACTGTAGTAGTGGTAACTCGTCGGCGCCGCCTTTGCCCTTAACCTACTCTTCAATGTGACTTCAGTGGAAACGCCTTTGCCTGAAATACCAATAGATAGCGTGAAGTTAATGAGATCCATAGCAATCATAAATTAACCTATGTAAATGATGATTTGCCATAGATAAACGGCGGGCTGCTCGACCGTCATATCTTTTCTTCTATTCGGCTTACACTTTCCATTTGCAGTCTACGAAAGCCAACCTTCTATATGAATAGCTAGTAAGTATTTTACAACTTTTTAAAAAAGTTTCGACATTTTACATGGACTCTGCGCTGTTGTTTTCTGATGGAACTAAAGTGGCAGGTTGTGTATTTGTGGATGTTAACTTTATTTGAAAAAAGAGCTTCATAAGTGGCTACGGGTCTGATGATAGGTGAAGTGGTGGCTTTAGAAAGAGTCGAATTATTTTATTTAGCACTATACTGCAGTGCTGATTTTCTTGTGCGACTGACAATTGAAAGGGCCTCACAGTTGACTGTAGTATCTGAATAGGGCAACCAACTTTTGGTAAATACTTTTGCCGTTTAGGATTAAAAAATTTTTTAAAGCAGAATATTTAAAATTCTTAAAACAATTAACATAACGGAGTCGCCTCTCAAGTCAACTTAGATAATTTTATCCGGGCACCAGCTGTTTGTTTTTCCCTGTCTTTCTTCAATTATGACGTTCAAATTTCTTTTCAGATCCTGCCTTCCTTTTCAATCTACTAGATGAGGTGCCCGGCATTTCCCGGGGTAAACTTATGTTCTCACCTTTCTCTCTCCCTCTCTCTGATCCAGACGTTCAGCAGTGTATATCTATGGGTCCAGACAATAATTCACAGTCTTGCTTCAGAACCCACGGGCGGCAGAGCACCAACCGAACGCTTGTTAAATACAGTCTCCTCAATATCCAAGGGAGCAAAATAAAAAAAATAAAAACATCATTGTATTTTAATGTTTACAAACTTTTAAAAAGCATGTCTGAAACTTTGATAAACACAATGGGTGGATACCAAAGCGACTGGGTTGGATTAGTTGATACTTTTATCAGTTTTGAAACTGTCACTCCAGCTGTAGTGTTAAGCTAAAAAGAAAAAACAGTAACCAAAGTCGCCCCACAATGAAGTATTATGTTTTTATTATTATACGATGCAGCCGTTTTGATTATTATTTCCTGTTTGTTCCAATATTCTCCATTTCTTTTTTCGTGGTCTACGTCTAATGCCTCCACCGATGTGAGTTTTTGAGCGTAAACCATTTTCATTAGTGTATACGAATCGGTACAACAATTGCAACGGCAGCAGACCTCATTGTTGAACTTAGGTTCAAATGGTGAAATGGAGGCGTCAAAACCGTTGAAACAAAAAAAGTTGTCATGTATACTAGGGTGGCCACACAAAGGCCACCGAATTCGGTCACCGAGCCACTAGGCGCTTTAGGTGAGAAGAATTGCGCTACATAAACGGACCGAATCTGGGTGGGCTCTGGGTGCAGTTGTTGAAATTATATAGTGCAATTCTTCTCACCTAAAGCGCCTAGTGGCTCGGTGACCGAATTCGGTGGCCTTTGTGTGGCTACCCTAACACTATAAAATCGACTGTCCTTCTCTTAAGTGAACAGTAGTCACCCATGAGCTGGAAATGACCAAGGCAGAGAGCCTCCAGAATACAAAAATCTTTGACAGTCATTAAAAAAGCCGACTGTGTATTCTGCTTCACGATAATAGCCGGTTGATATTTACTTTGAATTCTACCTTGATTTTATTTGTGCTCAGAACAGGGTATTAAATCAAAGTCATAACTGACCGAAATGGTTCTTTAGAACAGGTTGTTCTTTTCAAAATCATTGAATTACATACAAAAAGCTTCTGAGGAGCATGGCCAATGGACTTGATTTCTGGAAAAAGTTGCATTGAATCAGTGCAAATGAAAAAGGAAGGATATTTTTTATATCAGTTCCTTTTTTTTTTTTTTTCGCAAAATTGTCAATAAAATACAAAATATGGAAAGTTCAAGGGACAGGAAGATATGAGAAAATCCCCCAAATCCAACATGCCTACACCGTCTGGGAAACGAACCCGGTACGTCCGGGTTGAGAGGCGAACACACTGTCTTTAGACCAACGTGCCCCCTAATTACTAGAAAAGGCACGAAATTCAACATTTTATTAAATGATCTTACGTATTAATTACAAGTGCTCGTGCACTGTCATCTGACTGTCACGATGCTTAAGCTATTTTTAAGATTTAAGAACAAGATTCATGTTATCTGAGTTTCACATGGGCGTATGCTTGTTGATATGTACAGTTACTGTTTGATTGTGGTGCACACTTTTCTTTCTGTGTATTTAACGGCATTTTGTTTGAAAGCAGCATTCTCGTCCCTTAGCAACGATTGTGACAATTTATTGTTTTACAGACCCAAGATTTTAGTTCTTGTTTGTTCTATCTCCATTTCCTGAAAAACTGGACATCTTTTGGTATGTGGAAGAAGCATATTACAAATGCACACTTTGACACTTGTTTAAATTGCTTCCTGGTTACTGGTACTATCAAGATGTTCCAATTTATTGTAACCCTTTACCATTACAACTAAAGCCGCAAACTTTAATGTGGAATTTCTCAGCTGTGCAAGAAGTGGAGCTGGAACAAACAAGATCTGAAGTCACGAGATAATGAAACCGTCGGTAACAGGTGAAGACTCTCTAAACTGGAAGTATTTGGAAGATAACAATCTTTCATGAGGTTGTTCTTTGAATTATGTAGTTTCCACTGTTATTTCTTACGCTAAAAATAACTATACATGTAGCTTGCTTGACCCTGTGCAAGAGTCAGCTGGTGATAACGATATTTAGTTTATGCATAGAAATAATAATATTGCTTATGAAAGGTCTGGGGACGGGATACACGCCATCAGCTGTGTACTCGTGTCCTTAAAAAAATGTTCGTTTTACACTGTTATCATAGATCGAGATAGTAACCAAATGAATGTTGATTAACGAGGTGTAGCGTCCCACTAGTAGGACGATCGATATTTTCTCACCACCCCCCCCCCCCCCCGCTTGGCGAGTCTCACTCGGCGACCTTCCTCCCCCCTCTCGCCAGCAAGGCCGGTATTTCTCTTTGATGTGGCTTGTTTGTTTCACTGTAGAAAATCTAGAGAGTCTGGAAGATACTGCGGTGTCCGAGATTACGCTAGGTCGACCTTGAGTGATGTAATTCTGTGACGTGTCTGTGTACGATTGGATGGCTGGTATGTGTCCCGAACGATCTAGGTCTGTCTCGTGCTTATGGGCGGTTAAGCCGCTTCCTGAACGTTCCTGGGCGGAATATATATAAGGAGGGCCAGGCGAGTACGAGAGGTGCAAATCGTGGGGCAAATCGTAGTGGCAGATCGTAGGTGTAAATCCAGTTGTAGTAGAAGTGCAAGTGCCTTCCCTGATAGGTGTAAGTAACTTGTGGATATCAGCTCTTGTTTACAGTTAATAAACGTTAGTATTAATTGTTCATCGGATCCTGTTATTTATTTCTACAACAGTTCGAGACAGTTTCGTTTTTAAGGGGTAGACGATCAGTTCATCTGACTCTCCCCATCATAACGTGCTGAAATTTGCATCAACTGTTACATATTGGGGGCTCGTCCGGGATCCGATCAGATCAGAACAGATTCAATTCAGACCATCGGAGTGTTTCTAAAGTACAGTAAATTGTGTAAAGATCATCGAGGATATCCACAACATGTCAGAGGCTATTGGAAGGCTTGGCCAGGAAGCAGACGCCTTGGAGCTCACTGGAAAGGAAAGACAGGACTACATCCGTGGAGGCCTAAAGGAGGAAAGAGAGAGGCAAGAGCGCATGGAGCAACTGAAGGAGGAAAGAGAGAGGCAAGAGCGCATGGAGCAACTGAAGATAGAGGCTCAAGAAAAGGAGGCGGAACGACAGGCTCAGCTGCAAAGAGAAAAGATGAACCACGAGCTGGAGATGGAGAGGATCCGCCATCAGCGTGGAGGCGAGACGACGCAGGGGACCAGCGACCACGCCAGTTCCAAGAGACCCAAGCTACCTGCATTTCAGGATGGGAAGGACGACCTTGATAGCTGGCTACTTCGTTTTGAGAGGTTTGCCGAGACAGCGGACTGGCCTAGATCCACCTGGACGACATCACTGTCTGCCCTGCTGACTGGGAGAGCTCTGGAGTGCTTCTGTCGATTGCCGATCGATGAGGCCAAGGACTACGACAAAGTCAAGGAAGCTTTACAGAAGAGGTATAACCTGTCAGAGGACGGTTACAGACTCAAGTTCAGACAAGGTAAGCCTGAAGATGGAGAAGATGTCGGGATGTTTCTAACTGGGATCAAGACTTACCTAGAGAGGTGGATAAAGCTATCAAAGACGGAGAAGACCTACGAAGGAGTGAGGGACCTGTTCGTTAGAGAGCAGTTTATGGATGCTTGCCCACCAGACCTTGCGACCCATGTGAGGGAGAGGAAGCCAAAGACGCTACAGGACGTCGCAGACTCAGCGGAGGCGTTCCTGGTAGCGAGGAACCGGACACTCAGCGGGAGCGCCAGACTGCAAAGCCGGCCAGTGCGACAGAGGCCCAACGGAGACAGAAGCCCACAGGTCTGCCATAGGTGCCAGAGGCCGGGACATAAGGCGACGGGGTGTCGTACCAAGATAAACGACAAAGGTGAGTTGAAATGTTACCTTTGTGGAAAGCCAGGCCACGTTCGGAGAATGTGTCCAGCCCAGAAGGATACGGGGCGAGGCAAGCCGAACAAGGCGGCGGCGGCCGTAGTGATAGCGGCGGACGAGTCGTCGAGACAGGATGCGACGACGGCTGACACCAGCATCAACGTTCAAGCGGTAATGAAGGACGGGAAGCTCCAGTTAGCGGTGCCTGTTACGTGCGGAGGATGCAGTGACGGAAGGACCGTGGAGAAGCTGAAGTTACCAGTGATGAAGGGCTTGATTGGAAATCGAGCAGTAGACGTCCTAAGAGATACCGGCTGTGAAGGTGTAGTGGTGCGGCGATCACTGGTGGACGACGGACAGCTCACCGGTGGGAAGAAACTTATCGCGAGGATCGATAACTCCTTGTTAGCGGCGGAGGAAGCCATTATCGACGTGAGAACGCCTTACCTGACGGGCAGAGTGACGGCACTATGTCTCCCGGAGACCATCTGCGACCTAGTAGTCGGGAACGTGGACGGAGCGAAGGACCCGTACGACCCTGATACTGAGTGATGGTAGGAGCGGTGACCACGAGGGCCCAGGAGAAGAGGAAGGACCAGTCTACGTCGCTGAGGGTGCCGAGGGCAGAACGGCACGCGGGAGTGGATAGGAAGGAACTCATCCGACTCCAAGAAGAAGACGAAGACCTCAAGAAGTTGGGGCAGAAGAAAATTCCGACCAACAGAGGCAACTAGTCCGTACACTTCGAGAGACACGGAGGTGTACTGTACCGGATTTATAGGGACATAAGACAGGCTACGATTACAAGACAAGTGGTACTACTCGAGAAACTGAGGGAGTATGTACCGAGCGTTGCCCATGATTCTATCGTCGGAGGACATCTCGGCGTGAAGAAAACGAAGGACAGGGTGGTGAGCAACTTTTACTGGCCTGGTATTGAAGGTGACGTCGCGAGATACTGCCGCTCATGTGACATCTGCCAGAGGACAGTGAACAAGGGAGCGACTCCTAAGGTGCATTTGCAGAGTATGCCAGTGGTAGACATCCCATTTAGGAGAGTGGCCGTGGACCTAGTAGGACCTATTGACCCCCCAAGTGAAGGCGGACATCGGTATATCCTGGTATACGTGGACTTTGCTACTCGTTACCCTGAAGCGACCACATTGAAGAAGATTGACGCGGAGACAGTAGCTGAAGTCTTAGTAGATATCTACAGCCGTTTGGGTGTGCCCGAAGAGATCTTATCTGATCAAGGGACTCAATTCATGTCGGACGTCATGAAAGAAACGAACAGACTACTGGGGATTCGACAGTCTACTACCACCGTCTACCACCCTATGTGCAACGGGCTGGTGGAGCGATTTAACGGCACACTGAAGAAGACCTTGAGGCGACTGTGCGCGGAGCAACCTAGGCAGTGGCACCGATACATTAACCCGCTGCTCTTCGCGTATCATGAAGTTCCCCAAGAATCGACAAAGTTCGCCCCATTCGAGTTGCTGTATGGAAGAACGGTGAGAGGACCGATGCACATCTTGCGAAAATTATGGACCAAGGACGTAGAGGAGCCGGAGACAAAGACCAGTTACCAGTACGTCATGGAACTACGCGAGCGGCTGGAGAACACGTGGAAGTTAGCGACGGAAGAGCTCTCAAAGGCACAAGGTAGACAGAAAACCTACTACGACCGGAAGGCGCGAGAGAGGAAGTTCCGCCCTGGCGACGAAGTTTTAGTACTGCTGTCGACAAACGCTAACAAGCTCTTAGTCCAGTGGAAGGGACCATACAAAATAGTCTCGGTTGTCGGCGTCAACGACTACAAAGTCAAGATGGGTGTGAAAGAGAAGACATTGCACGCTAACCTTCTCAAGATATCCCCAGGACTACACCAGCGACGACGCAAGCAGCGGCGGCGGCAATGGGACCGGCATCTGTCGTGACCGAGATGTGTGAGATGAACGACGGCAGGAGCGACACCACACCTGGAGATGTCGACGCTATGATGGACGACGACGGTGATGGTGCTGGGACTGTGCTGGCAGAGAACGACGTGATGGACAAGAGTCAACCTGTGGAGTCGGCTGGCATGACAGTCATCGAGGACTGCGACCTGGAAGGCGACAACGGTGGAATGACGGAGGACCTTGCCGACCTAGGGAGCTGGGACCAGAAGGAAGGCTACGAAGATGTCCAATATGGAACGCAGCTGACGCCGGAACAACGTCAACAACTCGGCGACGTGGTGAAGGAGTATCAACGCATCTTCACCAATCTCCCCGGATGCTGCCAGTTAGGCGAACATTGTATCGACCTGACGTCAGAGGTACCTGTTCGGCAACGACCATACCCGGTGCCCTATGCTATGCGCGACTCCTTGAAGGAGGAGCTCAGCACCATGGAAAGGTTGGGCATCATACGCAGGAGCTCATTAGCTTATGCTTCACCGGTTGTTGTCGTCAAGAAGAAGGATGGATCCAACCGAGTCTGCATCGACTACAGGAGGCTGAACAAGATCACTGTGTTCGACCCTCATCCGACAGCAGCCCCATCGGAAGTGTTCCAGAGTCTGTCGAGAGGAAGAATATTCTCTCGGATCGACTTGAGCAAGGGATACTGGCAAGTGCGAGTCCGGGAACAAGACATTCCCAAGACAGCGTTCGTCACCATGGGCGAACATTACGAATTCACCCGGATGCCCTTCGGGATGATGAACTCAGGAGCTACACTGAACAGGATCGTGAAGCCATTGATCCAGGAACTGAACAATGTGACAGCGTATGTGGTCGACCTGCTGATCCATACAGAGACATTCGACGAGCATGTGAAGGCTCTCAGGGAATTGCTGCAGAGGATGGACCAAGCTGGATTAACTGCAAGACCATCCAAGTGCCTGATTGGAACGTCTGAAGTGGACTTTGTTGGACACTCAGTGGGAAAGGGTATGATTGGTCTGTTAGAAGAAAATGTCGGCGCCGACTTCCTGAGTAGAGTGTTTTGAATAGTACAAGTTCAGTGAGATGTATTGTTACCCAGATTTTTGCCTATTAGATAAGTTTCTGGGATGACTGTATTGTAATGTAATGGCATATCTGAACGAGTATTGAATTATTGGCCGGCAGAGAGCCACTATGTATTAGTCATATTTTGATGTTTTCATTATTTGTCACCAATGGGACAATGTAATTTTTGAAGACTGTAACCCAAATGAGAACTGCGAGCAAGCAGTGATTTTGTATGTTGCATTGATGTAAGTTACGAGTGGCCTAAGCTTAGGCGGTATTGGTATTGCTTCGTTTGATCTGATATGATGAAGTTAGACCCTGATCAGTGGTCGATATGTGTTGGTATTTTTGCCATTGTATCTATGAGTTTATGCATTTATGCATTTGGTATTTAAGACAACCATTGTTATGTACAACGTTATGTGCTATGGTTCGTGCACGAAGCATTGTGTATTGGATGGCCATCGTTCACCATTGTATGATTTTTAATAGTATCATTGACCATCGTTTCACCACAGTGGTGGTAGTGTATTGGTTATAATAGTAGGTCTACTGTTGACCATGGTTTTGTAATGGTACTGTAATGATATTGTAATGAGATTGTATTAGTGTTGTAAGGATACTATGGTTATTGTATTGTACTTAGGATATTGGGAAGGCACCTAGTACATTATTAGCAATGTCTATTGTAAGATTGGAGATAAGTATTCTATGATAGTGTAGACGCTTTATGATGTAGATAGTTGAAGAATGTTCAACTTAAATTGGGGAGTTGTGTAGCGTCCCACTAGTAGGACGATCGATATTTTCTCACCCCCCCCCCCACCCCCCCGCTTGGCGAGTCTCACTCGGCGACCTTCCTCCCCCCTCTCGCCAGCAAGGCCGGTATTTCTCTTTGATGTGGCTTGTTTGTTTCACTGTAGAAAATCTAGAGAGTCTGGAAGATACTGCGGTGTCCGAGATTACGCTAGGTCGACCTTGAGTGATGTAATTCTGTGACGTGTCTGTGTACGATTGGATGGCTGGTATGTGTCCCGAACGATCTAGGTCTGTCTCGTGCTTATGGGCGGTTAAGCCGCTTCCTGAACGTTCCTGGGCGGAATATATATAAGGAGGGCCAGGCGAGTAGGAAAGGTGCAAATCGTGGGGTAAATCGTAGTGGCAGATCGTAGGTGTAAATCCAGTTGTAGTAGAAGTGCAAGTGCCTTCCCTGATAGGTGTAAGTAACTTGTGGATATCAGCTCTTGTTTACAGTTAATAAACGTTAGTATTATTATCCTGTTATTTATTTCTACAACAGTTCGAGACAGTTTCGTTTTTAAGGGGTAGACGATCAGTTCATCTGACTCTCCCCATCATAACTTGCTGAAATTTGCATCAACTGTTACACGAGGGTTGTTGTTTTTTTCTTTTTGTCATCTGCCTCGGCCATTTAAACTGCTGACGGTGACTGGCCTGACAAACAAGAGCCACGTCAGCCGTGATTGATTCAAGAGACAGATGGGCTTTTCCACTTTCTTTTTTTTTTTTTTTTGTTTCTTCGAAATTTAGGATATTGATGTGCTCAACTGAAGAAATCAATGCTAAAGTAATATGTGATACGATCGTGTTATAATAAGGACGTTGATATCATGACCTGCAGGAGAAGTAAGCTTGGACAACGTTATGCAAACCCGTGGGGCATCAAACGCTGAAGTCTTGGTCGGAATTTAGCCTCTTGAAGTGGCTGTATGGAAGTGCGAGGACTCGTAATGAAATATACGATGAAGACACAAAGCATGATTATCATACAGTATGGACGTGCCTAGCAAGTGTCATATTATTGTGTGTATTGTATTAGCTTTCTCTGACCTCTCACAATCTCTCAGAACCTGTCACAATGGAGTTTAATTGCTCTGACGATTGGGCCACCCGGACACTGAGTCAAATGTGATGGAATAATACTATTCAATAAACTGTTTGAGGTACCCGAAGTTGCTGGAGATAACCTGCCTTGGCTTCCATCTCTCTGTGTCTCAGATCTATAGACTTTAAAAAAGTCAGACCTGCCCGTCATTTTCCGTTCACGTTCGTTTACCATTCACGTAACGAAATCGCGCCCAACTGAACATGTGTCAAATGCAGTTTCTCACGCACTGGTGTGCAATAGTGTCTGTATTTACTGTACGTGCCCAAAGGCCACGCATTAAAAAACGTCACCATTTTGAAAAAACCATGGACCACTGGAAGTCAAAATTGTCGGAAAAAATGTTGTTCTAACAATTCGCACACAAAACTTGGGGTTGTCAAAATTCAAAGAAACATCTATAGTATGAAAGATGTATTGAAAGTATTGAAAATTTCAAGTGAATTAGTGCAGAGATGACACCTCTATGCCCAACACCAATTTGGAGTTGTCATTCCCCCCCCCCCCCCTCATATTAAACTGATGAAAGTATTAATGGATGAACCTTATATAACATTAACGGGCTGTTGAAATCTGAATTTCATTACCGGTTTTCCAGCGGCATAAAGTAAATTAGGATCGGCTTCAGAATCAAAACCACATTTTCTCAGAGTAAGAAATTGGCGAAATATCATAAAAACCACAGAAAAACTGTGGGGTCGCAGCAGGGCTATAAGCAAAGTCAAAATTGGGCAAAAAGAAAAAGTTGTATGTTGCAAAACCCCGCGTGAGAAATAAAACCCAAACGATACAGTTTCCTGTTGAAATCTTTTATTGTTCGATTTTTTTCACTTGACAAAGGCGAAAGCCGAAAATTTTGTGTATTTTCTGTCTTATCTTTAGTTTGCTTTGTATCGTTTGGGTTTTATTTCTCACGCTGGGTTTCGCAACATACAACCTTTTCTTTTTGCCCAATTTTGACTTTCTCATAGTAAGCATTCTCACCCTCGAAGTCGTAGTAAAATGATGTAACAGCACTGCTTTTGTTGAGCCTAAATTACAGGTTCGGTTTTTGGAAAGCCCAGCACACAATATGTAATGAACGGAAGGTCTTAAAACGGGTCTCGTACAAAAAGAGATCTGAGGATTTACTTACTTTACTTTTATTTTTTCATCCTCCGTTGCCGTTGGGCGTCGAGGAGAGATGCAGCTGTTTATGGTAGGCCAACTCAGCCGCTCTTTCAAAAGGAAATCTGAGGGCCGATCTCTCAAAATCATGTTACGGTACATAAAATTTGGGAAACAGTTCCGTACGCTGTGACCATTCGTTAAAATACCTGTAACCTGCCCCTAACGCCTTATTTTCATGTGTACACGAACGGAAGCGACAAAGGACGCGTCAAAAATCCATCACGTAGTAAAAAGAAAGAGTGTTTGCGTATGTACGGAAATCATGGAAGCCCCACCTTAACCCTGTCCTTATCCCCAACTCTAAACCTAATTTTATCCTTAGTTCTTTTACTCACTCTTTCAACCAGAAACCAAAGGTTGGAGTTAAGGTTACAGGACAGGGTTAGGAACAGGTTTATGATATCTTGAGTGGGTGGTCAGGACATACGGAACTCTTTCTGAAGTTTGATAGGCATATCAGCCTACTGTTTTCCATAATTATAATAGTGTTATTATTTTCTGACACTAGAATAAAACTGGTGATTTTATCGTTATCATTAGATGTGATGTGATTTTTTTTGTGTGCCGATATCTTCTTCATTTTTTCTCTTTATCTGATTTGGGGATGTCTTTGTATGATACTAGCCCATATTCTATATAAGCACTTCGTTGACGGCAACTGATAGAATGTGCAATCAGTCGATTTGCTTTTGACCATCTTCCGGGTTTGACTCGGAATTGTAAACTCTGATTTATATAGTTGTCGCAGTCGGATGTCGTATTTTGTGGTGTGGAATATAACCACACTGAATAGCTTCAACTCCTGTTTTCGGTATAATGGATGAATTAATTGATATTCAGTAGCCTTCTCATAAAATAAGCAAAAATGAGATGGATGGGGCAAGACTGGAAGACACAAAGAGATTAGAAATCTAAATGCAAAGCTAGAAACACATGGTATCATTCATTGTAACCTCTTAACATAGTGGATTTTTACTGGATTTCCGTATAATTTAGAATAAAATATTGACGAGTTCGTTTTTCAATGCTTGAGAAAGTATGAACCACTGACAGCCCCGTGTGTAATCCTAGAATCATCTCGCGCCTTGTCCTAAAAATCTCTTTTGTAATGTTACCGAAGTTGTCTTACACTCACTCATTTGAGTTCCATTATACCACCATAGTCGCGTGATGGGCATGCTACACATTCCCTGCCTTATTTATACAAACCACAGCTTTCAATTTTATTTCTTTCGTGTTGTTCCGTTTGTAAGGAAAACTGTGGAGTACATTGCTCTTCATATTTATTTCTAGATCGTACACTTCAGAAGGCCACAATTTTGATCCTCAGGAATTAAAGATGTTACGTTTTCTCTCCCAGGTCTAAACAAAATCTGGTCAGTAGCCGGACTACAGTATTTAACTCTCGGGCACTGCATGACGTCACCAAGATGACTGGCCGGTCCCCGAGTGCCTCAGACTTCCGTAGACATTCAACAGCCGCGACCTATGACCCCGGCGGCGGTGTGAACCTTCACATTAACCCTAACAGAGCTCGCACACCTCGATCTAACTCAATCATATCACAAGTGTAAGTTACTGATGCCAACTGAACCCACTGTTATACCTGGATTTAGAAAATTGTTAAGTTTATACAAAAGATGGTTTCTTTAGTAGCATTTGAAGAAGAGAATCATTTATTTATGTATCAATTATCAGTTCTGTGCAATGTTGTGGATTTCTGATTGTCAAAGTATTATTTACAAACGTTAGATTATTTTTAACGACTCGGAGAAAGACCGGAACATGCAGAATAAAGAAAAGAAAAAAATGTAATAATAAAAGAATATTGTTCTGGATTTAGTCATGAAAATACAGATTTGCCGTCATCCTCTTTTCATCAGAATTGCTTGTGTGTAACCACTGACACCGACTGACTGGCCAAGTTTAGGCATGACTAATTCGGTTATTTTTATGTTGCGGGATGTCCATGGTCAAAGGTTCTGCCGTAGATTTATAATGGTATCATTTACTGACACGTAAGATTTCATAAGTGTCAAAAATTCTGTGTATTTGAAGACAACGCCACTAGATTGTTAGACCTGCTCAGTGCCAAATGAAAATGTCATAGGTATGTGCAACATTATGGAGACATTAACTGTTTGATATAAGGTCATATCATGTTAACTCTGCCCGGGGGACATTTCTGTGCCTTATCAGTGACTTTGATTATTAATGGTTATTCTCATACAGTTGATATTTCGTGCTTCCTTTTGCATTGGAAACTGGTGGTATCATTGGCTCTAGTAGCACAAAGATGAAACATTAGCTGGTTTAGCTGATTTAAGAGACAGTAGTAATGTTAGAAATGAAAGTCTGTTGACTGATTTCTCTCCCACAGCGCCCTGACCTCAAGCGATGCTGAAGATGATTCACCTTTCACTGCAACAAAAGTTATTGAAGAGACACATTCTTATACTGACAGCGAACGAACACCATTGGTCAGGAAAGGACCCTCCAATTTTGAGTATGTGCATTAACAACTTAATAGACCCGATCATGACTGTGTACTACCACTTTCTTCAAAATTCATTCAGACATACAGTAACTATCCACCGACAGTATCTATTTATCCATTAAGTTCATATAACAAACAAACAAACGTAATATGTTCGAAGGGGTTGATTGAAATGAGTGAACTGTTGATTTTGAAACGAACATTTACTGGAACTGAGGAGGCCAAAGAAAAGATGGGCGTTTTTAATGGAATAGGGAAGAAGGTGTAAGGGAAGAAGGTGTAAGGGGAGAAGGTGTAAGGAAGAAGGTGTAAGGGAAGAAGAATTCCGAAAGCCAGTTTTTTTTCTGGGTCAGCTCGACTCAGACAAGAATACAGGGTCAAAGGGGAGAAGTGCCGATATGACACAGAATGGGATATGTGTGGTCATGACATACGTAAATCCAGTCTTGTTGTGACAGCCGTCTTAATGCATGAGCACACTGGGCAGTATAGTTGCCCAAGGGCCCCAAGGGGTGGGGTGTGGGGATGGCCTTGCATGCAAATTGACATTGGTTTTTGAAACAGGGAAGAAAATCCCTCTTGCTTTGCCCAGGGGCGGGCCATGACAATGTTTAAGACGGCCCTGCATTTGTTATTCCTCAGGAGACAGTCATTTTCAAACACCGTGTCAGAGGAGCGTGCCGGCCCTCTAGCCACAAACATCCACGATGCCCTCAGCCTGTGCTGTGCTCCACCAGTCGAGGGCAAGAAGAAATCACAGTATTTGAGCTGGCTCAAGATCTTCGCTCTCTTTGCTATCACTGTATTATGCAGCGTGAGTCAAACTGATCTGTGTGGTTGTTGGTACTGTTGCTTATCGCGACTTTAGTTCTCGTTTGTTCCAACTCCACTTCTTGCACATCTGAGAACTTCGATGTTAAACTTTTGCGGCTTTAGTATGATGATAAGGAGTTACCGTAGATCGTAATTGTGAAATTGCTTAGTAAGTCCCACAACACATTTTCAACAAGTATCAAATGTGTATTTGTTATATCTCTCCTCCATACTAAAATATTTCCAGTTTTTCAGAAAATGGAGCCAGAACAAACAAGTGCTGAGATCGCTCTATGAGGCTATAGTTGTTGTAGTTGTTGCCTTGTGTGCTCTCAATTATTGTCAGTGGTAAATGATTTTTAATATTGCTGCAGATTTACTGGTTGCTATGCTCTTTTGATATTATATTAAATTTGTAAGGCATTTGTTTGAAAGATAACTGTGCTACTATAGTGACCAGTTTGTTTCTTTTTTTTTTTCTGTAGTGGAATTTATTTTTCAGTGGAGCAGGGAAAATAGTTAACAATCAATGAACATGGCTACACGTCTATAATACTTAGATGGGAATAGCGATTATGTATTATAGCCGATCATTAAATATGGGAATGCATTTTAATTAAACATGGTTACTCATGTTTGTAATTATCTGAGCTGTGTTCTAAGATTGGATGTATTTTTCCAAACTGGTGACAGAAATACCATTCGTGAACAAATCTGAGACAGAGTCTGGTTACTCAATGGGATGAGCACACTAGCATTTTAGCGCCAAAAAAAAAAACACCCACATAGGTGAGTTTTGCATACTCCAAATTAAGGAAAACTTGGTAGAGAGAACACAGTGACAGATTTTGCAAGCTTTAGTGTAAAACGAATGCAACAGCACTGTTGACATTAATATTGTTATTGCTTATGTTACAGAGTGTCTTGGCAATCAACACCGAGCATGAAGAAGAGAGTCACATGACAATCGTATCTGCCAACCAGAGCAGTAAGTTCACATTATTTATAATGACCTTAGTTACTGTATGTTCTATCTCTATTTTCTGAAAAACTGGAGAACTTTAAACTGACTCACTGCCAGAAGCCGCCCTGAGCGGTTTAGCCGAAAATACCAATTTCAGATAATAAATTCTTTGTTGAAATACCCGCAATTCTGCATTTAACCAAATTTTATTTTTAAAGGTCCTATACACTGATATCACTGGCATCCATCTCACTGATGACCGTCTTTCAATGAGGGCAGTATTAGAACCCTTGTTCTCTGGAAGACACTAGCTGGGAGTGAATCGGTTAATCTGTAGAAGAGATACAAACAAATGCACACTTTGGCACTTGCTCAAAATGCGTTGCGGCACTTATCAAGCTGTTTCACTGTTCCGATTTATTCTAACACCTTATCACAATACTAAAGTCGCAACACTTAACCTGGAATTTCTCAGTTGTGCAAAAATGTGGAGTTGGAACAACCAAGAACTAAGGTGGCGTTATTCCTGGGGCAGTGGTTCTCAAACTCTCAGTACTGGCAACAGTTGTTACTCTGTACCCTTTCAAGTGTCACTACTGTACCCGTCATTTAAATCTGGTCTTTCTTAATTTGAAGAAGTTGAAAGCCATATGTGCTGCAGGTACTGAGAAAATGTGTTAATTGTTTTTCCAAGATCTCAAATATCGTTATTATGAGACTGTCACAAAAGCTCGTTACTTCAAAACTGCGTCCACCATTTTTGACATGTATGTGTTTCAAAATGGACATTTTCATAAGCAAGGACCACAAACTTGTCTACATGTTATAATTTCTAAACAAACTGTGAACCACTGATTTTCTGTGATGTCATACTAAGCCCGGTCAGATGCTGGCAGACAAGAAGTGCACACCATAATTTCTTATATTTTCTCAGTAAATCGGGGAAAACACAATCATACTAGGCCTGGTCATACACAGTCAGCATCTGCCATTATTTTCTTGGGTGTACATTTTGGTGGCAGCATCACCTGCCTGTGTCTGGCCCGGTAATTATAAAACCCTCCTAAGAGTGAGAAAAACTTTGTCCCAAACCACATTAATTATTTACGACCACCACATTCCGTCACGGTCTCATATTCGTATACTTACATTGTGTAGTATCTGGGACCGACTCAGCTGTGTTAAAGCGTTTTCTTGATCACTGTTGACCCCCCAGCTACTCTGACATCTGGTCTCTGCACATCTGCTGCACCAAACATTCGACTCAAGCTTTACGGGCCCTTCTCCAACAACGACACTGTCAGAAAAACAGAGGCTACCCGTATTTTATATAGGGCAGTGATTCAATTGGGCCCCAACAGTACTGTAAGTATTGTGTAATTTGCACCAGAGATGAAATTAATATCTTGGTATGTTGGGTTTTTCTAATAAAATAACTGATATTTTTATACAATAATATTTTAATTAATATTTCAATAAGAATTTAAATCAATCAAATAAAATGAGTAATAATTTAGTGTAAGAAATAATCTAATCAAGAGTTTCGGACCCTGCTAGTCCTTTGTTTTTCTCGCCATTCAATATTGTCCAAGGGCTGAAGTAAATGACTGTCAACAGATATAGCACTCCATAGTTTACTTTTTGCTTCACCGTTTAAACTGTCGCGCCTTTTGCTATTGTCGTGTGATGGAAAACATAATTAATGGCAAAAACTGACTGAACAAATGGAACAGTCACACAATAAAATTAAACACACATAATTAAGCGTTGGGCGCTGCAGATATCGTTATTTGGTGTTGTAGTTTTTTGTTTTTTTTCTCGACATTCACATTTTTGGAACCGGAAGTCAGCACTGAGCAGGCTAGCAATAAAGTGCCATTCGTAGAGCGGTGGGTCACGTGGCCACAACGAAATTTCCATGATATTTTTTCATTCTGCACTCTGAAAACGTATCTCATTTTTTGGACCCCCCCCCCCCCACCCCCCGGCACAAAAAGGAGAAAAGTAAATAAATAATAATAAAGACAACATTTTTGTCTAAAATGGGTGTGTCCACGTAACATATCGTCAAAAATTGAGGCAGTATACAGCGTTTCATCATATTTGGTCAGATATTCACAAGGTTTTAGATACTGACATGTTTACCTTCTGGCTCCACTATGTTAACTGCATATTTCGTGCCACACCAGTGAAATATTTTCAAAAAGTAAACATATTAAGTGAATATTATAATCAATAATTATTAGTAGTAGATTGGACCATAATTTATTTAACTGACTTTCGAAAAGTAAAATCGCCTGTCTCACATATTTTGCAGAAAGAGCTACTAGTGAACAAGTCAGCCTTAGAATACGGCGAAAGAGTGGAATTGGTTGAAGATTTCCACTGCAAAAAGTGAGTATTTAATCGGCTTAATATCTTCATCACCATAATTTGACGATCAGAAAACTGAAAAAAAAACCAAAAGAAACAACATTGCAGTCATAATTAATAAATTATGAATAATGTTATTGTCCCCCTTTTTTTTTAATTGAGGGGAGATCATCATCATCGCCACAATAGTTGTCATGCAGGCTCTTGTTGTTTTCCTCTCCTTCCCCTCTGTACTGTATTTGTTTTGCGAAATAAATGCGTTCTTTTTAAAGTGAACAGCACGGCCTACTTTGTCCTGGCTTCTCCCGCGGTTTTGAACCAATCTTCCGGCCGGAAGCAGATGTTGTGCGTCAAAGCGGACGCGAGTACAGCCTTCAGAACATGTCGCCCGAACCTTTTTTCAAACTAACAGTTTCAGTTCTTTGCGCATTTTACAGAACATTCCTGGGTCACCCCTTCCTGTAGATATGACATAGCAACGAACATTCACACCATTATTCCATTGTTTCATGCCCAATTTCAGAAAGATCCCTAGTGATTTTAGAGTCTAATCATTACACAGTGGGGTTTTCTTGAATTTTAATAAGTTTAAGATCTTAGAACTTCAAGAAAGGACACTATAAACTGTTTCGTTTGTTGTTGTTGTTGTTGTTCTAAATTCATTTAGTTTTTATCTTCCCTCTTGACAGAGTCCACAACAAACAAAAACACTATAATCAATCTGTAACCCGTTCTTATTTCTATATACTATAATTAACTGGAGGTAAATGGGGCTGTAATTAAGTGGAAAAATGGATTTATCATTTGGCTTCTTCATCTTTGCGTGACGTCTCTATGTTAAGCCACACGGCAGGAAACTGGGACACAGAGTGTAAAGTCGCTGTCCTTGGTGTGTAGACCGCCATGATATGAATTATGATAGATCTCATTGTAAGCCGTAACAGACAGAACCTATCCGTTTATCAGTGACGTGTACATAGTTCAGGCCATATCACCTTCATCTAGATGGCCTTCCTCTAACAAACTGAAGACTTGGATATTTGGGCGTTATCTGTGTCTGATCAGCTGATAGCACCAGGTGAATGCAATACGCCGTTGATAAAGTCTGAATGTCTCTGTAATGGCAGCACTGAACTATTCTACTTGAAATTTTACATATTGAGTTCAAATATCAATTCATAGTCATTTTCTGCAAAAGAAAAAGAAAGACAAGGAAGGAAAAAAAAATGCCAAAGTCATTTACTCGATGCTAGCATGCTTTTTTTTTTTTTTTTAAATAATATACGACTATCTGGCAGTCGCCATGAAGAGGATGTTAATTAAAAAGAAACGGTTGTCACCGTCATCTAGAATGCCAGTGACAACTATTAATATTTGATCAGCGAGGGAAACCTTTAATCTTGTGATTTTAGGAATTTTCTGGCGTGATCTAGAGTGTGATACAACATAAATCCACATTTAGTTGTATTCTTCTGCTGCTAGGCGTTGTCCATCTGCTGCAGGATGTAGCCTGGCCCTCCGCAAACTCCTTCCAGCTGGCTCTGTCCTCTATCCCTGCTGTTTGTGCCCTGACAGTTTCTGATGTCATCCTGCCATCTTCATGCTGGACTTCCCCTGGATTCCTATGCAGTTCTTGGTTGCCAATGAAAACATCCTTTTGTCCATCTAGTGTCTTCATATTTCGACATGTGTCTTGCTCATTTCCATTTCTGCTCCAGTACTTGAATAAATTATGTCTGTGATCCCTGACTGTTTTGTTAATTCACGGCATGACACTTCAGCCTGTAGTTTTATATTCAGGATCTTTGTCTTTTTTTCCCCATAGCTCTTTGTACTATTCCGAGTTTATTGGTTAGTTGTATTGTGTCTCTTGAATTGTTGGCATACTGAAGACACAGGTGTTAACTCTCACGGTCACAGTCATCTTGACGAGATGCAGTTTTTACATAGAGAAAAAAAGTAACTCTTTGTCTGTAGAGAGAATGACAACACCAACCTGACAGTGGAGTCAGAAATCCAGATTCCCCTTACCTGGTACGCCCATGGTCTGTCCTCACAGCTGGAGAATGAAGTGGTTTACGCCTTCCTCATCCTGGGATTTGTCTACATTCTGATCATATTTGAGGTGGGTTGGACTTAAAGAACTGGCTTTCCCAATCACTTCTTACTGAAGTTTCGAACTATCTAACGGTGCAAACAAAGAGCCCTTGCTTTATTGTGACAGTTACGATCGGCATGTCCCTATATTACTGTAACCCGTCTGTTATTCTTGTAACGGTTTTCTGCTAAATTAACAATAATTGGTAAAGGGTTATCTCACGATGTTGTTGGTTTTTAAGCTTTAGCATGTTTTTTTTTCTAAATTTTGGTTTTGTCTATGCTGGAGTTTATGTTTGTGATTAGATTATAATTATATCAATTTAAAACTGATATTTTCAGTTGGTCCACCGCACCCTGGCTGCAATGCTTGGTGCACTAGCTGCACTGTCAGTTCTGGCTGCTTTACATGAGGTAAAACTATGTTCATTTTAATTGTTCAAAAGAAGGCAGTAAAAAACATTATATATAATATATATATTTATATAATGGAATGGCCCTGTTAGGAGATGTACTTTATTTTTTAAAGACAAAACATGACCACTCTGGTGTGCCGTAGAAGACCTTACAAGAATAATAAAATGACTTATGTAACGATAATAATAAGTACCTACTGTTTGAAGTATATCTGTGCATCATGATTATCTCTTTTTCTAGTTGGTGGGTGTGTCTAATTCGGCGCTTGGACCTGGCAAAAATGCATTCCCTCCTAGACCTTACAAGTGGCCCTTAAAGTTAACGCCCAGAAAAAATTCTCATACTCGTAGGTTATCTTGTATTTTCATGTTTACTTCTGACTCTACAGAGACCGACCTTGGACAAAATTGTGGAATGGATTGACATGGAGACCTTGACCCTGCTGTTCGGCATGATGATCATCGTGGCCATATTTTCAGAAACTGGATTTTTCGATTACTCAGCTCTTGTGGTAAGGTCAATAAAGATGTTGAGATAAGACTGGCGCATTTTCTTTGTAGATGTTAGTCGAGATTGAAATTTTGTATTTACGTCTCTGTAGTACCAGCATGGTGTTATTATATCATCGTTATATTTGGAGGAAGAAATTAGCCAAAATGTGTACTTTTATTATACTTTATACATATTTTATACTTTATACTACTTATTTATATAGTGCATATCCATTTTTAAAATGCTCTTTGCGCTTTACAGAAGCAACATGTCAACTACAGAGCAGAAATGGAGCGCCGGCGAAGCACTCAACACACTACACTGTTTCTTTCTCTCTCCCTGTCTCGCTTACTCTCTCTCTCTCTACCTCTCTCTATCTCAGAGCAAATTGTAACGCAGTCTGTATTTGCATGGTACCGCTGTTTATTTAGAAACATTTAATCCAGTTTTTTTCTCAAACTTTTTTGGTCCCATGCCCTACTTCAAGTTTAAACCAAAAAAAATATATTTTTTTTAAAAACCGTGGGCCCCACCGCGATTGGATAAAATTAGTATACAGTAAATACAAAAAGATGTTTAAAAAGGTCTATAATTATATTCAGTATATTATGTACGTTCTAGTGCATCTGTTAAGTTCGATATTTCAATCCCAGCTAAACGTGGGAACCACCAACACCACATAAACAAACAACAGTTTATCTGCACAATTAAGTTATAATACGCTGTGAAATTAAGATTTCTGTGAAAAGTCCACACGCTCCATTCTGAAGTCCCGCGCCCCACCAAACTATTGCCACAGCCCATCGGCGGGGCGTGCATCCCACCGTGAGAAACACTGATGTGTTTGATCCAAGACGAAATAATGCAATTTTTTGGTTTCATGGCTGGAAAGGAAAGGCAGGAAAAATGCACTATTTAACCAGCTATGAAAGCGGCCACTTTTGCGATCATCCTGGGCCCTAACTCACTGCTCTGTAGAAAATTCAGTGGTAAATCCACTGCTCTGTATTTCAGGCTTACAAGTTAGCAAAGGGACAAATCTGGAGGTTGATAACTTTGCTGTGTGTCTTCAGTGCTGTGGTGTCAGCTTTCCTGGACAATGTGACAACAATTCTGCTACTTGCTCCAGTCACCATCAGGTCAGTTGTCAATTTTGTATGTGTCCGTTGGTCTGATTCAATGGCCAGATAATACTTAATCCGGGGCTTGTCCACAAAGATCATTCAGTATTGTGAAACTATGCTATAGGTCCATTGCGGATAACGGCCATTTTAGTTCTCAGGACCGACGCCTCACCATGGCGATGGTAGCACTGACTTTGATTCGTTCAGGCGTCGCGAACCAATCGGCGGCGAGCAAAAAAAAAGTAAACAATAACACGTGTGTTCAGGGACATGGGAGACGGTCGGTCAATTCTTTCACTTCCTTTCCCTTGTTAAACAAGTTGTTTACACGGATGGTAGGGAATCTGATCAGCTTGATCCCGCCAAGCTTTCACTGGTTTATTGAACTGTTCAGAGGCCGTTTCAGATGCAGAAAGTTGAAATCATAAGCTCAGCAGCTTAATTTACCTTTGATGGTTGTCTTTATAGACATGATCTAGTATTGTTTATTTTTCCATTATTATCTCTTCACTTGAAGCGTTTAGAAAAATCGGTTTGTTTCACTGCAAATTCAAGCTGCAGAGCTTTCTCCTAAGCAGACACACGCAAATCTTGACCACCCATCCATCCATTCATCCATCCCCCCATCCATCCATCCATCCAAACAATCTCATCCATCCGTACATTCGTCCATCCATCCATCCAATGTCTATATTCACCCAGACTGTGCGAGGTTTTGAACCTAGAGCCACGAAAAATACTGATGGCTGAAGTCCTATTCTCCAACATTGGCGGCACCGCCACTGCAATAGGAGACCCCCCGAATGTCATCATAGTCGGAGCTCTAAATAGTCAGGGTATCACGTTCTCAACCTTCACTATGCACGTCTTCCCCGGCATTGTGTTCATCAGCTTTCTGGGCTATGGCTGGTTACGACTTTACTACAGGAACATGAACACTCTAAAAAACAAGGATCCACCAGATATTGCAGGTCGGTTAACTCAAGAAATTAAGTATTTCAGTGTTCTTAAACTACTTCTTTTATTTGTTGTGTATTTTCCTTCTTTCTTTTTGTTCTGTGAGCAATAGACAAACTCCAATAACAAAATGTGAACTTCACCAATGTTGTATTTTCCACTGGTGTTTTTTTTCCAGCTAGTTCTGTATCCTCTTGAATTTCTGCTCTATCTGCCGACGCACACACAATTCACTTTGTCGTTTCTTTTCCTTGCCATTTTCTTCTCATTCTATCTGCTGGCCAGGGTGCACAGTTCTTTGTCTCCTGTGCGTGTCTTCAGTGTTTCCACCATCGGTCCAGCTTTCGCTGTTTTCTATAGAAACTGGACCTAAAGATTTAAGTACAATACTTATATTCATTTCTTCAGAAAATGAAGAGTTGCTTACCTCCTTTATAGCCACCAAACTGAGTGTGTGTTATTTACTGACACCCTTTTAGATGAAGGGCAACAATTGCCCTGCCGCAAGTTGAACATTGAGAAAGAAAGAAAAAGAGCTTGGTCAGGCATAATTAAATAATAATAATTATAATAATAACAACAACAACAACAACAAAAGACCAAACAAAAACCTATGGTGCACAACTTGGTTTCCCGTGTAAAAGAAAAGTAAAATTGAAGCTTGCAAGAAAAAAAAGTGTCTTTTTTCAAGAAATGCCACCATCCTGACAGCGTCCAATCCTGCAGTTCCACTCACTCTACACAGACTTTTGATGTCATGATTTCATAATGCTTGTGTACTTGTACCTACAGAAATGAAGCATGAGATCACCATGTGGAACAGAGCGGCCAAACGGTGTCAGAATGTCACAAGGGAAGAGACATTGATGAAAGCTTTGTTCCTGCAGAAAGCTGTGGAGATTGAGCACACCATGAACAAGACATTACACAGGCGACAGTAAGTGTTGTAGTTGCTGGAAATGTGAAACATTAACAATTTAAAAAATTTGAACTTCTACAAAATGTAAAGACAGGGACCCTTGCAGAGCATACCTTTCAAAAGGAATGTGCCATCGTTAAGCATACTTTCATCATGACAAAAGACAACTATGGCTTCATTCAGTTCATTGTGTGGTCATAAACAATGATATTTTCGTCTTCAGCGAAATGGCAGATAAAATCACCAATAGTGTTTCACAAATATCCTTCGTGGCGGTATACTGAACATAAAATGGTATACGAATAATCTTGCCTGTTTTATCTTTAGAATGGAGGAGTGCTACCTAACCCTCTAGGTCTCGGAAATGAAAAAGAGACATAACTTGTGCTATGAGTAAAATATATTTCAACAGCAGTTTCCAGGCCACACCGTACCAGTGTATTCTGGTATGTCCCTAGAAAAGCACGTTGAAATATAGATAGGTGGCCTACGCATGTTCTTGAAAAAAATTTTCTATGCGTGAATACTGTTTTGTAAATTGGACTTAGGCCTTGGAGGGTCAAATAGTAAGTGTGTTATTATGTATGTTCTCAGTGTGCGAGTAGAGATGTCTTACATTGTCAATGTTTGCCTTTTGTTTTCCAGGCGAGAAGAGCGAGAAGACTTACAAGAGATGGTGAAGAAATTGCAAAATCAGGTAAAACAAACAAAAATACCACAGTGCGAGTCTGTCAACTAATTCACCATGGAACTGATGTGTGAGAGAGGGGTAGGGTGGGGGGGGGGAATTATCTACAGCCCTGGTGGTGCAGCACATTGTTTCTTGAGATTGCTATCTCAGTATGCAGTACTGAGTATCGTTAAGAAGGTGCACATCCCGCTTCTAAAGTTTGACATTAATGTGAAGCGTTAAAAAAAATGTAGTATCGAATGTAACCAGGAAATAAGTTGTGATAGTGTGTCCAGTGATGGGACGTAACACATTGGGACAATGTAAGCACAATTTTGGGCTAATCTGCTATCTGGCAGTAGTCAAACAGAGATGCCTTACTATTTTGCTCTGTAACTTAAACGATAATCTTGAAACAAATTGAATGAATTCTCATTGCCCCTGCCACTGACTGGCATGTAGAGCAGGCGGACAAAATATTTTTTAAAAAACACCTAACAATACAGAACATCTGTAGGGCCGCAGCGTGCAGGGCTTGGAACTTCTAGATTAGCATTGTGACCATCTCCAAATTCATATGGCTTGTATAAAGAATAATATTTTTGCTCTTACCATAGACAGAGAACAGTTAATACTGCATGTTAATAAATTAAAATAGCCATCCATTTTTGTTCAATCTATACTCTGCCAAATCAGAGAAGAAGACCGCCCGTTTGGGAGCATTTCTCTGGGCTAAGGAGGTTATGAAAATGTCTGAAACAACAACAAAAACAACAGGAAAACAATACAAACAACGCGAGGTTTAATAAACGCCCAGAGCAGCGATACTCCTGTCAGAAAGTTCTCAACACTACAATCTCTATTCCACAGTACTACATCAAAGACATTCCTTTGTTGTTAAAAAGTGGACTGGTACTATTGGTGGTCATCGTGTTTTTATTTACCTATTCGTTTGTTGATACCATCCATTTAGATATAGGTGAGTTACGCTTTCTCTCTCTTTTCCTGCACATTATTAATTTATGTTATCTATGATTTCCTGGAAAGCCAAACTGAGCATCACCTAATAATATAAATATTGCTCGCCTTGGAGAGCTATTGTCTTAGGCAAAAATGTGTACACAATTGTAAACCGATGTGTTAAAATAGATATTGACCTAACAGGTATAAACAGTAGAGATTGACAACATAGATCAAAACTACTCATCATCAAGAGCAGGAATTCAGACTCATTCTTATGCACTGTGTATCAAAATGCCAATAATGATGGCAGTATGGAAGGCAAAGTGGGATAGTATTGAATCTGTTTCAGTTGCCTAAAATGTCCTGGGGGAAGAAGGAGGAGTTAAGCCATCATTGACCATTTCATCTTCTCAATCAGTCTTTGCTGTACTAACATCATTGTCACCACATCGATTTCCGCTGTTTTCATCCTCATCGTTGTTACAACTGTTGCTTTCATCAGGCTGGATAGCTGTGCTGGGCGCCATCTGGCTCCTAGTCCTCGCTGATGTGGAGGATATCGAAGGGATTTTACACAAAGTAGAATGGAGCACCCTTCTCTTCTTTGCTGCACTATTTATTCTGATGGAGGTCAGTGTTACGTATGGTTGAAAGGCATGGCATACATTGGAAGTTGCTAGAAAAGCTGCCTTCGGGAAAGGGGAAGGAAAGGGATCGGATGGTGTCAGGGGCGGAGACAGATGCTAAGGATGTGGAGAGCAAGCGCACAAAAAAGCGTTGGGACACTCACCAAAAAAGGGAATGAAGGATTTTTTAAAAAATTGCTGAAAAGGCGCCACTTTCGAAAAGTATGAACAGGGAGAGCGACGGTTCCCTCTACTCACCCCGCTATCTCCGCCTTCGAATGACCAGAACTGATTATAATTTTCAAACAAATCAGAAGTCAATCTGTGGGCCAGTAGTTAACTGACAAGCTCAAGTTAGCAAAGGACATCTACAAAATCAATACAAAGAAAACAGAAATGAATCAAATAATGGTATGGGCTATATATGAACCATATAGTCAAAATATCCACAAAAAGCTACTTTTGTGCTCATTCATGCCCAACTTCCAAAACCGGTACTGCGGCCATTCTACCAATCAAAGGTTATTGAGACCGGCAAACCGAACCTATTCTTAATCATAACCCTTACCGTACCCGACACTTCATCATGCAAACATAACCCAAATAGGCTGCATAACCCAAGTAATGGTGGTATCATGTATCATACTAACCCCGGAACGAGTCGGTCAGCTGCTGGCAGGCAAGAAGAGCACACCGCAATTTCGAATATTTTCTTAGCAAATCCGGGGAGATCCTATCATACTAAGCCTGGTCAGACACAGTCAGCTTCTGCCAATATTTCTTTGGTGTACATCTGTCTGTGACATTCCGGGCTTAGTATGATACGCCCAAAGTCACTGCGCAAAATAACCTTAGTGAAGAAATGGGTTTATCATACCTGACAGTTCTTTGACCGGTTATTTTGTAGTGCACAATTAATGTAAGATACAGTTTGCTGGTACAAAGAGACGACTCCATGTACTTCATTATATGTCTGTCATGCTTTCATTTTCTCTGTCTTTCAAGGCTTTAGCCGAGCTGGGCTTGATCAAGACAATTGGCAATGGTATCGCTGACATCATTACATCTGTGGATGAAAGTAACAGGCTGCTCCTGGCTGTTATAGTGATTCTGTGGGTCTCGGCCATTGCTTCAAGTTTTATTGACAACATTCCGTACACTACAGCTATGGTACGTGTCAGCAAATATTTAATTTATATTGTTTTGACTAAGTGAATAGTGGTATCGAAGCTCTTCGCAGGATAAATTCAGATTATCTTCTCCGTCCATGTATTTAATCTGTCATTCCATCCTTCTAAACAAGTATTATCCATCAATCCGTCCACCCATCCATCCATTGGGTCATCCACTGCCAGAATCACTTCTTTTTTTTTTTAGCTTCATCAGCACCAGTCTCATACTCATAGCATAGGAAAAACCTACCGTTACTAAAATCTAAACAAACAAAAAAAAGATGTACTACACAGCCATAGAAAAATGTATCACTTAATTTCTACAATTGTAATTTCGAACATGTCACAAACTCATATGATGTCAGGACAATTTGTTACCTTGTCTGTCTTTATCAGGTCCCTGTACTGCAAGATCTGAGTAACAATCCGGACCTTAACCTCGAATTGTTACCCTTGGTTGTGTCCCTTGCTTTAGGAGCGTGTTTAGGTGGTAAGTTGTCTCCCTTGCCCTCAGACCATGTTAAAATGACTCAGCCAATATCGTTTTTATTATTGTCAGTGATATCATTTGTTTTATGGGAGGAATTATTGCAACCCACAGTTAAGCAGATACTCTGGCATTACCTATTCGTATTTAAATTTAATTAAATTATGCACAAAACGACTTTATTTTCTAGTTCTTTTAACACTTGCTGGGAGACCGTACAAAAATATTGTGGCAGTTTAATGAAGAACTTCACAATTAATTCATATTTCACTGCCTCATATTACATGACTCGGTGACCTAGAGGCAAGGCGCTCGCCTTTCATGCCGAAGGTACCGGGTTCGATCCCCGGTCGGTGCAGGCATGTTGGAATTTTTTATTTTTGGGGGGAAATCCTGTCCCTGAACCTATGGTAGGTAGGATCAAGCACTTGGTCTTCTCGAATAAGGACGAAAAATCGGAGGGCCCGTGTGCACCTTGAGCACGTTAAACGTCTCCTGGAAGTTAAAAGTCGAAAAGAGCAGGCCGAACAAGGCCGCTGCCCTAGCAAAATTCTAAAAAAAAAAACACCTCATCCCTACCACAAAAACACACAGAAACAAGAACAAGAGAAATAATGACGAGAAAGGTCAGGTGTAAATGCCAAGGGCAGCGAAACTTCCTTAAACAAAGACCAAAACGCCCCATGTTACATACAGAATCTTGCAATTTTCCGTTTGGATTGTATTTGACACTGGCTCAGCTAACTTATCCATATTTACCTTAAAACTTAACTAATGTTAAGTACAAATGCTATTACTATCACAATGTCGGTGATTATTATACCATCAATGACAAAACCTAGTTATAGAAATGTTAATCTAAAAATTATGGACATTTTGTTAATTTCAAAGCTAGATACTGTGCTCAGTAGGAAATCAGTTTTTCTCTTTAGGGGATGGGTATAAAATATTGTTACAATTGCATCTTTAATTCACGCATTATCAACCTCGCTGTGTATGCAGGAAACGGCACACTGATTGGGGCCTCCTGTAATGTGGTGTGTGCAGGAATTGCCGAGCAACATGGCTATGGTTTTTCGTTTAGAGAGTTCTTCAAGTAAGTACACTTGATACCTGAGAACGCCTGTTCAATGTCCCTCATTCAGAGGCGAGCCAGTCTCTGTGTCCGATACTTTTAAAGGTCCAGCGGGATGGCGGGATTCGTTTCTCAGACCTCTGTTTCTAATTATTTATTTATTTATTTACTTATTTTATTATTTTATTTAGAAGTAATCAGTACTGCACTGGTCAAATTGACAATCAGTATAAGTTTCGCATAAAGACTGACTGATAAATTCGTGCAAAGCTATTGGCTGACTTGACCATCAGCACTTTTTTTCTATTTCTCACTTACGCCCTGTTTCCATCTGTTTACATTCTTCTTTGTCCTGATTTCTTGACCTCTTTTAGCTTATGTTTATTGTTTTCTCATATATCTGTTTTCTTTTCGTATTCCGTTGATTTAGAATAGAAAGTGCACGGAGATTGAAGAAACTTAAAAATCTGATGACAAAGGATTAAAAGGAAAAAGAACAGAGAAATAAAAACCGGAAACAAATGCAAGAAAAGACAGTGGTGTAATTAGCAGACTGTTCGAGTGAAAATAGACAGAACGAAGGTGGAGAAATAATATTAATAAAGCAGTGAATATATGTTTGAATTTTAATTGGGTTTTACGGCGCGTCGGCCCGATAACTACCATTTTGCACCTTTCACGATCTATCTGGATAGTTTATTTATGTTTGAATTCAGAGCTTCTAAATTTCATAATTCTGTTTATCACCCTGGTAAAATCCTCAAAGTATAGGTAAAGACTTTGCGATTTGAGAGAGGAGTCTGCGGTTTGCAATCTGTTGTAGATTTTAATGCAGAAGTTCAGTCACGAAAAGATGTATCCGTATTTCCCCAGGATCGGATTCCCGATGATGTTGGTCACCACTGTAGGGGCAACTATCTACGTTCTCATTTGTCATGTTGGAATTGAATGGAATAGCGTGTGACAAGGAGAAGGGAACAGCGTGTGACAAGGAGAATGGAACAGCGTGTGACAAGGAGAAGGGAACAGCGTGTGACAAGGAGAAGGGAACAGCGTGTGACAAGGAGAAGGGAACAGAGTGTGTCAAGGAGAAGGGAACAGCGTGTGACAAGGAGATCTTCCAGTTACCTTCCATTTTCGAGTGGACAAGACATTGTGTTATTAATGGTAAAATATTAAACACTCAACTTCACAGACAATCTCTCTATGCGCCTTTTCTCACACTGGCAGATAATTATTTGATTATCCTGTAATTTAACCAAGGAAGTTCAGACGGACGAGGCATGGATAAATTATTTACTTTGAATGCATTTTGATAATTACAGCCGGCCAGACAACATGGCGGCCTGTCTATTCGTCGGATGACGTCAATTTGCCATCGTTCATATTCTTGGTCACTAAGTTCTTCGGTTTTGATGTCATAGATCATAATTTATAAATTATTTTGGCTGAACCGTCAGCTATTAATGGCATTAAACAATAGACTTGTCATTTTACGATATTATTATTTCATCCTAACGTGTCGAATAAGAGAAATTGAACATTTAGAATCACCGTCCCTAACCCTGTGAAAAGTGAACACGTATAGCCATTACTCATGATGTAAAAACAGATAATTTTTATGATTACTCCTGCCACAGATGTATGTGTCATTTTTATTACTGCTCTGACTATTAATTATTAAGAAGTGCGTGGCTTATATGTATAAATCCTGTGATAATTTTGAGTTTTGTATTTAATCTGTGAAGTGGGTTTGCCACAGTCCTCAGAAAAAGCTACATCTTGACGTAGAATGACATACCCAGAAATGCTCCAGCACTATGTGATATTGTAACATCCTGAATTTCTTACTTTTATTGCCTCATACGTGTACTTGGTTTCATGTTTGTATACTATTTGTATTATACTTTCCAAATCATCTTAACGGCCCTAAATTGAGGGCTGCATGCTAAACTGTCGTAACTCGGTGTTTACAAATTTTTCAAGAGAAGCAAAAAATTGAATACAGCTTTCTGTGTGTAGTGTAGCAAGCTTAATAGGTACAATGTTTCAAAAAAATGTATTTAACCTTTAATTGTCAGAATTTAACTTAGAACTTAAATATAAAACCCCCTGCGGGCTGTCGAAGGTTACAAGCACAAATATCTCAATTTTTGTAAAAAAAAAAAAAAAAAAATGTGGAGTTATGATAGTCTACCTTGCCGCCCTCAAAACGTCTTCCAGTTAAAGTGTTACACATCTCATTTTTGTTCTTCTTCTTGCGAGCTCGGCCTGTTTGTATGTACAGAATAAATAGGATTGAATGTAGATAAAATATTATGCACGAACATTTGAGACGGTAGAAGTCTGAATCATGAGGAGAGAGAGAGAGAGTGTGTGTGTGTATGTGTGTGAGTGTGTGTGTGTGTGCGCGCGCGTGCGTGCGTGCTTCTGCGTGTGTGTCGTGGACAGACAAAATAATAGACAGATGGAAGACAACGAGGAGCAGAAGGAAAGAAAAGCACAAGCGGTATAAAAAGCGATTGTGGTTAAGTCTGAAGAGGATCATTACTTGTCATTCTTGGATTATTGTGATTAGTTGTGATCAATGTGTGCAGTATTTAAAACACTAATGTTCTGTGACGTATTGAGAAGAGAAATAATTCCTTCCTAATTAAGCACAATGCTCGTCTTTCATACTATTAATAGTATTGCTGCAATATTAAAATGCTCAGCCAGCTCGATTAATGCTCCCCTGACATCAGAAAATAAAACTGAAAAATGATAATCCAAACTCTGCTGTAAATATTCAACGTACCAAATTCTGTTTCATAGCTTTATATATATGTATATAAACATCAGCAACTCATATTGTGCTATTTTACAGGCTAGGCGGCATGGTGACTGAACTGCAAATCATGGGATGCTCTAGTCTGAATTCACTAGACTCAACCAAATTTGAATGCCCTTGTAAAAAAAAAGTATAGTTCAAAATTGGCTTTTCGGAAGTCCCTGGAATCTTACTTCAATAATGTTAACTGTGCCCCGGCAAAAAAAAACAACAACCATACAAATTATTTTATTTTGACTTTCAACATATTGACCTAGTTTGCAGATACTGTTAGATCCTATAGTTGTAATAAAGAGTATAATTCTGCAACCTGGAACCGTTTGAGCCATTTACTGCAGTTTCCTGAATTGAATACTGGAAATATTCTGTTTTCTTTTCTTGTGTCACGGAGCCTTGACGCCAAGCTGGCCATATTTCAATACTCCCTTGAGTCTTTCACTATGTATAGTAATGGACTTTCTTAATAGATTTTATTTTATCATTGTTATTTTGTATTTATTTTATTGAAAGACGAAGAAGATGCATCGCATACTTATGTGTTCATTCCGTTAATGTATTTAATGCTATATGTGCGTGGACAGACGATATTTCTATATGTGCCTTCACTTGATATTTCCTAAGGTCGAACTGTATCAGGCTTTCCGTATCCTCAGAATCGTTGTTACTCAGCATTGATACTGGCGTCACAGGATAGAAAGCCAAGAGATCGCTATCGAGTGCCAGCCAATATCAAAAACTGCTCAAATGACAGTGGTCGATTCTGACTTGACAAAGGGAAACCACTGATGGCAGTGGATTATGGACCTTTGTATAGGATTATGTTTTTCCACATGGAAAACTTCATCAAATATTTGATAGTATCATTGTTATGTGTTGGTTAGCAAAGGACATCTGCTGAAAAGACAAAATAAATGCAGTTTATGTCGTTTCAAAAAAGTATTCAGAGTGTAACGGTTTATTCCAGTGAAGGGGAATGGAGTTTGAAGCAACCGTGGAAGAGTGGAACATTTGAAAAAAAAGATTATGAGAGAGTATTGTGATAAATATAGATGCATGAACGAGAGAATTGACAAGTGTGAAGGACGTTGCACGTTTGCTGCAATCTCTGGCTTATATATTCGTTTCATCTGGCGTCACAGAACTTGTGCTCGTAAGAGATTTCGAATTTTGTTTCGAACTTCGCTAGAGTTCCAGGGCCACTTTGGGTTTCGTTGTCCCAAGAGGTTCAATTCTTCTCTACACATAAGAGCCAACCTTCGCGAACGCGGATGTTCAACTGTCAAACGAAACACGTCCATACCACACCGGGTCAAGACTGTATTGAGACGGTTTTGTCTCATGCTTGAGCTTACTTTGAAGCAACTAGTGAGACAAGAATCGTTTCCGTCTCACTAATGAGCGAGGTCCCGTTCAACTCCACAGTCCGCACATCTCACACTAAGACCGAAGTAAAACAGACTTGACTCAGTGGGCAAAGGCTGTTGCTCACGGCATATCCAACACATGCAGCCAGACGTGCTCACCAGTTACCCATTCATACAAATCACACGTCCGCACACGTACTCACACGTACATTTTCAGATGTTTTATTATGTAGAAAAAAAAAAACACTGCAACAACAACAACAACAATGGCACAATCTCGCATTGGACAACTGTGGTGTCGGGTCTTTTTTTTACCTGTGAAACGGACTGTTTACACATCAATTCTCGATCCACTGATTTGCTCTTCCACAGACAACTTGTTCCATCCTCTTGTATATTGTTAAATATCCGCTAAGTATTCATGTTTTCAAGGATGACATTGGAGTGTCAGATTTACGTTACTATGGCACTCCGACAGTGGTGATTATGTTGGCGACATTGGCAGCTGCTGGAAAACGATGTGGTTCAACGCCGACAAAAAATAGAATTTGGGCGCATCGGTGTTCCATCTCGTTCGTGCATTGTGGAACTGTGCCAGGTTGTATAGGAAAGACAACTCTAGTTATGTTCAATGAACATGTAGAGTTAATCCCTTTCTCTGTCTCTCTTGTTAGGGCTGCCGGTGAAGAACTTTAAGCCCCGGTATGTGTGCGACCCACAAAACGAAATTTATGCTTTTTAGATGAAAGAACATTGTAAGAAAATACGCCAAGTGACTTCTGCCGCAATGATGCGAACAATCATGTGTTTATAAGTTGAAGACCCGAGAATTACACCCTGGTTAAGTCACAGACAGGTGATTTTGAGAACTGGGAGAAAAAAAAATTGGACCTGGCCGTTTTGTTGTACTGGCAATGGAGTATGTACACATAGCTCAAGACCTGCAGTCCTTTCGCCAGTTCTACCAATAGATAGGGCTTACCCCGTGGTTTCCTATCGCATCAACAACACTATATTAAGAAAATTTTGACTTGAGCTTGGTGTTGTCCTTGCATCCCAAATTTAACAGGCAGAAGTCAGAACGAGGCTAGGATGTGGTACAATTTTTCTATACCTTTCTTGCTGCCGTTTCTGAGGTTGGTGTTGTCTGTGGTGGTGCGTGTGTGAGGCTGGTAGTTGTAGTTGAAGTAGCCGGAGTCCTGAAGGTGCCGCAGCAACATCCGCGGGTCTGTGGCTTTGCAAGTGTCCTCCATCCGGCGGAAGTGCACGGCTTTGAGCATCTCCAGGCTGGTCTGCGGCTCGTGACGGGGTTCACTGGGTCTCACCGCTGCTCACCAAAGCATGAGTTGTAATGAGTCAGTGTGGCGTCAGTTGTAAATGCATTGTCTACCCATTTTCCCTCCTCTTTATCTCATGTGCACAAAAACAACACCCACATATATTATGTAGTCACAAATTCCACCCCAAAAAAAGGCATAAAAAATGTATACAGGTATTATTAAACTACATGTAATTAAATTACGATTACTTTGAAATACAATTTCTCTCTCTCTCTGTTTCTCTCTCTCTCATTCTCTCTCTCTCTCTCTCTCTCTCGCTCTCTCTCTCTGTCTCTCTCTCTCTCTCTCGCTCTCTCTCTCTCGCTCTCTCTGTGTCTCTCTCTCTCTGTCTCTCTCTCTCTGTGTGTCTCTCTCGCGCTCTCTCTCTCTCTCTCTCTCTTCTCTCTTGTTATTCTTTCCCATGTGTCTTCATCTTTCTCAGATCCTCACAAAGCTCCTCCCTCAGTTGCTTACCTTGTGGCATCCCTTCTTCATCCTCATCGTCTTCCTCCTCCTGAATCTCTTCCCCCTTTCCTCCTCCTGCCTCTCTTTCCTTGCTGGATTCATTGTTTGATCTATCTCCCCTCCCAGGACTGCCTCCTCTCTTGCTGTCCTCAGCACTCTGGCTCTCTACTGAAGTAGAGGCACTATCTGTATCCTGTGATGTTCCTCTCCCCGCCAACTGTTGCGCTAAAACAAAGACAAAAAAGGCAGTACATGTACCATTACCAAGTTTAGTGTCACCACAATGGGGATGCTGAAGAGCACATAGCTATCACTGAGGGGAGTACCATACTAAACCCGGAACCTCACAATCAGCTGCTGGCAGACAAAATAGGCATTTCATATTATTTTCTACATTCCCTAGGCTAATCTGGTATGACCCTATCATACTAAGCTCGGTCAGACACTGACAGCTTGTGCCATTATTTCTTGGGTGCACATCGGGAACAAGTGGCTGTGGTGTGCCAGGCTTAGTATGATACCCCCAATTTCCCCTCCCTCCCACCCCCAATCTCCCCTCCCTCCCACCCCCAATCTCCCCTCCCTCCCACTCCCCTCCCTCCCACCCCCAATCTCCCCTCCCTCCCACCCCCAATCTCCCACCCCCAATCTCCCACCCCCAATCTCCCCTCCCTCCCACCCCCAATCTCCCCTCCCTCCCACCCCCAATCTCCCCACCCCTCCAATCTCCCCTCCCTCCCACCCCCAATCTCCCACCCCAAATCTCCCCTCCCTCCCACCCCCAATCTCCCCTCCCCCCCCAATCTCCCCTCCCTCCCACCCCCAATCTCCCCTCCCCTCCCCCCCAATCTCCCCTCCCTACCACCCCCAATCTCCCCTCCCCTCCCCCCAATCTCCCCTCCCTCCCACCCCCAATCTCCCCTCCCTCCCACCCCCAATCTCCCCTCCCCCCACCCCCAATCTCCCCTCCCCCCCCACCCCCCCCAATCTCCCCTCCCTCCCACCCCCAATCTCCCCTCCCCCCACCCCCAGTCTCCCCTCCCCCCCCACCCCCCCCCACCCCCTTTTGAGAGTGCGTTTTGTTCTTCTTCTTCTTTCTTGGGTCCAAAAAAAAAAAAACCGACCTTCACCATGTTGATGGTGATAATGAAAGTGGTATTGGAAATGGCTGGAACAAACTGTGTGTGTGGTCAATCACATCACCAGCCCCAAAACCTATCTCTACCTTCAACCCCCCCACCCTCAAATAAAATATTTAAAAAAACGCCCCCGCAACCTATTCTTTCCAGACTGAAATCTTTCTGTATCTCCCAAAAAACAAGAATAGCTGCTCAAATTACTGATAGGAATGATAAGTATCAGACTTCAATGGGTTGTTCAGTAGGCCCAGAAAGATAACATTGGTAATTTATTTTTCCTTCTAAAGTAGCCATGGTTCATGTAGCAAAGGGTTTTGGTTTGTATTTGAGTTGGGAGAAAACACGTGGACAATATAACGGCCATATTGTGCTGGGAAAAAAGCAAGATGATAGAGAGACTGTACCAGAATGATAGGACAGGAGGGGACCCCAACAGAAGAGGCCACCAACCACCGGCTGATGTGGCAAGAAAAAAGGCGGAGGGGGTTAAAAAAAAGAAAAAAAGGACAAATAGAGGTCAAATGGAAATAACAGGTTTTTCCCTGGGTTACTCTGCACTTAACAATGGATAAATAAACAAATAAATTAATATTAAAATGATATAGATTTGGGGACTCTTTATAAAGAGTGCAGAAACGGAGTTGTAGACTTGTAAAGCAGTGTGAGTAAATAAATTTGGTATGACTAAATGTGACTTCCAATAATCCGTAAGGGCTACACAGGACTCAAGTTGTGATTTTTGCTAAACTGACTACGACCTGGACATTATGCTTTTGGTGGTCTCAGGGCCGTCTTAAAGCATGTGTACACTAAGCAGTTGCTCTGGGCCCCAATGGTTTAAGGGACTCCATGCAAGCAAATTTTTTAGTAGTTGCATACGGGGCTGGTCGCAGCCTATCGCTTCGCCCAAAGGCCCATGATGGTGTTAAAGACAGCCCTGGTTGTGTCATGTTCTCACAGGCTTGTGCAAGGGCTTCCTGTTTCTTCTTTAGTTCCTCATGCACCGCTCTGGCCAGATCCACGTAAGGATTCGGCAGTCTCAATCTGTAGGTCGGACAGTCGTAACTCAGGTCGGAACTTCGACCTGCGGACATGCACAGAATTGCCACTTTAAAAAAAAAAAAAAAACAACTGTTATGGCCATACTTGGCCGAATAAAAATCAGCTGTGCCCACGGCGTGTGCATGGAACTCAGCAGCAGTTTGCAAACAAGACAAGGATGGTGCGACGTTAGTTCTGGTTTGTTCTATCTCCATTTTCTGAAAAACTAGAGACCTGTAAATTAGTACCTACAGGTGGTATAACCAATGTTCCCTTTAATTTTTCCAACCCGCTGAGTGGAACTTTTGATGCTTTGGGCAAAAATAATCAGAACAATCGAATTTTGTAAATTAAAATTTTGATGTGCGCGGCACCCACAGCGACTGCGCAGCTGCACAGCTTCGGGGGGAACATCGGGTATGACGGAATGTACACTTTGACACTGATTTGAAATGAGTTGTGGCACTTATCAAGCCATTTCACAGTTCAGATTTATTCTACGTCCTTATTACAATACTGAAGCAGCAAACGTCGCATCTCTCAGATGTATACAAAATGGAGTTGGAACAAACAAGAACTAAGTCGGCAAAGGATTACCGAATCCAGTTGAAGGGCGGCTATCTAAATCTGGTTAAGTCAAATTTTGCATCAGTTATGGCCCCTTTCAGATAGTCATTCAAATTTAGAGTAGGACGCCGTTTGTGTCCAGTTAACAGTTGTTATGTCCCGTCTATATCACGGGATAAACATGGGACCTGGCATGTATGAGCTGGACACTTACACAGAGTCTTACACTAATTTTAAATGACCGTCTGAGAGGGGCCAAAACTGATGCAAAATTTGACTTAACCAGACTTGGATAATCGCTCTTCAATTATCCCCAGGAAGCAAATCTAAAGGGAGCTCCATTCCAAATACGTTTATGTTCTGAGTGTTAATCACCGAGCCGTGCGTGAACTATTGCATCATCTATCTAGAGAACTAGACCACCAGGGGGCTCTACCCGCTGCTACCCCCGGCCCCTGCCACCCCGTGCCCCCTGCCCCCCGGTACCCCCTGCCCCCTGCCACCCCCTGCCCCCTGCCACCCCCTACCCCCCACTACCCCCTGCCCACTGATGCTCCTAATGTTTGCGCCTCAAGCCACCATCGGTATAACGGGATTCAGTAACCTTAATCAAAACAGAAATACCTAGTAACCTAGGCATGTTCCATTTTAAGCCATCAGTAAAAGAGCTGAAAATCATGAGAAGTGACGTTCATGCTTTAGCAATCTTAACGATTCTCATGCCAGAATAAATTTGTGAGCAAATCAAGAAAGACTGACTTACTCACGAGGCAAACAATGTTCAAGAACTTGTATTTACAATAAATATCATGATCTCACCATTTATCTGAGCAAAGGCAACTGCAGTATACAGGTCATGACTGGTTTCCAGAGATGGGTTCTGTTGGTTGCGCAATGCCCTTGCTCCATCTCTTTGAAGACACTCATTAAATGCATCATGTATGTAGACTCTCTCCACTCCCTCCCCTTAATTCAGTCTCTTTGCCTCAAGACAAAGACACCCCCCCCCCCTCACCACCGCTCCAGACGCCTTCGAATCAGCATAATTCTACTGAGTTTGAACAACTTCGTCTTCAATTCACTTACCGTACCACGAGTAATGAGAAAGAGGTACAGCCAGGCCAAAAGTGCCCCTGCTGCATCTGGGCGGTTTGAGATAAACCCGTTTGTGCTTCAGCTGCTTCCTGGAATGGGTATTGTTGGCGCTGATGTTAGCTGGACTAGAACTGGACCTCTCGGAATGATTGCCAGGGGCTGACTGGTTGGAGATGGGATGGAGGGGGTCGGGTCGCCGCTGTTTTTTCGAGGTAGGTGTCTTTCTTCCCGGCCGCGAGTAGGACATATTGTTATTATCAGACTCTTGGTTTGAACCCATGACCTTCGCCACAAAGGTGTTTCTGTGAGGAGTATCGGTATCAGTTTTACTGTGCGGAATTTTGTACATGACATGCTGGAGAATCGGATTGTCTCCATGTGAAATACAATGATTATATTTCGCTCCATTTCCCCTTAATAATCATCGTGCACACTTGATATTGAGACATTTGTTTCTAGTCAAGTGGTCATGGTCCGACCATTTTCCGTCCCAGTCCTGCTTTATTCCATCCCCACCCAACCAGCATTACTACGTCAATTCGAGGTAGGATTTCAGTAGGATTGGTAGGATTACCGTAGGGTTAGGTTCCTATGTCAAACAGACGTCGGATCGACGTCGCAACCAGCGGATCTTGACGTAAACTTGACGTCAGTCCTATGCGTTGGATTTCCTTAGGGTTGCTGGCTGGACACTTCTTGCAAATACTGAGAAAACGCCATGGTCTAGTATAACAATGAATATTCTATTATCTTTCCCAAAAAGATCGTGAAAGTATCTCACCATTGGAAGTCGATTTTAAAGGGTTGAAAACTGATCGAACAGTTTGTGAAGTTTATTTACCAATTTTTGCGAGCGATTTTCTCAAAACCCGCCGTGACGGAGATAATTTTATATTATGGCCGTTCGGTGACAATAATTATTCGTCTGATTTAGACTTCATCGGACAAGCCAGCCGCTGTCTGGACATTGGGTTAGACATCACTACCACAGGACACAAGTACCTGAAGATGCAGACCACAGTTTAACTGACAAACTTAAAACATTCACGAGAAGATTTTTGCTGCAACACACGCAAAATATATTCATCAATGTCTCGTGTGTCACAGCAGATGTGCATGTGGTATAATCTTACTCGTGATAATTTTTTATGAGACCTACCTGTATCGGCAAAAATAGCGCATTATATTATGCTCTAGTTTTCTATTCGCGTATCCGTATTATTTAGATATACGGCAAGATCTAAAAAAAAAAAAAGTGAGATACGGTTTATCTTTCAAATGATGTTTATCTCAAATATTTACACTAAAGACTGCACCCTCATCTCTATCTGTCTAGGCCTAGGGTAGCCAGTATCTCTATTTTTCACACTGGTTCGTTCAAAGCTAACTCCAGCCACCACCCCTGGTCAGTCCGATGTAGATTTCCGTAGAAATGGTCGGACTACCGTAATGGCGAATTCCATACATCAAACCGACATCTACGCAATGTCTAACCAGCTGACTTACATAGGTACGATTTCATTCCTATGAGCAAAAGTGACGTCAATCTTACGCGTTGGACTTTGGTAGGGTTGCTGGCACGGACAGTGTCGTTGGTGTGGGGGGACAGGTAGATTATGGACATGTGTAGTTGTGCAGGGAGATGATGTAAAATTAAGTCTGAGTTCTCATGTTAACTTACAGGCAATATAGGCAGAACTACTAGTTGGCCCGTCGTCTCGGAGAATACGTAAATGTGACATTTAAAGTTGACTTTCGCCTCTAATGTGTAAAGGAAGAACGAAATTTCCGGTCATAATTTTCGATTCTACCCCACAAATTTGCGTCTCTTTTTTGGCGGCTAAAAAGAAAAAATAATAAATGCATTAAAATTTAAATCAAAGAATGGATTTCGTCCAAAGGAGATGTGTCTACTTAATTCAGCTCAAAAATTGTGGCAGTATAAGTTATGGTCACGTAGACACGGAGTTTTAGGTGCTTACACGTTCACCCTTTAACTCCATTTGATTTAGTATGATTCAGTCAATGTAAATTTTTCTAGCCCCACTTTCCAACCTGTGCTTGAATTATTCTCACCAAGTTCTCATAATCTTCAACTGTTTGACAATCCAGTCTTAAGTTAACGAAACATTCAAAAAAAATGTATCATACCAGAGATTGTCTTCCAGGATGTCAAATGCACAATCAGACAGGAAGTTCCACAGCTGAGACAAAAGCGAACCCATAAATTTGTGTGATACGTAGGTTAAGCGGAAATGACGTTCCGTGGTGTGCTGTTCTTCTAAAAATTCTACTAAATTTTGTAACACTGAAGATGGTCTAGTTATAATACTTATCGATAGTTCTAAAAGGAAATAAAACAAGAAACTTCAACAACCGCCTCTTCCAAAACTATTTCACAGAACAATAGCAGACGAAGTAAACTTTGACCTAGACACACGTATAGCAAAAATTCCGAAAACCGGTGATGATGAGGCAGTGTGTCAAAAAATCTGTGCTGTAGAGAACAAGTAAGTGATTTTTCTCACTTGCAATGTCTGTAAATAAATAACCCCTGGGGTGGAGAGTAAAAAAACAACAAAGGGATAATTATCTTCCTTTTTGATTCTAGCCAAACATGGCATCATCATCATCATCATCATCATCCTCTTCCTATTATGGAGCTAGAGGATAAACGTGTAGGCAGCTAAAACTTGGTGACGAAGTGACACAAAATTGTAAATCTTTGTGTAGAGCTTTACATCTATTTGGGACAAAATTCAGTCTTAAATATTATTATTATTTTTATTTCGTATCTGCACGAGAAGAGACGAATTTTCTTCGAGTAAAATGAAAAAGTATGACAGGAAATTTCCTTGTGGCTTCGTGTCCACTGTTCTAAGAAAGGCATGTTTGCTAGTGTTTATAGATGCTGTATCAAGAAACTTACTTTGTATGTAGATCAGTCTTATCAGTTTAGAATGTTTCTAAATTGTAGGTTTTACGGGAAACAACAACAACAATTAACAACAATTATGACAATTACAAAAAAAAGGACCCCCTCCCCCCCACCCCACCCACACACAATCGTATAGCCCCATGCGGTTGGAGGGAACCAAAACTGCTTGTATTTCTGAATGAAGGTGCTGCTGCGCTAGTTCGTTCACAAACATTCATGGAGTTTCATTACTTCATTTCATGATTATATTTATTCAATTTACGAGCTGTAACCCCGGTAGTCTTATTCAAGAAATATTGACGGGAATCATATTAGGATCTTTGAATCTGGCGATGGTATCCATCTGGGGTTAATAAGGGCAAAATAAACCAAATTTTAATGCAGTCTTGATCAAATTACTGTCTGTCTGTGTAACGTGAACTGGGTTTAGTTTTTGTAGCTTTATTAACGTATTTGTGTGAGCGTGAGTGTTAACTGCCCTCAAGCCAACGTAACATTGTTTCATGTGAAGTCTTGAAAATGTTTTAAAAACTTCAATATTTATTTCCACAAATTAGATTCGTTTGTATGTGCCTGCCCACACGTGTGTGTGTGAGTGTGTGTGTGTGTGTGTTATCTTTTAAAATATGATTGTGCTTATGTAATGGGGTGAACCATTACAGGGCTGAGAACATAGCTCATTGTAGTGAAAGGGAGATAAACCCGTTATTTTGATCAGCTGGACCACTAGACGTGGTCAAGGGGAAGTAACCACACAGAAATCATAGATAATCTCCCCTTATTGTTTATCACGCACTGAGATGAGTCATGCAGGTGTTGAGTAACATTGCCAACTGATGTACTCACTGCACCAATTTTACATCATAGTCTTAGCGTGGTCTGTATTGTCCAGGATTGGTCAATTTAAGTGACCATCCCTGGTGCCAGAAGTAGAACCTTGTTATGTATCACTACATTGTAAGTTTTGTTTAGTTTTTATCTTGTTAAGTAATATTTCCTTAAGATAGTGTATTTGGAACATGCACGAGCAAGATGGTGGTCTTTAAAAATGTTTTTATTTGTTTTAATGTTTTATTAGAATTTGCACTTAGCGAACTGTAAGGAGTGAATGGGTTGCGCGTGTTTGGGTGACGCTTAGATGATAGCGTGGGTCAGTCAGTTCCACCCAAGTCTTCAAGACAGCAGGACGTGTCATTGTGTCCAGACTAACATAAAAGTAAAAGAAGTTGTATAATTTATATTTCAAGATTTGTGAAGTGCCAGCTCTGATGATGTAGTTCAAGTGTGAATTCATTTGGTTAATTCACGTAAGTTGTACCCATTATTTTAGTTCTGGTATTTAATAATATTTAGATGATGTGAAATAATAATGATTGGATTATACTTGGAGGTTTGATGAACTTTGTTCAGCTTGGTTAGGCAATCAGGCTAGCAGCAAACAATCTATGGTAAAGTTTATCTTGCTAAGTTTCTATCTTAGTATAGATCTATCAGTATCCTGCAGAGAGAGAGTGTAAGGTTGTTCTAGAATGCTATCAACGCTAGCGCGCATGATTAGTTCATGTAATTAAATGGAAACATTTAACTGTAATTTGTGACGGACTGATTTTATGTGAAGTGCTAACAAATAGTACTACTGGAGGGTGTGGTCTAAGTCCCGCTACTTGGATCAGAGATAGACAGATCTAGATCGTTATTCTTAATCTGCAGTTGGTGCCATTCAGGCTCAACGTGTCCTTCTTAGGGACAGACGTCACAGAGAGAGAGAGAGAGAGTAACGGGCAAGAATTATAACCAAGTTATTTCTTTACTTTAACTTGTCCTTCCGTGGGTTGTAAGGTTATTGTTGGATGATTATTTCTAGGTTCCTTTAAATCAGCAGTGTGACTATGATGTATGTGTAGATTTGTCTTGTGTGCCTTTTCGTTACCTTTATTGATGCCGTATTCATTATGGACTTTATGATAATTAGTAGACCAGTTAAGATGAAGAGAGAGGTGTTGGATTTGCAGAGCACGCGCGTGAGCCGTGAGTAGGTCACAGCAGACGCTAGCTGGCATGATCACATGACTTTTGGTCAAGCGAGTCAAATCAAGACCGGGATTGGTTAGCTAATAGCTTCCGGAAGCTTGACCCAAACAACAATAACAATCCTGGCTGACTGTTTACAGTGGCTACCACACTTGAACAGCATTTGGGATCTCGGATATCGGCATTATACTAAAGGATGATGATTATTTACTTTAATTTCTTAATTTATTATATGTTTATTATTGAATTAGTATGTTCGCTACATAGGTGTTAAGTTGATTTTCTTCAATTTGTACTGGTTAGGTCGGACTTAGAAACTTTTGAGGGTCGAACCTTGAACTTTGGTTGTTGATAAGATGAATCCTGAAGGGAAAGGCCTATGCTAGGTGTATAGATGCATTGTCTATGCATCAGGTGTCATATTTTTATGGCATCCTTTGTAGGTGCTCATTGTCTGTTCTTTTGACACACTGACAGATGTGTCGTGAGGCCCTCCCTAGAGTATGGCTGCAGTGTCTGGGACCCCCACTGTCGAATAAATATAGAACAACTGGAAAGGGTCCAGAGGAGAGCTGCTCGCTTTGTGACAAATGAGTATGCTAGAAGTAGTAGTGTCAATAAAATGATGAGAGACCTCGAGTGGACACCACTAGAAGAAAGAAGAGCAAAAAACAAAGTAAAACTATTTTACAAGGGCAGGGAAGGAATTACCAATATCCCATTGAACCACCTCACCATTAACACCAGAGGCAACAGAAAGAATAACATAAAATATAACATCCCAAGCTCACGGATTAACAGCCATCTTTACTCTTTTTACCCTAGTGTCATCAGGATGTGGAACAACCTCCCGGCAGAAGTCCAAAAACTATCGTCTGCAACGGCTTTTGGCAATGAATTGAAGAACATAATTATCCGTTGCAGCTACCATTGTATTTAAAGTGCGGGTCTATTTTTGTGCACAATCTTGGTGCCAAGAGATATTTTTAACCAGAGATATGTATATAACAAAAGAATTTACACAACGATATAATTTAAATGGTCTTAATATATATGCTGTTTTAGCCTGTTTTAGCCTCAGAGCAGTGGCGTCGAGTCGCACATGGTGCAGTTGAGGAATCGTCTGAGTAAATAGACGAATCAACTCCATGAGAAGAAGAAGAAGAAGAAGATGTAATTGGACTCTGTTGTAATGAAGAGATCAGATGCATTGACTTTAAACCCAATCATAGGGGTTATGGGTGTTGCTTGCCCAGTAGACCTATGATATATATGTCATCATTATTATGATATTATTTTGTTGCATTATATAATTAGTTCACTGAGTATGTGGGAATGTTTTAGGTATATCAGTAGGCCTATTGTTGGAGGTAATACAAGTGGGTTGACTTGACTGTTCAGTCTTGTAGTTGTACCATGTAGTTGGGTTTGGCTTTATGCCATGATTATCATATCACTTGTAGTGGGAGACTATAGCTTGCTATTGTTGGTTGAGACTTAGGTGTTGACTTATTACATGTATGTGGGTTGGTCCACCTAGAGATACTCCTATGACTTTATGAGTAAGGAGTTTGGTATTATATCCAGAGGATAGGAAAGGGATAAGTTTGGCTCTGAGTTGAGATAGGCCTGTGGCAGTATGGACTAGGGTGTTGTGTAATATTAATAATCTAGCATGTGCGGAATTGAGCTGGGTTGGCTAATGGGGCCTAAGTTAATTAATTTTGACTTAATGAGTAGATCCAGTTGGCTATTGCTATCCTCTGCTAATTATGATGGTAATTGTTAATTAAGGGATACTACGTTGTGCGTGGGTGGGCTAAGTAAGTAGACGGGATTGTCTTTTATTGAGCCATCTAGCACGAGCAGTTCTGTTGTATGAGTGTGTAGACTCAGCAGACTGTATTTTATTTTAGTTAGTTTAACTCCAGCTCATTCCATAACTAGGATGGATTTAATGCGTACAGGGTGCGCGGCGTACAGGGTGCGCGTATACACATGTAAGGCTTAATGTTATCTTGTCTGGAATCAAATTAAGTTTTCTTCATGATCTAGAATAATGGCCGTTGTTATAATATAAGAATTATAACGTGTGGGATAGCCCTATGTCAGCCTGTAGTTAAGCCAAGGGAAGTAAACATGTTACTTGGTAGGCTTGCATCTTATACTCGAGTTGGCTCCCTGGAGTGCTCACAAAGTAAATTATACGTTACTGTTTGATAGACATACTGGACCGTCCCCATATATTAGTTTACAATGTGAATATGGTTATTATTAACTTTTATGTTTTCTTTTGATGCATTCTCTTGTTTTAGCATGATGTAATGATTAACTGATGAGGCGTGCTGTTAATTCCTGTTTATTTTTGGTTCTTCTTCAGCGCGCCTATCGGTTGGATTTATTGGGTTTATTGTGGTTTATCGTAATGTCTTGTTTATTGTATTGTCCTGGGTTTATTGTGCTGTTTATTGTCTTCGTAATGTATTCTTTATTGTATTGTGGTTTATTATTATTATTATTGTATTGTGGTTTATTATTATTATTATTATTGTGGTTTATTGTCTTGTTTATTGTCCTGTTTATTGTATTGTGTTTAATATTTGAATTGTTTTTTTTTCTTTTCCTTTTAATAAAATTGTTGTCCTCTCAAAACCTGATAGTTTTGTTTGTATGTTTGACTGTGTAGAGAGCCCCGCTCGTCTCGTCCTGTGTTACATTATTTGGTGTCAGATTAGATAGCTATAGATAGAGAGAGAACCGCTCGGGTTACCCGTCCCGTCCTGTTATACTTATCAATATTAAGACACTGAACTTGTGAACATCCGCTGTTGAGATAAATGCAAAAATGAAGATGCGGACTTTTGTGTAACTTTTTTAACAATTTAATGACCAAAAAAAAAAACCAGAAACTAAATTTGTCTAACACACACGAATTAGAAATCCATTGTTTGATTTATATTTATGTGATATCAGTTACATTTATAACCAGTGACGTGCTATCCTTATCGGCGTATTATGCTGGTTATAACGTAGGCCTAGTTAAAGTGCAGGATTTGACGCCCACGCAAAGCTAAGCCCAGTTTAGGCACACGTAACCCATCCTGCCATCTGCTTTTGTGCAGTTGTATTTTTAGAGTAACCGCCCCGTATGAAATCAATAGAATTCTGGCCCTGCGGTGGGAGGTAAACAGCACAGTGAGTTGTTGTTAAAAAAACATGGCGGATACATCGGGTTGAGGAAATTGGAATACAACAACAATACGTGGATAAGGGTGTTCTTCACAGTTTAAGTCTGCATAATGCAGCCACCACCACGCAAGGTATTCTAACTAGATTTGGTATTTATTTTCTTACTACGAGTATGAATTATAGCCGTCATAGTTTCTCTTTTTCTTGCAGTTCGAGTCACTGCTAGACTCTAGATTCTAGATCTAGTCTCTATGCATGTGAGGTAAGTGTAGCCGAGTTAAAGCCCAGTTTTGTTATGATTAGAGATCATGTGGAATCGCATACGTTTGTTTGTAAAGCGCAGAGCGAGATTGTGACAGAAAGCAAGTGGTGTCGGTGAACTGAAAGCTCAGCACTATGTTGAAATAGATCTAGAGTCTAGATCTGATCTAGAATCTGGTCTAGATCTAGACTCTAGATCTAGTCTAGATAATCTAGAAATCTGGATCTAGATCTAGTCTAGATAATCTAGAAATCTAGATCTAGATCTAGATAGGCCTATATCTAGATTTTAGATCTAGATCTAGATCTAGGTCTAGATCTAGATTTCTAGATCTAGATTTCTAGATCTAGATTCTAGATCTAGATTTCTAGATCATATCTAGATCTAGATCTAGAATAGATTCTAGATGGGATTTGAACTATTTCTAGAATCTAGACAGAAGAAAAATAATCGTGCCCAATAATCTCTATGAGTATGAGTGCAGGATAATAATCTGGTTGTGGGCAATAATGGGATATAAAATCCCCATTTAGTCTACAAGAATTTTGTGAAATGTACTGATTTTGCAATGAAAGTTATCTTGTGTGGAGCTAACACGAAGAACTTTCATAGCATTAACAAACCATTTTGGAAGAAGAAATTGTGCCTATTCAGTGTGACACATGTTGTATGCAAAATAGATCATTCAGGTTAAAAAATTGTCAGAATTAAGTGGTATGACATGAACTTTCAAGTCCGGTGCTCATGGTTTATTATCCCGTTTGGCTACAACGACTGCCAATACATAACAGATGAAGAATGATGAGATTCCTTGAGAATGTAAAAATTCCCTGTGGTAAATACTAAAATTAGTGAATTATAATAATACATGTAGCGAGAATTTATAAAATTACCTAGAGAAGTGAAATTGTAAGGAATTAATTTAATGGGTACTCCCTTTCCCATACATGATGTATTGCATGTGTTTCCTTTCTAAACTTGTAGGCCTACACTGTGTTTAAATTTATGTTTTTAAAGCATATTGCGTGGATGGATCTATTCTATTGGTGATGGATTTTTGAAGTTCTTTATTCTAGAGTTGCAGCCAAAATTTATTCTTATGTGAGTAGTTCTAGCACTGGATAAACTGGGGGCAAACCAGTTATAGAGGACAGATTATCTTAATTCAGTCCATATTACAATGCATTCTCACTGTTCTGTGGCTGCAGAGAAGCTGCTTGTACAACACAAAGTATAATGTGACCTTATGGTAAGGTGTACCCTCCTGATGCCATTAGGAGGAGCAGTTTAGTTTTACTTGGCAGTATGTTATCTCCTTTCCTGCAGTGATACGTGCGTATTATGCATGAAGGGTGATATGGCCGAGGTTGTTGTGGTTTCTTTAGTGGGCGTTGCTGCGTAATTGCGTTTATAAGTTACGTTCTGCTTTGCTTTAAAAACAAGGAAAAAGCTTCCCATAGTGAGATCATAATCCTGTTTTAAAATGAAATATTTTTTGCCTTCTTTGTTTTTGTTTGAAAAACAAGGGAACAGTCATGCCATTATATATTAATTATAGGTTTTTTTTTCCCCCCCACAACTGTGGGATTTTGCAGTCTTTGATTCTAAATCAAGATTCCTTTTTGTGCAGGTGAAGCCATCTGTGGCTCTTAAGAACATCCATGCTGATCAGGTGGCCAAACTGAATTCTAAACACCAGCAAGAATGTGATTTGTTAGAGGATATGAGGTAAGGCATACACTGACTGCATTCTGTGCTTATGTTCACTTCTTTTTTTTTGTTGTCTTTATTGTGGGCCAAATTTTTAGGGATTTTATGACATGCCAGGTTGAAGCTGGCAATCACAACCCAAGCATTCAAATGGTTGACTGAATATGTGGGACTGAATATCTGGGCCGGTAAAATTTTAGACTTGCTGTCAGTAAAGAGGTGAAAACAAAAGGCAGGACGCCTAATGTTGCTAAGTTTGAGTTTCTACATTCAGATCTTGAAATTTTGTCATAACCTCCAATTTTGTTGTTAGAAAAGCGGGATTGTGAGAGCTCAACAGTTAGGTGAAGAGTTCCATTGTAGATTGACATATTAAAAAAAGAAGTTTGTATTTGAGTTTGGAGAAAGCATGCGGACATGGTGATGGTCACACTGTCATGATTGTGCTAGGTCACACTGTCATGATTGTGCTAGGTCAGACTGTTATGATTGTGCTAGGTCACACTGTCATGATTGTGCTAGGTCACACTGTCATGATTGTGCTAGGTCAGACTGTCATGATTGTGCTAGGAACAAGATGAATGACGGAACGAATGAAAAACCCATCCTTTAATATGCTTTTGGGTGAAAATGCTAAGTGCCTGTTACTGTCACCCTTTTTCAACAAAGCTGTATTGTCAGATTTAGTATCAGATCATTTATACTCCTATTTATTTACATTGGCCGTTATGGAGAAGAAAATGTCTTTGTTACCCGGCTTCAGTTTCATCTTTATCTTAACATTTTTTGTATAAATTTATATTAATATAAATAATATTGCTGAATCCGTAAAATCAGAACAGTTATTTATAACTTTCCATTTGTTACCAAGTTCATTTAGATCCCTGGTAGCAGAAATGGTTTTATTTCACTGGTGAGGTCTGCGTGACCCAAATGTTTGGGTTAAAAATGTAGCAATTGTTTATCCCACTGGGAGCATGGAAACATTAAAGAAGCATTTTCCATGTCAAGGAGGCGCCATTTGGTTTATACTTTGGTTTTTGTAGCATGTTTAAAGTGAAGCAGTTATAATTGTATTGCTTCATTGCTGAGAAATTCTCTGCCATGGTTTAAAGCTTAATGGTTCTTCTACACCAGACGCTGGATCTTTAAGTTTATATTACAGTTTGGTGATGTAGTCCTGAACATGCATTGTGTAATGCATACTTAGTCCTCAGTTGTTGCATACATAAATGGATGTATTTAATGTGTCAGGATTGACAACTTGTATAAGAAGCTTATAGTTGTTTCAGTGTTTGAAAAGTATGTCTCACTGCACTGTGATGATGCTTGTAGTGGTTTTTGCAAAGGGGTCTCGAAGAATGTAGAATCTAGTCCGTGTTTAGTGTGTTTAGTCTGTGGGCTACAGTTTACGGTTATTAAGTTTTATGTGTCTGCTTTGCTATGAAGTGAATAGGCATTTTCTCAGTGTCGCATTATCATTAAGAGATGAAGGCTGAGTGGCGTGAGGAGCAAGCGTCTTTTAGGTGGAAAGAAAAAATACGTAAAATAAATTTTATGCTTCGGTGTAATTGAAGATAAATTATGGTGATCATGCTGGGAGCAAGGCAAGCGAAACGAAAGCGGGGGAAGGAGCAGAGGTTGTTGTATAGTCAGTGACCTGTTACGCTGCGCGGTTGTCATTCTTACACGTTAGCCTGACCCCAGCAGTGTGGACCGTTTGCAGTGCTGAACGTGGGTCACAAAATGCAGTTCACAATTTTTGTCAGTGAGAACTTGTGGTCTCTGTAGCTTCTTGGCCCTTTCGCCACCAAATCTGACGGTGTTTGTATTCTTTGTTTCCCCGATCCCATCAGTTGGCGTCATTGTTTCACTGGACATTCTTGCGTCAACGCTTTTCTCCCCTCAGCATCTCTCTGTGTCAGCAGTAGCCATGTCCAGCCGGGCTGGATCTCTTCGATATTTGCCTGCCCGGGTCCAGTACATTTTCAATAACACGTTCAACTGCCCACAAAAGGGTTCCCCCCTCCCCCTCGCCCCTACATCCCTTTTAACGGAAACCGCTCAAATAACATTAGAACTCTAATTAACATAGCAACGGAATAATTGTGCTTTCCAGCGGTTGAAGAAATTGGAAGAAAACTTATGTAATCTCCACGTCTTTGGAACAGACTACTTCAGTCTGAAGTATAACCGACCGTAATAGATGCAACAAGAGCAATATTGTGCAAATGTACATGTTATACTTTAATTGAAAAGAAAGCTAATGCCGCCTCAGCTTCGTTAACATACACATCAATGAAACCAACAGTACCAGTAATTGTACTGTGTATAGTAGCCGCGTGGCCCAAATAATTATATTCGTTGCTGAGTTCTGTAAAACCTGCCGTACGGTGTTAGGCGAAATTTGCACTGATTATGTGTAATGTTGTGTGTACTTGACAAGACTAGATTATCCTATCGCGGCGCCTAATTGAGAGCACTTGGTCCATTGGTCTTATCGAAATGACAAGCAAAAAAAACCAACAAAAAACAGTCAAATGCGTAATGCCGTCACAGCGTGCGCCAGTAAACAAGGACCAAACACTGACTACAGTGGTATGGTCGTATGATAATTGCGCACTTTGAAATCTGGGCAGGTCATCATGGAAATTTAGCCCAGTGTGTTACATGCCGCAGTAAGACTGTTTGTTATTGTAAGTTCCTATTATGGGCCGGTGGTTGGTGGGCACTTCTGGTCGGGTCTCCTTCCGTCCTGTCGTTCTACTTTCTTCTGTCCATCTCGTTGTTTCTTCCTAGCATGACATGGCCGTTATCGTGCCGACGTGATTCCTCCAAACTCCAAATTCAGAGCTCAAAACTCCTTACATGGTCTGCACTAGCAGATCAATAGTTGACCGTGTTATCATAATGAAATTATCGTAAAGCAAATTCCATGGCCGCTCAGTGGCGCCCAGTTTTACTATTGTATTCATCTACAGTAAATTACATTGATGGTGAATGCTGGTTTTTCCCTATTCCCCGTTTCCGTTTGTTATGAAAGCAAGCAATTTTTTTAAATTTCGATTGAAATCTCTCATTGTTCTCGTGGATAATGAGCAACACCCCTGTAACTGTTAGGTCCTTTTAAGCGTTTATCACGTAAAATAGCGTTTTGTAGGACAGACGCGGTGGGCGCTTCTTGTAGGGTCACTTCCTCCTATCATTCGGTTACATTCTGTGTACATCACCTTGTTTTTCCCAGCTTAATGTGACCTTTATCGTGTTGACCTGCTTTCTGAAAACTCAAACTCCAATTGTAGGAGAGACTTTCCTGTTAAAAGTTAATATCTGTAAAGACAGGGATTCAAAAGGTCTTGGCAAGGCGATGTTTTGTAATTTTCAGCAGGTCTTATCATCTGGCCTGGAACGGTTTTCTCTTGCCTTTGTTATCAGTTCCTAGTTTGATATTGGGGCGACCTGGCGAGAGGCTGAGGTCAACTGCAAAGTGTGGAGAAATGGATTGGGAAGGGGAGAGGGTGCTAAATCAGCCAGAGAACCGAACGTTCAGGAAATGTGTTAGGTTGGTGTGTCAAAAGTCCTACTGGGGTATTTGGGCCCCAAGATTGGCTCCGATTGATCGGGCTGTTAGTTCCCGTTGGTCGTGGGTGGCTGATGGGTGCCTGTGGTAGAGTCTCCATCTGTCCTATCATTCTCCTATACTCTGTGTATCGCCTTGCTTCTTCCTAGCATAGGGTGACTGTGATCAATCATGTCCACGTGCTTTCTCCACACTCAAACTGGAACCTTTTTGGTCGTGCTGGAGGTTGGGAAGTTGTGTTGGCGCAGTAAATCTCCCGGCAGGATGGCATTTTTCTTGAAGGTTGTTGTAACAGGCCGGGACTAAATATTCAATAAGGACACGTTCAACGTACATCCCAGAGGGGCAGGCTGGAGATCAACATAATTATGATCTAGAGGGTCAGGCTGGGATGCACGCATGGACGCTTGTGGAAAGGCGGGAAGTATGGCGGTGAGGTGAAAAAGGAGGGGTGGAGGTGGTAGTTCACTGAAAACTCATATTGGGTAACACACGGAGATCCCCGCGCTCCGTTAAAAAAACAACAAAAAAACAAGCATCATTAAGTGGCTTTGGAAAGAAAACCTTAAGACTTTCCACTTTCAGATCCTCAAATGGAGGGGCGGGGGAAGAGGAAGATTCACTGAAAAGCTGTACTGGCGGAGATTTGGGTCCAGTCTCATTGGAACGCAATGTCGTGACATTACCCAGCCAACTAATTGGCCGATCAAAATCAGCTAGTGCGCACCGGACCGAAAACCTCAACTTAGGAAAACAACAACAACAACAAACCCCAAAAACAACAAAAGCAAAAGAAAACGAGCCCTCCCATCGTTATACATCCCTTGAAAGAAGAATTGAAACAGGTGGGAGTGCCAGACTACATGAAATCTCCGGGGACGGAGAGAACTGGCGTCAGAAAGTATTAAGTGTAACAGTCATAGACCAGCAAGAAACAGAATGGCACGTGTATAATTTGCACTTTACTCCGGCATCCAAAACAGTGGCCTTGACCCATGGCCGGAATAGGACACCGTATTGATTGATGGTTTAGAAACAGCTGATCGATCAGGGATACAGAACGGGAGAGGTGGGTGTGTGGCGGAGTCGTTTGTGTAATGTGTGGCATTTTCCCATCTCCGATGCCAAAATTCGATTTTAAAGAAAATAACTGAAACGACCGGAATAGTGGAGGATGTGTCCGGCCTGCGTGATTTTTTTTTTTTTTTCGTACTCACTTTACCAAATTCAAGAGCTTGGCAGCAACAGCTCCAACATATTACAGGGATTTTCGGTGACATTCAGGGTCATTTTAGGGTTAGGCCTAGGGTGCACAGTCCAGACATTGCAGCACCCATGGCAGTGTTCGGTAGGGCGAGAAATCCCTCAGCTGATGACCTGTGTTTGGGGGTGTATTGCTGCCCCGCTCCTGAATTTGGTCAAGCGAGTTCGAAAAAAAAATAAATCACGCGTCCGGCCTACATGTTGAGATTGCCGGATCCTTACGTGGATCTGGCCAAAGCGGTGCATGAGGAACTAAAGAAGAAACCAGGAAGCCCTTGCACAAGCCTAAAACATGACACAACCAGGGTCTGGCTTAACACTATCATGAGCCTCTGGGCGAAGCGATAGGCTGCGACCAGCCCCGTATGCAACTACTAAAAAATATACAATGCGTGAAGTCCCCTAACCCGCTGAGGCCCTGAGCAACTGTTCTGCTTAGAGTGCCCACGCGTTAAGACGGCTCTGACACAACCAATAATATAAATTAATATGTCCAGGTCGTATTCAGTTTAGCAAAAATCACGACTTGAGTCTGTCCAGACTTTATGGAGTATTGGAAGTCACATTTGACCATACCAAATGTATTTACTCATACTTACAGCAATGTTATGAAAATTCATTTGTCTGCTGGCTAAAGCCTAGTGGGAATTTTGGTAAATCGCCCCGGGCTGAGGATTTTTATTTTCATGCCCAATTCCCACTTCCGAGTCCAACATTTGTGGCGAAGATAGGCGACATTGTCCCTAACTTGTTCAACATATTAAAAAAAACAACAAAAAACGAAAACCCCACAGAAAGTCTGTAGGGTGGCAGCAGGGCTTGAAACAAAGTGAAAATGTGGCAGGTAAAAGGTTGTATGTCGCAAATCCCCACATAACAAACAATAAAAGAAACGTTACAATAATCACAAAAGAATTGGAAACGAAAAAGAAACAAAACAACTTTCGGTCATTTAAGATAAACAAACAAACGAAAAAGATGTGCCGTTGAAACAGTATTGTATAACATTTTCTCCTTTTTTACCATTAACATTTTTGTTCTTAACCTTTCAGTATAACAGCGAGGAATTAATGCATTAGATGAAACAGTCACAGCGTTTTAAACAGGATACATTCTTTTGTAGGTACTGTATTTTGTGATTCCACGGGATGGCACTATTGAATGCGGCTAGACCTGTTGTCTCGTCTGACAGTTCAAGAGAACTGGAAATGTGACCCGCTTGTAACGATTTTCTGCTTATACAGTATGTTTCTCAATGTGTGAACCAAAAGAAAAAAAAAACGCTTTCAACATGAATACAAAAAAAAAAAGTGCACATGACCGGGTGCCAAATTTCCTGCCGTTCGGGAGTTACGTTGACCCCATGGGGGTTGTTGTGTCCTCCCAGAATGGAGATGTCAGAAGACGTAAAAAGTTTTAAGTGGTAGGTTTCCCAGGCCGTTTTGCCGTGTTGGAGACAAAATACTCGATTGTTTGCCAAAATGTGGCAAAAAGAATATGTTGTTTGCAGGGAAGCATGGCGTAAGAAATAATACAGACCCCACAGATTTTCTGTGTTTTTTATTTTAAAAAAAATAAAAAATTTTGTCGGTTGCATTAGATCAAACTCACATCTTAGTTGAACTGGCAGTAACCATACCACTCACTCAGATATATGTACAGGAAGTAGGTGGAATATCAAGGAATACGAATGTCTCAATTCGGGAGGGAATCTGTCTAGTTAGTAGACGGAATATCAGGGGATACGAATATCTCAATTCGGGAGGGAATCTGTCCAGTTAGTAGACGGAATATCAGAGGATACGAATGTCCCAATTCGGGAGGGAATCTGTCCAGTTAGTAGACGGAATATCAGGGGATACGAATATCTCAATTCGGGAGGGAATCTGTCCAGTTAGTAGACGGAATGTCAGGGGATTCGAATGTCTCAAATCTGGAGGGAATCTGTCCATTATTGTTTTTATTAATCTGTTTGTCATCCGAAAACAGTTATTACTGCATCATCATGGCCAGTTCTTAAAGCAAGGCACAGACAGGGGTTTGTTTGAAAGTTCAACAAACAGGGGGTGATGCTGAGTGTTTAGTCCATAGGTGCTTACCAGATTGTCTTGTTATCGCCATCTGCAACTCGCTCATATTCTCTCTCTCTCTCTCTCTCTCTCTCTCTCTCTCTCTCTCTCTCTCTCTCTCTCTCTCTCTCTCTCTCTCTCTCTCTCTCTCTCTCTCTCTCTCTCACGCACAATCTATTGCATACATCTTAATGCCAGACATACATACAAACACACATAGAGAGATAAATAAGGCAAACATTAAACAGTAAAACAGCAAAAATAAAAGGAATTGAGGAAATAAATAGATTGGGAATGCGACTTTAGGGAGATGCGAAAGTGTGTATTAACATTGAATGAAGCAGGAGATTGAAAGTCGGATTCCGATAAGACGAAGGTTATGTAAGATGCATAATAAATAATACTGCAGTGAACAGGGTTCACACGGGTCCTTAAAAGTCCTTAAAGTCCTTAATTTTCATACGAGGAAAAATAAGTACTCAAAAAGTCCTTAAATTCTGAAAATGATGCCAAAGTCCTTAAAATTTGTGTTTCAGTTGAAACATTTCATTTGAGATTCAAATCTTCCAATTGCACACTGGATAATTGGTACTTTGAAATAACTGAACTTTTCAGAGCGAATTTACTATATCTGAACTCTGGATACAGAAACATTCCGTATCGACGAGTGCTGCACACCACTCGTATAGTTGTAATATTTCTTGGTCATAGGGACACAAGTCCTTAATTTGTTTACTGTGAATCCTTAGGAAGTCCTTAAAAAGTCCTTAAAATTAGTTTTCATGACGTTGTATGAACCCTGAGTGAAGTGTGTTAAAGTCAATGGACTTTTATGCAGAAGAGGTTTATCTCATCCGCAGCTTCGGACTGGCCGTTTGAATTGTGACATAGCGGACATTCTCAGCCAATTCTGGGTGATCATTCAAAAGAGCATCATTGAATGTTAAACACAAAGGGATTCATCATTCCAACAGAACTAAATTATTATATATATATGCATCAAAAGATAGAAGACAACAACATCAGTGACCCGTCCTGTGTCCGCAGTGGCTGCAATATTTTTTGCTGTAGGGCCGCCCGAAACTAGGACGCATATTTTTTGTTGTGTGACAACACGCCAATCCATCATGCCATTTTTATTCCAGAACTTACTCTGTGAGCCCAGAGCGACAGTGGCTTCAATAACCTAAGCAAAGGAAACGTGAATTCTCCACGGTTGTAATTGATTTTTGAGATTATTATTTTTATCTGCTTGTTATGGTGACGGTAAACCTTCATGTCGCCCGTGCAGATGCGGGGCTCTCTTGTAGAAGAGGGACAGCAGAGAATACATCTGACGTGATACTGCGTGTCGTAAGAGGCGACTAAAGGTGCAAAGGTCCTGGTCTCCCGAGAAGAGCCAGTTGGCGGTGGGCCAACTACCCACCCTGTAAAAATAAACCAGTTACAGAAACACAAGCAAATACTTCAAATCAGTCTTTTATCTTGGGAGAAGGGGGAGCATCTGCACCTGTAGATTCAATGAAGGACAATGGACAAAGCCGAAAGGACGCCACTGGCCCGACTGCTCCTTCATCAAGCAAGTCACTCCGGATTGCGTCGTGGAATGTCCGCTCCATGTATGAAGCAGGAAAGAGTGCCCAGGTTACAATGGAGATGAGGCGATACAGACTGCACATACTTGGAGTTAGCGAGACCCGCTGGATACAGTCCGGACTGAAACAACTTAATACTGGGGAAAAGATTTTGTATTCTGGAAGGGAGGACAAAAAGCATACAGAAGGAGTAGCGATCATCTTGAGCAAGCACGCCCAGAGGTCACTGAGGGGATGGGAACCCTATGGAAGGAGAATTATATTGGCATCATTTACTACTAAGAACAAGAACATCAACATGAACATTGTGCAGATATACGCCCCAACAAATGAAGCAACCGATGAGGACAAGGACGACTTCTACAACCAGCTTCAGGAAATAGTTGACACATTGCCAAGAAAAGATGTGAACATTATAATGGGAGACGCCAATGCCAAGATAGGACAGGACAATACAGGGTATGAGGACATTATGGGGTGCAATGGTTTAGGACAAATGAATGAGAATGGAGAGCGGTTTGCAAGTTTCTGCGCATTTAACAGCTATGTGATTGGAGGTTCAGTATTCCCACACAAGAGGATCCATAAGGCCACTTGGATTTCACCGGATGGAGTAACTGAAAATCAGATTGACCACTTTTGCGTCACCCGACGATTCAGACGCTCACTAGAGGATGTCATAGTACAGAGAGGAGCAAATGTTGGATCTGACCATCACATGCTGCTGGCAAGACTCAAACTCCGCCTCAAGAAACAAGGTACCAGAGCAGGAACAAAGAGGAGAAAGTTTCAAGTGAGCCTTCTGGATGGAGACAAGAAGGAAGAGTTCCAGCTGACACTGAGGAATAGATTCAAACCCCTTGTTGACCTCGAAGAGACAGTAGATTTGGAGACTCACTGGGCTGAGGTAAAAGGAGTATTTACATCGACATGTCAGGATGTTATTGGGGAAAAGAAAGTGGAACACAAGGAATGGATCAGTCAAAAATCACTGGACTTGATAAGGATAAGAAGAGACCTAAAAGAACGGGTAAATGCAAGTCGTACAAGAAGCTCAAGAGTTGGTAACCAGGAAGAGTACCGAGCATCAGCTAAAGAGGTCAAAAAATCAATTAAAAAAGACAAAGAGGAGTTCATAGGAATGTTAGCAGAGAAAGCAGAGAAGGCAGCAACAGGAGGACACATGAGGATCCTCTACCAGACTACAAAGACTCTTGCTGGAAAATATGGAAAACCTGAAGTTCCTGTCAAGGATTACAACAGGAAGGCTATTTTTGGAAAGGAAGCTCAGGCAAAAAGATGGATAGAACATTTTAACAGCCTCTTGAACAGACCTCCACCAAGCAACCCACCCGACATTCTACCCGCAAGAAATGATCTACCGATCAGTTGCGACCCTCCGACTAAAGCAGAGATTAATGATGCCATAAAGTAGTTAAATCGAGGCAAGGCAGCTGGACCAGACCAGATCCCACCAGAGGCGCTGAAGGCAGATGCTGCTGGGGCTGCAGAGGGTCTGCACTCACTATTCTCGAGGATTTGGATCGGAGGCAAGTTTCCAAAGGACTGGAAGGAAGGACACCTCGTGAAGCTCCCAAAAAAAGGGGACCTCAGCAATTGTAGTAACTACAGAGGAATCACACTTCTCTCCATCCCAGGAAAGGTTTTCAATCGGATTATTCTCAAGCGAATACAGAATGCAACAGACCAAAAACTTCGCGACGAGCAAGCTGGTTTCAGGAGTAATCGATCAACCACCGACCAGATCGCCACGCTGAGAATCATAGTAGAGCAGTCGCTAGAGTGGAACTCCCAACTGATAGTGAACTTCCTTGACTACGAGAAGGCCTTTGATAGCATCGATAGAGAAACACTGTGGAGAATATTGAGACATTATGGAATCCCAGAGAAGATGGTGTATCTTATCAAGAGCATGTACGAGGGGACAAGTTGCAGAGTCGTACATGATGGTGAGCTTACTGACAGCTTTGATATCAAGACTGGTGTTAGGCAGGGTTGTTTGCTGTCCCCATTTCTGTTTATCCTGGTGATTGATTGGCTTATGAAAGAAACCACCAGTGGAGGAAGAAATGGCATACAATGGACCCCATGGACACAGCTGGACGATCTAGATTTTGCAGATGACTTGGCACTATTGTCGCACACACACGACCAGATGCAAGCAAAGACTACAGCTCTAAACAAAATTTCAGAATCTATTGGATTGAGGATACATCCCGCGAAGTCGAAGGTCCTAAAAATTGTTGCACCCCTAAGCGAACAAGTCACAGTAGGAGATCAACCACTGGAAGATGTAGAGTCCTTCTGCTATCTTGGTAGTATCATTGACAATAAGGGAGGAACAGAGGCAGAAGTCAAAGCACGAATTGGAAAGGCACAGGCAGCTTTCACATCCTTAAGCAAGATTTGGAGAACCAAGGATATATCTCTAAAAACAAAGCTGAGGATATTCAACTCGAACGTGAAGTCAGTCCTGTTGTATGGATGTGAGACTTGGAATGCGTCCCAGGCCTGCATAAAGAGAATCCAAGTTTTCATCAACAGATGTTTGAGGAAGCTACTTAAGATCAGATGGACAGACAAGGTCAGCAATGAAATTGTATGGAAAAGAACAAGACAGAACCCAGTCAGAGAGGAAATTGGTAGGAGGCGATGGAGATGGATCGGCCACACTCTCAGGAGGCCAGGAAACAGCATCACGAAGAAGGTATTGGACTGGAATCCCCAGGGCAAGAGATCAAGAGGAAGGCCGCGCGGAACGTGGAGAAGAGCCAGAGAAAATGATGTGCAACGAAGCGGAAAGACTTGGAATAATGTAAAGAGGCTGGCCCATGATAGAGAGGGATGGAAGGTGTTTGTTGGTGGCCTATACCCTGATCCAGGGTGAGAAAGGCAATGATGATGATGATGAAACCTTCATGTATTAGTTTGACACGGGATTTTCATGAATACATCTGAAATAACAGTTTGATATGACGCGGTCAGGAACATTGTTTGGTTGATTCATAGTTAAATTCTGTGTAAAATAATAACCTCTCCATTTTTGTTTCTGCCGTCTCTGCCCGAATTTTGGAAATGCGAGAAAAGATTAGTGAAATTCAAGCCCCCCCCCCCCCCCCCCCCCAACCACCAATCATCTCCATTCTCCACGGCGCCCGTAGCGCATTGAGCCAAGACTGTCTTGCGTCTTTTTTGACTCAGGGCGGGCGGCCTGTCTTTCCCCGTGTTAACCCAAGACGGTTTTGATTCTTCCGTACACAGACCTGTTTCAGCCTACACAGCCCACAGCTCACACGAAAACCGAGGCTAAACAGATTTGATTCACTGCGATACTGGTTTTGGCGTTTTTGGTCATAGTTCATAGTCCGCGAGCTAATTACACGAGTTGTTTACGAGGTGAATAGTAAAGTGGTGTGGATTTAACGGCATCACTTCACCCACTGGGTAATTAATTAAATGTCTTACAGGGACGTCAAGCGATCAGACAGTTTCGAGCCGACACCCCCCCCCCCCCCCGGTCCATTCTTTACTTTCTGATACAGCATATTTCCATGAGGTCTGTGGCGCGGTAGGACATGTACATGAGTCTGTAAGATACTGAGGAGTAATTGCCCTTGTATCAAAAGTCCGTTACTGGGAAGCCATTTTTTTTTCGTAGATATATATACATCGTTATAATGTGTATCCTCCACACAATTTAACAACTGCAGCAGGTACACACAGACAGACGGGACAGCAGGCATTCCCACACACATCGATCTGTGCATAGTTGTTTGTATGTGTTTGAGAGAGAGAGAGAGAGAGAGAGAGAGAGAGAGAGAGAGAGAGAGAGAGAGAGAGAGAGAGAGAGAAAGAGAGAGAGAGAGAGAGAGAAAGAGAGAGAGAGAGAGAGAGAGCTGGGGAGGCCGAGAGGTACCATAAACAAACCACATCGTTCTGGTCGAAGGTTTTATTTACGCAGCAGAACATATCGACCCAAAACACCACTCTAACCCCGGCATCCTGGCTTTCCCTCATCCCCTCTCTCATCCCCCCCCCCCCCCCCCCTTACCCGTCCCAAGGCAAGAAAACATTCCCACAGCCACTACAACTTACTTAGTACCATGGCTACCCGTTGTGAGTGTAGGAGGTATCGATTTGCCAGAAGGGTGCCAATGATATTGACGGCGCGTAACTACCGTGGGCTGCCCTCCGGCTGCGCCTTCATACAGCACTGCAGGAGATCAAACTTGCTTATGACAAAAGTATTAGTTTTTTTTCTTTCGGTTTTTTTTTGTTTTTGTTTTTTTGCTCAACTTTTGTTTGTTTGATCTATACTGTAGTCGTGTCCAAAATAAACAGAATGAGCTTTTCTTAACTTCCTTCATAGCGCACCAAAAGGCTACAATCAATTTTTACACAAGTTTGTTATCCATATGTCTTAACTTGAGCATGATTTCTTTGTATTTTGGGCATAGCGATAATGTTTCTCTTTCCTTGCCTCTTATTTCTTCATTTTTGATGTATTAATTCATAGCCTGCCTCGTACTGCCCGGCTTCTGGTTTTGGTCGTTGGCATTGGATCAAGGCCTACTATCTAGTAGGCCTTGCATTGGATGCATATCCGACTGGAGGGAAGGCATCTGTGTGATCAGTAGAAAGTTGTGGAATTCTTTAGGTGTTATCGTAATCCTTTTACCTCAGATGTTTTTGTCAGAATTAATTCAGAAGCTGTTGACCTTTACTAAAACATGCTTATAATGTTTTAATACTACATTTTCCAGTCAGTTGTAAATGGAGCAATTTGAGATGTTGAAATGCTCAGTGCATGTGAGTAATTGGACGAAGAGTAAAGCGTCAGATGAGTGGATGGGAAATAAGGAAATATCAGTAGTCAAGAAGGAAGAAAAAGGACACGATTTTGTTTCAACCGATGAGTCGGTTTGCCGTCCTGTACATTGTTTGTTTGCGTGTCTATGTGGACGTATTGGATAGACGCAATGGTTAATGGCCTGTGATCAGTGAACATCATGCACTTTGGGCATTCGTTCTCATTTTGCCATTTGAGAGTTCCTTTTGCCGTGAAAAGGAACGTTCGAAGGTTTTTCCAATTTTGTTATTATTTCACTTGGGCATTGTCCATCCACTGCAGGATGTAGCTCTCCGACAATGACTTCCATTCCTTTCTGTCTGATGTCTTCCTCATCCATGTTGTTCACCCTGTCTTTTTAACATCATCCTGCCATCGTCTTCTTGGTCGTCCTCCTGTTCTTTTTGTTGTTTTATTTTTCCTGTCTCTGGTTGCCAGTCGGTGCAGCGTTTTGTCCATCTTTTGTCATTCGTATTTCCCACAAGTCCAGCCCAATTCCACTTGTGTTGTAGCAAGAATTTCACAATGTCCGTTACCTTTGTTTGCGTATTTCAGCGTGGAGAATATTGTCTTGTAGTCTGATGTTAAGTATTCTTTTTTCCATTGCCCTTTGGGTAGTTCTTAATTTGTTCGCAAGTTCTAATTTATTAGTTTTTTTTTTTTTTTTAAGGACACTATACAGAATGCTCTAATTCGTACGTTTTGGGATACTGTCAAACCAACCCGTAGACTTCAGTACTGTATCAGATCAGAGAACGTGTTTCCCGAAGCGACAGTTGTGAGGGCACGGTGGTCTAATAACAAAGCCAAATAGAGAACGGCTTTTGTTGGGGGACCGTGGTCTAATTACACAGCCGAATAGAGAAAATATTGAGTTGTATTCACTGCTGTGTTTGGCTTTGTAATTAGACTGCGTGCCACTAAAAACATCACTGTTCAGCTATGGGGTGGAATTACTGTTGTTAGCGGACCGTGCCATGTTACATCGTTAAGTATAGAAGAACAGTGAACACAGCTCAGTAGTTTCTATATTTGGCTTTGTATTTATACCACGGTCCCCTATCAACAAGAATCTCGTAACAACAGCCAAAGCAGAAAGCGCAGGACTCACGAGTGCCGTACAAGCTGTATTGTGCACGGTGACGTACTGAGCAAAGCTAATGGATGGAAATAGTGCAGGCCTATTGACTGGCATGGCATTCTCTGTGAGGAAAATGGTTGTCCATAGGAGAATTAATGGATCCACACGAGAATTAATGGAAAGACGCCGTGAGAGCGGTAGTTACGTTGCCCTGTGTTTTGCGAAAGAGATTGGAAATAGTCTCAGCAGTGGGCATGGAAAAGTTACCGCGTATTACGATTGGCAAATACATGTATGTTGGGCGTAGGTTCTTGGGATAAGGATTTGTGGGTCAGCGGGAGCGGGGAGTTCCCATGAATGGTGCGGTTAGTACTTTTATAGGTGACCAAAGTTGTAGCCTGAACCTTCTGTTGTTCTTGTCACTTCTCTCTGTCCGTCCGTCAGTCTGTCTCTCCTTCTCTCTCTCTCTTTCTCCCTCTCTCTCTTTCTTTCTCCCTTTCTCTCTTTCTGTCTCTCTCCCTCTCTCTGTCTAACAGCCAGTTCTCTTGCAGGGCGCGGTTAGTACTTTTGTAGGCGACGAAAGCAGTAGTCTGAACATTCTGATAACTGCCTTTGTTTGTTCTGTACTCCATTCTCTCTCTCCCTCTCTTTCTCTCTCTTTCTGGCACCGGTTCTCTGTCTCGTCCTCTTTCTCCTTCTCTCTTTCTCTGTCTTTCTCGTTCGCACACACACACACACATTCATTCTCACTTTCTCTCTTACACATACATCCAGTGTATGTGTGTCTCTGTGTGTGTGTTTCTCGTTGTGTTCTCACTCATATTCTGTTTCATTGTTCAACTATCATAGAAGATGACGAATCTGGAAAAGAACGGCTTAAAACCCAGAGTTAGCGATAACTGACGTAACCTGTGTCACCATTTGCCTGTGTTTTCGTCAGATTGAATATTTATATGCCGACCGAGCTCAGGAGATTCTGGTATTCTTCAGTTATGGTTTCTAGGGTGAAGACTAACAAATTTTATTGGAAAACAAGGTGAACTAGTCGTAATGATGTAAGGAAAGCAGCGGTTTGCTCTTTGTAATTAATCATGCTTTTAATTCCCTTGTGAAGTGTTGTCTTATATTTCAGTTCTGTGAGTAACTTATTCCATAGTTCAGTTCAGTTCTCCACAACAGAGGCGTGTGTTGTACCCAACAGTGTACTTTGTGGCTTACGTTTGAGCCGCTTAGCATTCATTACACCAGTAAATTAGCACGTACCCCTCCCAGTTTTTTTTTTCTTCACCCCCCCCCCCCCCCCCGGAATCGACAGATAGGCTTGGAAATGTGAATCATTGTACCAAAATGACGAGCATACATTCTGACAGGGGATCTAGGATTGGTAGCCGGGTACAGACTACTATAGACCTATCTCTCTTTCCCCCTGTCTGTCTCTGTGGAGATGGAGATTTGGTCCGATTGAGTGAAGCGGTCCCCTGAGACCACCGCTGTCTCTGTTTGACGTCTGTGCCAGTCTGCTCAAACATGGCACTAGTTATCTCAGAGTATAGTGCTCTTGTCACGCAAAACCTTGGACTCGGTTGAATCCTTTTTTTTTTTTTTTTTCCCCAAGCATTTGATTATGTTGGAAACTATTGCTAATTATCCTTGTAACAGGTGCTTGAACGTGTAGAGTACAGCTGTGTGTAAACTTACTTCATCTAGTGGGAGTTGTCCTCCTCAATGGACGCTTCTGGTGGGGTTCCTTCTGTCTCTATCATTCTGTCATGTTCTCTGTCCCGCTTTTTCAGTGTGGCCATTATCGTTCCGGCGTGCTTTCTGCAAACTCAGACACTAACCTCAACGCTAATCCCAGCCCTTTCGCTAGTTTCATCTGCCCTCAGCCCATGTACATTCATGGGTCATTATATTATCATAAAAATGCCAAATATGGAAGTTTACAGCTCAAGGTTCTGGCTTGTCGATTAGTTCGGTCCATTTCCAGCCCTGTGAAGATTTTTCTATTCCAGCTAATGTTGACTATCATGATGGAAGTATCTGGATTGTATCATTTCTCTGGGTGTTTCCTCTCCACGCCTGGTTGCTTTCAATGGTTCTGACTCAGTTGCGATAGTTGTCAGGCGCTTTGCCTTTTCCACTACTTTCAGTAAATGCCGCCATATAATTATGTGGTTCCTGATGTGTTTGACTTCCTGTCTCTTGCGTCATTCCACCCCCGCCGAACTATTCTGTTCTCTTTCTGCACTGTTATAATTGGTAAGTGGGAAATCTGCAGGTGTGAACACTCTGCCGTCCTCAGTGACACACCAGCACGTCTGTGTTAATGCCAGTGACATTTTATCCATCATGATTCAGACACTGTTTATAAAATATGTCATGACCTTTGTACCGGTTGTTGTGAAACTGTAAACTCATGACTTCCAGGGTTGCCAGTTGTATTTTTGTGTTTGGAGACGGATGAATTAAAATAAAAAAAAGTATACGGCACTTTGCATTCCATCCTGATTGTTGTTTAAATCGTTGCGATTTGTGGAGTCCATTGAGGTTAGCTGTATTCTCATAGTCAGTCACAGATTTAAGCGTTTTCTTTTTTTGGCGGATTCCTTCATACGATCCGTCAGTTCATTTCCCACGCCATCTCAGTATAATTATTGAAGATTCTACATTGAGTGAGGACTTATTTTGTATGATGCCAGCAATAATATTAGAGACACAGCGACTAATGTAATAGCTGCAGCAAATTCAACAACGTCAACAGATCTTAATTTTGGTAAGCATCGGAAGTGGCATTTCACGTCTTCAGCAGCAACTTCAGGCGTGTTTGGAAGTTGCATGTGCGCTGTGAAAACGTAAACAAGATTTGTCTCAATATAACTGAACCAATCCCATTCTGTGAAGCCATTTGGCGTGTATGTAGGCATAAGCAAACCAACCCCCCAAAAAAAGTAGCCAATCCAGTGAACGAAGCAACAACAACAACAACGCAAAATCTGATTCTAATTTGAATCGACACATAGCCACTCTTTAAAAACTTACTTGTCTGAGTCATATTCGATCATTCGGCGGCTCGTCTTTCCTTATTGCCTATGGAAAGACAAACGTGGATCCAAGCCATTAGTTTATGATTTTGAACTCGAAGACCATGCGAAAAGAAACATAAGTGTGAATTTTAGTGTTTTCACCTCAGAGTGTTAAAATTTGTACACTAAGAGCAGAGCGCTATTAAAACCATTTTTACGGAATTGTTTTTCTCATACTCGGCAATATCTGGGTCACTATGTCTTCAGTGGGGGTTTGGGAACTTAAGCGGCAAAGGTTAAGTTTGACATTAGTAGTGGCCATTGACACAGTTCACCCCCAAGATTTCACACGCTGTAACGGTCCAACTGGAGTGCTGTTGTAGCCCGTCATTTCCTGCACGTGTGAGCTAATGGAAGTATAATTTGTCTGAACCATGCTAAACTTCCTGTGTGGCGCTGTGGTTCACGTCGGCCAGGACCAGGTGTTGTGTAGCGCATCTTTAGCAATTTTGACGCCCAAGTACATTTGCATAGGAGAGAAAGGCCAGCGTAATCAAATTTGTCTTCGTTGGTGAACGTTTTGCTTTATCAAATTTGCCTCGGTTGCTCAGACGTGTTTGAGACTGAAGTCTTAGAATAACTTAACGAGCACCATTTTCTTTTTATCTAATTCTTTTTTTTTTTTGTCCCTGTTTCTGTTTGAGTGAGTAGCGTCTTCACACACGACTGGAATACGTTTTGGCATTTGAGTTGCTTGATTTTTCTGTCATGGTCACTGACTTGACTTTCAGTTCACGTCCATCAATTGTCTTTGTTTTTTCCACCCAATATAAGAAAGGCGGTGACTTTGCTTTAAATTCAAATTGCATTCGTTGTTGCCAGATTCCTTTCTTTCAGACCAGCATTTTGCATCCCTGCAACGGTTTACAGGTTTTTGTCAAAAGTATAGCCACACTATTTGTCCTTGTAAAACAACACACGCTGTTCAGTTCAGTTGTGGTTAGTTGACATTTGTAAACTGCAGGGCAAATGTCGGCCTGTGCGTCGAGACTTATCTATTCACACTCTGTGTTACTGTTGTCAGAGTGTACCCACAGGTCAGACAGTGGTGTGGTAGTTCGGTGCAACAGCTTATCTATTCCTTAGGCAGACTCACTGAGCCAGTTCAAAAACAGGCTGTAGCTTCGCTTTGTAAATTCTGAAAACTCCAAATATAACACTGTAACCGGAAATGAGTACAAAGGAAAAGCTGTCACCCCCGCTCATTTGCGTAAAATAAGTGTTACCGGCTGTTTGGGAAAGCCGAGTCAAATATTGATCATTTGATCTGAAGTAGCAAAATTATCTCCTGTAACGCAGAGATAATGACGTCTTGGCTGTCAGGAATCCTTTGAGTTAGGCCAGAGTAGGATTGCGGCCTGGGATCAGAACCATTATTTATACCAGATGTGTCTTAAAAATGGTAGCACGGTTGCAAAAATCATCCACACAGGCTTCGTGCAGCCTGAGTAATGTTAAGTCGCTCTGTCCAGGACAAAACAATAAATATTTTTCCATAATGCTTAATGTTGTCCCAACTGGTTGTGTAAGTGCGTGTTTGCGGACATGCTAGGCATTTCTTTTTTTGGTCACATGAGAAGATAATGTGTCATTGTGTTCTTGATTGTTGTTTGCTCATGACCGTCAAATGTGTACTCAAGTTTCATAAATCTTACACATAAATGTTGTAACTCCCCGTAATGTGTCGATAATATAAGAAGCAGAAACGAAGGTTTTAAAGCCTTAGAGCAGGGACCCCCCCCCCCCCCCCCAATAGGAAAGACCCTCTACCTAATCCACTCTGCTATGTCTGACTGAAAGTCGTAGGGATGTGTAGCTAAACCAAGCGACATGGACGACCCACGTACAAAGCTCTGGAACCAGAAGATTTACCCAAAAACCGCGAGGTGACTTGCCCTAAATCTGCAGGCCTTACTGCTAGGCTGTATCAAAACACCTAATATCAGTCACGAGAAGTATGACGACAGCATCCTTCACCATTATATTGGCTGTTTTGTTAGGCTTAGTCCGATTACAAACCGACAGTTTGCGTATGAATTGAAATATTGAATTATCAGGGAAAACTGGGGCGGAATCAATAACTACGTCGTACAGAGTGATGTACACAATTTTGCCTGGGGTCGGATAAGGTCGATTTTGACACGGCTGTAATCGACGTTTGCTGACGACATCTGTTTTCAGTTTCATTGCTAATGATTCATTGACAAGAGATTTGATAACCAGACATGTAACACGCATGGTCACCCCAAGAACGAACGGGTCAATTTCGATGTAAATAACAGGCGAGACTTTTTGTTTTTTTTTGTTGTTGTTAATGTTGTTGATGTTTTTATAGATCTGTTGTGCTTGATAAATCAGGGTCATGAAAACTTGCAAAGAAAATCTACAGACTGGCAATAGCTTTTTTTTTTTTGTTCAATTACTTTTCAGAGCAGTTTTTCTACAAACTGGCTCCATGAAAACCCAGCTAATTCCCTTACTTTTGACGTCCGAAAGTTTCACGACGAACTGTTTAGCATAGAGCTTCCAAGATGCCGAACTTTAATTCAATACAAGGGCAATCAGCACTAATACACCGCCAGCACTGATCATTTGGGTTGGCATGTGCCGTTGTTTTTTACCACCAGAACGCAGATTTCCCGTTAGTTCAAATACTGATGCGGGAACAGAAGAAATTAAGCGAATTAAGCGTAATGTCATATGACCTACCAGTCAAAATACAACTGGAGACATAGGTGTGCAACCTGGCCGTCTTTACCAACGTTTGCACTCACAAACACACAATGCCGAGGATTCCGGGCGTTGGTTTTGAAGTAACTAGAAAAAGACTGGACAGTTAAAAAAATGTTTGCGAGTCTGCAGATTCAGCGGTTGCCATTGTCAGATTTCTATGGCGCGGATTTGAAATCCACACCTGACGAGAAATTAAAAGCGAGTTAATTCAGCATAAGCTAGTCAATGGAAAGAGTAAAATCTAAGTAAAATGCAGCACTGCTTGGCGTCAGGGAGGTTGATGTCGTGTTCCCTTGGCCGCAGATGAAAATGTTCTGTCACTCATAACGTTGTGATTTATGGCAATAATAAATATGAATACCCGGCTCTGAGAAGGTCAATGGAATGTAGGTGGATCAATAGAGAAACGTTAACTCTCTTGGCGAGCCTGTTCATTCATACAGGCTTTGGATTCATTGATTCATAATTCTCTTGAAAGGTACAGTAATAGGCTGGCTCAGTGCATATTTCAACGTAAGCATGGTTGACTGGCAGGTACAGTAGTAGGCTGGCTCATGGCATATTTCAAGTTCAGCATGGTTAACTGGCTGCCATTTGACCGCAGGCTATTATTGGTCAAGCGAAAAGGTATAACAATTTTTGAATTTCATGAAAGGACCAGTAGAAAGTGGTGTGCAGTTTATCGCTCGTGGGGTAGAGGAAAATTTATGCAGCTGACTTGGTAATAGCGTGGTATGACAGTGGCCGGGTGCAAATGGAATTCAAGCCCTTAAATGTTGATTGAAGGGGCATGTTCTCCCTCTCTGTTTCTGTCTTTCTCTCTCCTTCTGTCTGTCTCACACTCTCGTGTGTGGTTCTGCTGGGTCAGGCAATCTTGGCTGGTCAGTGTAAAACATAATATTAATATGAGCTTGATGTCATGCTTGTCAGTATGTAAGTTATGGCTTGGCATGCCGAACTAAAACACTTTGATTGTCACAAAGCGCACCCTGTACAGGCAAACACTGCACGTACGGTTTGCAACCTTAAGATGTTTGGGACTATGCGAGGCTATACCAAACCAACGGTACAAGGTGTTGAACAGACACACACAAACAATAACATTTAATGGGACTCTTGGGCAGCAGGGGTTCAAAATACGTTAGTGATATGAAATACTCCTGAGTAATTTGACATTAAACAAAGAGTCAGAGTACCAAAACATTGAATGAGTCCAAGATTAAGTAGAATAGCACAATACAGTTCCCTCACAATTTTGGTTTTTCCCATAATACTCTTTAAGTTGTTTGTACTATGCCACCTCTATATCTAGTTCGTTTCGAGCTCCTACGCCCGAGTCGTTGTGCAGGTGAGACAAATTGATAATTCAAAGCAACTAGGGTATCTGAAGCTTTAAGGTAAGGAAGAGAAGGGTAATGTTCTGGTGGCATCACTAAACCTGCTGCCGGCTGTCAACAGCATGATTATCTGGAAATTTACACGGTTTACAACAGCTTGGGGATACCCCACAAAACAACGGTTGCATCACCTCAAGGTTATAAGGCATGACAAAGATACCGGGACATTCATGCACTTGTAAATTTTAGTTCTTTCTATGTTGTGTTATCGATGGCCAGAGAAATACGAAATAATCGACTGGTGGTTGATATTATTGCCCGTTGTGAAATTGTAATTGGAGCCGTGAAACGGGAACTTACTTGTTGGCTACTTACAGTACAGACTCAATTGTTTTGTTGTGCTTGAGGCGTCAACATTTCCTGGTACCTGTCGCTATTTTTATCTTCCCAATGCTTTGAAGTCCCATAAACACAGGCAGGTAGAGGGTTTCAGTTGAACTGAGCAACAATCAAGACACGCAGATTTATTTTCATTGGAGCAGAGACAAAAGATTAGCATCAGGGACATTCCTTGTTAACTGACAAAACTTCAGACAATAACATTTAACAGAGGAAAGGCCACTAAATAAATAACCAACCATTTATTTGAAAATGGATTGATCAGTCCTCCAGAAAAATGGTACCGGCACAGAAATGATAAAAATGTGTTCTAAATAATAAAAATTAAGCTGAGTCCATTCAATTGCCTTCACTTTAGTTGGTAACTGATTGGCTAGAAAAAAATACTATGTTTTTTAAAAAGCAAGGTGAAACTGCCAAAATTATGAAACCAAACCAACAGGATTGGTGAACGATGTTTTTCTACATTAAAAATGTGCATTTGGACACACAGAAAGAGCATAAGTAATGAACTTTTACTTTTAAGCACAATGGAGCAATTCGTTTGAGCAAGTGATGATAGGTTGTAAAACATGTGCTCTATTCCAAGATGGTCGCTAGGCCACATAATCACGCAAGGAAGATAATGCTAACCGAAAATGTTACTCCGCTTTACAATACAACCATACATTTTTCCCATGCAAGGTTTGAAATATAACTCTTAGGTAACATATTACGCGGAATGTCCCATCTGGCACTGAAGTGGTTAAGATTACCACATGTGTGTTCTGTTGATAAAGGAGTAATTTTCTTACATTGTGCACTAATAGCAGAAGCCACTCATTTGGGAGATCGCCTTTCGGTTTGTCGTAAGTAGTCGATTTCATCCGACAACAAACCCAGCTGACACGTATGACTGCAAATTGGAATCATTTTATTGAGCATTGAGAATGTGTTCGTTCAATACTCACTACTGGTGTTATCATGCTGACACCCACTAAGCCCCAGTTATAATTCAGTTGAAAAACAACTGAATGGCACTGGCTGTCTTCAGCATACGTGCGAGCAAACAGGCAAACACATGAGAGGGCAACATCATTCGGTGCGCGGACGCCTTTTTGTCTCGCCAAGAGACATGCAGCGGAAGCCGGGGATGCTTCTGAATGAGGAGCAAGATTGCCCCTGGGTCAGGGAATGCGCTGCTGCTGCTGTTGTTGTCCTGGTTGTGATGTCACAGCAGGTGGGACCCTACAGACGACGTGTTTATTTTTAATGAAATGAATAACACAAGGATGTTTGTGACACCTATTCTGGCCAGGTCAGGTCCCAGATCCCAGTATCACTGGTCATGTTGGCAGGCGCACATAAACAAAAACAACAAAAACCAAAAACTAAAAAAAAACCAAACAAAACTGATGATGAACTTGATGTTCTCTCGAATAACCTCGGATACAAACACACACACACATACACACTCACACATACAAGTACACCCCCCCACACACACACACAAACATATCGAGTGTTTTACCATTTTGATGCACCAGCTTTTGGAAGTGATAGGATAAGTTTGTGTGCCGAGGTTTACATTTACCGTGCCAGAGTTGTGTGTCATTCACTTTTCTCGGTTTCATCTTGACCCTCAGATATGACCCATTTGACCCCAAATTATAGGCGACTGGTATCTATTCATTTTAACCGCATTTTTGCTCCTGATCTACAATCTGGATACAGCCTGACACGTTGTGAAGGGATGGTATAAGAAGGATAAAACAAACATTACCTTGTGATGAAAGTCTGTCTTGAGTCATGCGTATGTCATTATCAGTGAATGTGCGAACTTGATATCAACATCAATCTTCTCATAATTTGTACTGACATTCCGGGCATTCAGAATGCAGTTCTTGCTCAGGGCGAGACAAAAAAACTGCTGCTTGTTGCTGTAGAAAGAACGGTGTGGCATCCAGTGAGATTGAAAGATGATGAAGCAACTGGCGGCTGTGACCAGGGAGAGCATTACCTGGAGATGTGAACTGAGCACTTCCAGATGTAACCTCTAAACGCATTACCCTCCTGTTCAATTAACGGATCAAAGTAAAAATAAACATATCTCTAGAATTTCTCGCACAGGATGGGGGAGTCGGTAGAAACACCTTTACTTCAGCTCGTGGCTTTTGGGCTTTTCATTACATTTTTATTATGGGAATTTGCCTGAAGTTTAGACTACAAATTGAAGAGCATCAGTGGAAGGTATTGCTGGAGTTTGGCGTGGGTGGGTGTATCTATCTTTTTGCTTATTCCACCTACCCCAGTGTGCTGGCGAAATTGGGTCTGAATTGGATGGGAGCAGATACTGGAGGTCCAGCTCTGGTTCCTATGCTCCTCATTGATCGGGGTATTCTTTGGTCAGGTGTGTGATGGATGTGTTAGATATCCTATCAAATCCACACTGTTTAGTGGAGAGCACTGCCTGTATGCCGGCTGATTTACATGGAAACGACTCGAGGGTACTTCAGTTTTAAAGCCGACATTTTGTCCTCTTAGAGCGACAATGTTCTGTCTCCACTTTTTGGCTGAATTGACTTACACACTACTTGTACAGGCCTTCTCCATTGTGTGGGTCAAAGTATCTAGCGGATTCGGTGTAGCTATTACTAAAAAGTAAAAAAAAAAAAAAAGTGGTATTTCTAAGAGCTATTAGCACATGAAACTTCAATCATCAGTTTCTCAAAAGTTGATGGAAGGGAGTCAGGATCCTCGTCATTCTAAAGGGACGATTTGGTGGTCGGAAACTTCCACATATTTACAACGAAGGCAGTTTAAGGTGCTATTAATTACGAATGTATCAAGGGTGATATGATTTCTGATATGTACGCCTACAGTTTGGATTGCATTGGTCTGATCTCCATATTGAATCTAAAACTTTGTCACCAGAGACTTTTCTGAATATTTCTGAACTCAAACTCTTAAATGAACTCTGCGGATAGTTGGTGGACGCTTCTGGTAGGCACTCCTTCTGCCCTGTCATTCTGTTATATTCTGTTTATCGTTTTGCTTTTTCCTAGCACAATGTGGCCGTTTTTGGATCGACGTGCTATCTCCCAACTCAAATTCCCGAACACTTTTGTGATGCTGTGCGATATTTATGCCGGCAAGTCAAATGAAAAAGGAAAAAAAAAAGAGAATATTCAGCTTAATTGAATGAAAAGGTCAGACAGGGCACCGATCTAAATGTTGCCTGCCAGGAGCACGCCAAATGCTGTTTCCGAGGAAATACAATACAATTATACTGACTAATAAAATTTGTGTCCTTAGACAGAACATTTCTGTCCAATCGATTAGGTAGTCTGGATGTCTAAACAATTGTCCAAAATGTTAAAAAAAAAACAAACAGAATAAATTGCAGAAAAATCAACTGAAAGCCATATTTCTGTGCACATGTTTACATCCACTGGACATATACCTAGCGTTTGTCTCCGGCGCTGTTCTCTCAAAACAAAAAAGATAACACCGTCAACAGCACTAGAGTTTACTGTCTGGTTATGACGTCACTGAGAGACAGATGAGTTAACGCTGGAAAGAAAAATGTAAATAAACCAGTTACCAGTTAATGCAATAATCCAACCCCCCCCCTCCTCCTCCCTCCCCCCAAATCCCAAACAGAATACAACAACAGTGAAGAAAAGTCGTTTGCACATAGATATACCCACTATCGCCAGCCGTGAGACCTCGGAGAAACGCTGTAGTTACTTGTACGTGCGTGCCCCGAGCGTTTTGCGCTAAGGGCACGTACATATACGTACCTATCCCTAACGCCGTCTTTATCCTCAACCCTAAATCTTATGGAATCCCCAACCCCGCCCCCCCCTACCCTTTCAACCAAAACAAAAAAAACAGGAGGAAAACAAAAAGGGCAGGTGAAAGAATCATTGATTGACTTACGGCTGCTGTTAGGAGTATTTCGGGAGGAGCTCTCTAGCTCTGGAGTCAGAAAAAGGCGTTAAAATGCGTACCCCTAGCGCAAATAAACTTGGGGGACGTACGTAATTGTAACATTCTCTGAAAAGTGAATAAGTTTACCTTGGAAAAAATGTGTAAATAACAAATTCATGCAATAATTCTCTTCTTCCCCTACTCTCTCTCTCTCTCTCTCTCTCTCTCTCTCTCTCTCTCTCTCTCTCTCTCTCTCTCTCTCTCTCTCTCTCTCTCTCTCCACCCCCCCCCCAACCCCCAGGAAAAAAAAATAGAATAAGACAACAACAACAAATTAGAGGGGGGGTGGTGGGTAATTGTAACGTGAGAAACATGAAGTACGGAAGAGGGCAAAGAGAACTGTATGGCAGAAAAGTGCGCCGTAGCTGATAGATCGTACCAGCTGATGGGTGCTGCTGTTGTCTGGCACATGCACCTACCTGAGTGAGTCACTCTGACGTCAAGTTAGTGAATGTAGGTGACCTGGTTCTCAGGATGCTCACGCCAGGCTGGAGATGATCTCCTTCCTTTACGCTAACTACAATAACTGTTCATGTAGGTCGCTACTTACTCAGTCGCCCGTGCAGGTGGCCTGTAATTAGCAGAGTCTCTGCATTGGTTCTTAGGTCATATTTTTAGGGGCGGCTATATAGAAATTCTGTTGGCCTTTGGCAAAGGTAACAAAGGTCAAGTTTTTGACACTGAGATGTCGTGCTGGAATGGATACTGGAATTATTATAGTTATTATTATTATTGTTATGATTTTGATTATTATTGTTGTTTTCTGCTTCGTCTGATGATTGTGGATTCTGGTCTACCTGTGTCGGTTCATCATTAATTTAGTTCTTCATAATAATTGAAATAGAATTGTTGTCCTGTTATTAAATTGTTTCTGTTATTTGACCATAGAATAACAATGTTGAAAACACTGTTTTAAAATTTTCCCTTTATCCATGGCTGAATATCATGGTAGATTATGTCAACTCCAATGACTGAACCAAAACAGCGCGGGGATCAATTTACTTTAAGGAAAGTTTGGAGGGGAAATGGGGCGTGAAACGTTGAGAACCGGTGGCTCAAGTCTGTTTCGTTTGTTTTGTTTTTTTTGCCGCGGCTTAGGGTAGCCACACATAGGTCACCGAATTCGGTCACCGAGCCACTAGGCGCTTTAGGTGAGAAGAATTGCACTATATAAATCGACCGAATCTAGGTGGGCTCTATGTGCAGTTGGTGAAATTATATAGTGCAATTCTTCTCACCTAAAGCGCCTGGTGGCTCGGTGACCGAATTCGGTGGCCGTTGTGTGGCTACTCTTACACAAGAAATCAAGAAATCCTCTTCCCCAGGCAGCTGGCCTTCTCCAAAGCTCAAGAAGAAAAAAAAACAAACAACCACAACCGATAATGGCTGGTACAAGAACAAGGTCAACCATAAAAGATGTGTATTTTGTATTTGTATTTGTATAACTCTTTAATCCCATTTGGGAAATTTGCCTTTGTGCCATTGCACCCCAGTTACAACTGGAGCAGGCACGTCGTCGCCACAGTGCAGCGCCGGTCGGCGGTTTTTTTTTATTATTTTTATTTTGGGGGGGGGGGGGGGAGATGTGTATTACCTCCTTGTATAATAACGCCACGGGTTACAAATCTGAAGGATCTAATGTGTCATTCATGTCCCTTTTCTTTTCTCTTTTCAGAACATTTTTCTCAAGGAAAGCCGCCTTAGAAAAGGAATATGCACAGGTAAGAATGTCCGTTCTGACGTGTGTGATTGTATCACATGCTGGTATGTAAATACACAGGATGTCTCAGAGAGATGTGTATGCATTCTGAGCTTTTGTTAATACGACGTTGTCAATTAAGATACATCCAATCATACTAGAAAGGAAGTACACCCTCCAATGTGATCACAAGAGGCTTTTTCACCGCTGAGCCCTAAACTCTACAAAATATCATTACATGTATTTACACAGAGGAAGTCGTAAAGGTGTGCGTGGGCATATTTTAATAGGACTTGACATTCGCTATATTTTTAATCCTTCCTTTGATTTTGAGCCAGGCCTGAGTTGAACAGAAAGTGTTCCGACATTTTGAGCCGGTCAAAACAGACGCATTGTCTTCGGATAGAATTAAAAAGTTGGACAGGAAATTTCGTTCTGCGCTTCAGTTTACATATTGGTGATTGAAACTCAACTTTGAAAGTCACGTTCGTGTATTCCCCGAGTCAGCGGGCCCACTAGTAATTCAGGGGAGTAAATCTTTCAGATTTTCTCTGATTTCAGATTTTGTTCATTTTGTTGAATTTTGAGGGTAAATTCCTAGATCTAGAGCTAAATCTATCCTTTAATTTTTAGTTATTTCACGTTGTTTTTGTTTTCTTTATTCACTGATAATATATATATTTTCAAGAGTAACAAATCGAAACCTAAAAACTACGAATAAAAACAGTTAATTTCACAACTACAGTAATACGATCGTCACGACATTGGTTTGCTATTATTTGCACGATGAATTTTGAGAGGAAACTTCTCTGACGGACGGGTTTCCTTCACTATCGTCAGTCCGAGAATCTCCGAGGTTTCAGAGAAAAATTCTCTGACCCACGAAAATAGCCTAGGCCTAGGCAAGCGGGGAAATAGATGCAAGGCAAGGGAAGTAACTCTTATGCTTTTAGTTGTAAACAACATCATGGCGTCGTGTTCACGAAGATTTCCCAAGTTTGTTGAACGAGATACAGCAGTTGATGCGATTGATCTGGAGTGTAGGAACACCTTCACATGAGATTTTCATTTTCAGAGAATTTTTTAAAAATGTCATTTACACCCCTGTAGTATTTATAATTCAAATTAAAAAAAAGTCAGATGTGTAAATTATTCGATTTATGGCACATGTTCAAAGTGATGGCCGTTCTGGGCTACACGTTGATGACCGCCCAGTTCGTTAGAGTTACAACAACTTTAAGTTAGACGTTCATTTTGTATGTACATCTTTTTTGGGGAACACCCTGTATACATGTATCTGTTAGTGTGTGAATGTTCCGTAAAACAACCTTTGTATGGAATGGAGACGTTTTTGTTTATGACTGCATTGTCCGCATATGTACATGCATTATGTGATGCCTGTTCTATACCTGTCTGGCTGGTTGCCTTATTGTCCAGTCCATTGTGTCAGTCAGACCATATGTTTTGTTTGTCTACGTGCTTGCGTCAAATTCTCTCCTGTCAGTCCGTCAGTGAACTTACTACTGTTCATGTGTGCAGCTGTCCTTTCTTGGTCTGTTGAGACACGGGCAAAACTAAATTGTTTTAATCGGTGCAGATCATCGACAAGAATAATGACCACTTTGTAATGGATCGGTGTGTTGAGCTTGAGGGTGACGGGTTCAGAAGAACGATTTAATTTAAAAGTGTTTTTCAGCCAGGTACAAATTTTAATCGTATCCGTATGGGGACGGCCAGGGCATAACTTGTGGTCTTTGTCATGCATCATTCTGAAATCTCTCCTCCTACCTCCCCTCCCCCCCGCTCTCTCTCTCTCTCTCTCTCTCTCTCTCTCTTTCAGTGTGTGTGTGTGTCTGGCCCTGTCTGTTTGTCTGTCTCTCTCTCTCCGTCTGTAACTGTCTCCGTCTCGGTCTTCTCTGTTTCTCTCTGTCTATTTCTTTCTTTCTCTCTCTCTCTCTCTCTCTCTCTCTCTCACCGCCTCTCTGTGTACGTTTTCATAAACCTCGGTTAACACATCCTCCACGAAATAATGACATGTATGGAGTTAAACCAAAATTTGAAGTCCAGCTCTGCTCGCGACCCTTCGGTAATGTCTGTGACCCAAATTGCGTGAGGGGGGGGGGGGGAGGGGGGGAGTAGAAGTGGAGAAAACACACCATGTCTTTAATGTAAACTGGCAGGGAAAAAGTTAATTAACAGATGTCTCCGAGAGATCAAGAAGCACTTTTAATGGCGTGAATTTAAGAAAATCAATAGTTTCGCTTGTCCATATCACATACTGGCGTACCTACAGTTTTCTTATTTTGGGGGAGAGCGTTTCGAAGTTGAACTGAAAGTGACATATCCTATGTACAGACAAGCATATGGCAAAAACATTTCTGCGTGTAATTTCAAAACAGTTAAAGAAAGCGATACGTCACTTTATGATAATATAGAATCTGATTCCAAGCAATATGAGTAGTCGTAACCCCAAATCACCGAAATCTACGAATCGGTACTACGTGAGATGGACGACGATTTTGTTTTTGAATTCCTCCGAGCGAATACGTGATATCGATGCTGTGCTCGTCAAACCGGCATTATGCTTGAGGCATTGCCCAAATTATTCAGTCACTGAAGGGAACTTTTAGTGTTGTTTTCAGTTTCTCAAGGAAGGAAAACTACAAGGTCCCCAGGACTTGATATCTGGACGAGAAGTATAAGATCCCCAGTATTAAATTTGATATCTGACCGAAACGTATAAGGTCCCCAGTTTTTTATATCGGACCTAAAAGGATAAGTTCCCCAGTACTTGATATCTGGCCGAAAAGTACAAGGCCCCCAGTACTTGATATCTGGCCGAAATGTACAAAGTCCACAGTATTTGATATCTGGCCGAAAAGTACAAGATCGACAGTATTTGATATCTGGCCGAAAAGTACAAGATCGACAGTTCTTGATATCTGGCCGAAAAGTACAAGGTCCAAAGTACTTGATATCTGGCCAAAAAGTACAAGGCCCCCAGTACTTGATATCTGGCCGAAAAGTACAAGGTCCCCAGTACTTGGTATCTGGTCGAAAAGTAGAAGGTCCACAGTACTTGATATCTGGCCGAAAATTACAAGGTCCCCAGTTATTGGTACCTGGCCGAAAAGTACAAGATCCACAGTACTTGATATCTATCCAGCCAAGAGGAGGTGTTGATGCGGTGTTTGAATGTTATGCTGGAGACAGAAGGGAAGTGAAAGCCAGGTTTGGGACGGAATCATCGTAATAGAAAATTTTACTGTTAAAGTCAGTCTGGCAAGTGGAGCAGTACAAAAAGGGTACATGGATGGTCCCGGTTTAGCTGAGGTTTGATTTCTTTGACATTTTGGTTTATGTGGAAATCTGGTGCTTCTGATATAGTCATCAGCTAGTTTTTGTGAAGCTCTGACCTTGTCATTCAGTAGTGTGGGAGAAAGAGAAGGGAAAGTCACTCAACCCAAGAATGCGGAGTAAAAGCGAGACTGCAGTTCTTGAAAACAAAGAACAACCTCAAATGTCCCTAGATGAAAATTTGTGGTGACTTGTGTGGCACTTTTCATCTGGAGGCTGAATTTATCTTTGCCCTGGGAAAACGTACAGAGACAACGTGGAAGAGGGGGTGAGAGCAAGTTTATTATTATTTGGGGGGGGGGGGGTCAATTTTTATTTTAAGAGGTGACCATGAATGATATAGGAAAGGGAAGCGAGGTGAGGGTGTTTGGGAGAGTGGGCGAGAGGTATGTGTGAACAGGAAGTAGGGGTGAGTATTGTTTGACCTCCGATTATTTCAGAGCTTGGGGCTTCTTCTTCAGACAGACAGAAACAAGAAAGTGGAAAGTCTACAGTCACAAACGCTCAAATAGTGGGACAACCGGGGGGGGGGGGGCGAAGAGAAAGAAGCAAACAACAATAAAAGCCTGGCGTTTAATTTGATGACGAAGAATCCTCTGCTCTTAGATTGTATCCCACTTGTCTCTGGGGAATTCGGTCCGTCGGAAGCTGATTATAGAGGGTTGAGACAGACAGTAGATCACGATTGGCGCCAGCAGAGTCTCAAAGAACTCAGGAACAAGAAAGGGCCCTCGACTACTTCGTAACCAGATAGAGCAGCGCGCAAGACGGATATGCTGTCAATAAGATTGGGACTTTGTTTTGCAGGAGGAATATTGTAAGGTTTTAGTGACGTGCACTTTGCTGAATGAAGCGAGGGAATGCCAGTGGGTGGTTTTCCGACTTCATGTGTCATTGGGTAAAATGTCAGCCACCCCTTCCCCTCCCACCCTCCCCCAAATCCCCGAAGCAAACTTCTGAATGGAAGATTGTTGCATTTCGGAGATCTGCAGGGTACAGTGTTGCAATCTAAAGTCTGCAAGGTGCAGAGTGTCCGGCTATGACGCTGTTTGCTCACGATCAGTCGTCGCGTGCGTGCTAACTACATCTACATTATACTGCAGTGGGCGCTGGAAGTCAAAGGTGTAGGGTAGAAAACATGACTAATTACTAATTGTAAACCTTGATTGATCAGCATGATACAACGATTTGCACCAATCACAGTGCGGGGTGAAAACCAGGACATTTATACATCTATATAAAAAAAACAGCAAGGGAAAAAAATTCACTGCTGCCAGGAAGAAATGTCCAGACCTGAAAAAATTACATGTGAAAGGTATCGTAGGCCTAAAAATATCGAATAAGGCTTTCTCCTCAACAATGATGGCCTCCCTCCTGCCTTTGTTTTGTTTCGACTGTTAAACTTCCGGTTGCGTTTCAAAGTTTGAAGGCATGAGTTTCTGTGGCGTCTGCTTTATGCACGGGCCATGCGGGTGTTGGTGTGCCAGTTGTGAGTTCTTTTCTTCCTAGATCTACATAATCTGTGTGCTGATTGTGCGTGTTGTTTGCAACCCGTTCTTTGAACACTTACACTAGTGTTTTATAATATCTCTACAAAGGAGATCTTTATCTACACAAGTAATCGTCAGTGTCAGAATACGAGATACAGAATTTCACCTTTCTTAAAAGTAGATGATAGTGGAACATAAATATTTCAGTACTGTAGACGTATGGACAGTCAGACACCCATTACAGTAAATCGAACAATGCGCCCTTTGCGTTGGCCCATTTACTTTCCACAAGTGGATGGTAGTAATGGTCTTAATGGGCCGGTTGTTTTTCAGAACGGGAAGTGAGAGAAGAATCGAGTCATGAAGAAGAAGAACGCACAGGAGACCAGACTTCAAGGCCGTGTCGATAGTGAACTGTGGGTCACAGTGGTCGCAGGTGGACCAGCTGTCTTGTTGAGCTGATTACCCGTAAACCGGATTTTCACATTTCAGCAACGAGACCTAGTCTGTAAACTTTGTACACTTTTCTATAAATACTGCTGAGCCGGTGTGGCAACTCAGATACCTCCCCCCTTCCACTCCCCCACCCCCCCACCCCCTCTGAATATTTCAGAATCTCTCTCGGATGAAGCCATAAAACCTAAACCCAGACTGAATCGCTAGCAGTATTTGTAGTTGTTGTTATTATGTGTTTCTTCAACAACAATAGACACCTTCAAGTGGAGAAGAAGAAGAAGAAGAATTTGTGAAACCACCGCCACGCCATAGTAGGTTTGGCAGTGATAATACATAGTTTTGTATCTTGGGCTTGTTAAGGATGCAATGATTATGTAATTTCGATGCTGAGCGCGAGATTTTATTTTATTTGAGTCTCTGAAGGACAGCCGAATTGATTGAGTAGTGTTGTGGGTCTTATTGCGGCTGGGCTTTTGAGGAAGTATAGCGAGGACCATTCTTATGCTGAGCAGTTACAGCCAAGAATAATCACAAGCATCGATACTGTTTCAGTACTGGGCTTGCTCTTAGTCCATGTTCTCGGTGTCAATTTCACGTTTTTGGCTTCAGTAGGATTGAATATCACATAATTTTGAAGCTAATCCAGATGGAGATATGTAGATATATATATGTTTTGATCGTTCACAGCTGAATAAGTCCACATACAAGCAGTTACCTCTTGCAGCTAGTGCCTGTCTCTTCCCAGGGTTGATTGGACGGAGTTGAATCCTTACGATTTTCCACATAGATATTCGTCTCATCAGATACCAGGAGTTCGGTGCGGGGAGTTCGACAGGACTTGTCAGTGGGATTGAACATTAAATTAACCAGAGTCGATCACCTATCCAGATCGCATCTTGTTAAAACATCTTGAATGAAGCTCACCATGAGCCGATGCAAATCGTGACACCGACATGTCACTAGAAGTCTGAGCTGCATTAACGAGAAGGAGATAGACTGGACGATCAGGCTGAGCATGTGGAGCCGTGGTGCACTGAGTCAAGTCTGTTATGTCTGTTTCGACTCAGCGCGCGGTGTTTCTTTGTCCGCCGGCTGACTCAAGACAGGTTTGTTGCTGCGGACCTCGTGGGACAGATGGGTTTCTCCATTGGGCGAGCTGCGAGGTTCCGTGTAGCTGTAAAGTCGGAAAGTCCACAGCTCAGGCTGAAACCCAGACAAAACAAACTTCACTCAGTGCGCCATCGGCCCTAAGTTAGTCTAAATTGAAGGACATCAGTCTTCAGGGGAGAGATATGGAGCTGTTTACCTTGTACATTTCTTGTCCCCGTTCTTCATTTGCTTGGAAGTGGGATCTCCAGTCTAGAAGAGCCGAGTGATTACAACATAGCAACGTTTTAACATACTCCAGAAAAATTCCTGCCATGCAATTTCCTGCTTTTTTGTGGGGGGAGGGGGGGGGGTTGTCTTTTGGTTGTCTTTTTAGTTCGTAGTTTATTGATCGAAATAGAGATCTTGTTAGATGACAGCTGACAATGAGATAAGGATATTGGAGATGTTTACTTCGGCAGTGACCAGATTTGGTAAAGAGAAAAAAAAAAAATTACTTTGTGTTAATTTAACAAATTAAGAAAAATGTATCTGTGCCGCTGAATTTTCTGGGTAACCCTAGGCATCTCGACACCTTATACTAGCCTAACTTTTTGTGCTGGTTTCTGTCTGTCTGAAGTAGTAGCTTTTGGTCCTTTACCGGTTGTCGAAGGGAACAGTTACATCTACTCCTGAGATGTTAAGTCCTGTCTGCAATTCAATGCCATGGGAATCCGGCCATGAACAAAGGTCAATATTTCATTAAGTGTTCTGTCGTGGAAATGTAGCAGCAGGAAATTCTCCGTTCAATTGATAACTTACTGTGAGCCAAAGGGTGTTGATAGACAGAGATAAGAGAAAACTGTGAGGAATTGAAAATGTCTGCAGTGTTTCGTCACAAGTCTGCTTTCTTCTTGCTGATGTCTGTCTCGGTCTGTCTAATATCCCGCGAATATGAAAACAGCTTTAATGTTGCTGTCTGAGTTGTATAGCCAGAAATACAACCCGAAGAAAAGGATAGCGAACGCAAAAGAGACAAATCTGCAACATCAGTCTAAGGATCTTGCAAGCAATACGCAATAATGACTCTCTCCCGCATTGCTTTGCTTGGATTTTGGCGTTCATTCCAGCCAACCCGTTTTCCCCTGAAGGACTCCAAATAAGATGAGTCTAGAGTCTAGACGGCCGATTGGATTCGGTTGTTAGGCCAAGTTTGTACAGGCAAGAGGCTTGACCTTGCAAGATGGACATAACATTCCGGAAAAATACAGTGTGAGAAGTAATGGAGCCCCGTAGTGTCATTTTTTGTGTGGTGAGAAATGTAACTTTGTCTGATGGTAATGTTCAGGCTTATGGTTGGTATTTGACCCGAAACGCATACACACTCACTCACATTTTAGTCTTTTTGCCAGAGGTTTGATGTAATTATACGTAAGTCATCTCCCCCACTGCCGTTGTTTAATTTTGAAGAAGAGGAAGACGATCGAAGAAATCAGCTCTTGGTTTTGTCAATCGCCGTTCACAATTTCTTCTTTATTTCGCCATCTTTAGGCCCCCCCCCCCCTCCTCACAAACAGACTGATATCTCACAACAAATATGTGGTTTTGGTTTTTGTTGCTGGTGACCGACGGTCTCTTTCTGTCTTTTCATTCTCTTTATTTATATTTTATCATCTTGCTTATCCCCAGCACAGTACGGCCGTTTTCGTGTCGTGGTGCTTTCTCCAAACTCGAACTTCAACCAGAGAGTATAGATGTGTAGAGAGGTTTCACTATTGGTCGATTTGCACTGCGAGACACGGGAGGCTCCGCGAAACCACTGTTAACATGGAGTGGCAAGTAGGTCGTTGCGGTAAACAATACTCGTTTGTGCATTTCCACGGGGCGTAAGAGCTTTCAAACGGCTCTAAATAGTTTCAATCACCAAACCACAGTAAACAGATACGCACACTTTATCTTTGGTGAAGGCGGTCTATTTCAATCCTTCAGTTTCTTGTTACTGCAGCGACCTAGTTTCGCGATTTGGCGGAAGTGAGATCTCTCTATAAATACATACTCTCTGCTTGAACTCAAAATTGTTGTTGTTGTTGTCTTTATTATTGCTCTCTCAGAGACCCCCGTCCACTCTGATCCCCCATTCCCACCTCATGCATGAACTTTACACTGAAAAAATACATAAACGAATAATAATTTTAAAAAAATGGCTGATACAGCATGGTGGTTATATATAATTGTTGAATGGAAATACCCCTGGGAATCGGCAAAGCCTCAGATCACTGACACCTTCTTCCACCTCCCCCAAAAATAACAACGAAACAACAACAACAACAACAACAACTCACAAATGCGGACCGAAACAGGGGAATAATTAAACACCCATCTCCCAGGACCGCGGTCATTGCTTGTAATTAGCCTTTTCTTGCCTCTTTAATCATTTAGAAAGCAAAAGGACGCATTTCTCTCATTTTCTTTCTTGGGCCAGTTCGTGGAAAATTTTTGAAAGGGAAAAGTAAACAAAAAAAAAGGAGGGAGGGGAGGGAGGGAGGGAGGGGGTGGGGAGATTACCCGGCTATTGCCGACTGGACAACCGCAGGAAGGCGGGGGGGGGGGGGGGGCTGCACTTCTGGCGGCGACGGCTTCTCGCTATCTCATGTGAGCACTGATGTTTTGACCAGACTGTGTTAATCATTGATGAGCCTTTCCTCCCTCTGGCGCGATACTGTGTTTCCCTATCTCCCTGTTATCGCCCTTGTCCGTTTCCATCCTGCCTCTTGTCGGCAAGAACATTGCCGCGGAGGGCTAAGCTAGAGGTTGAAAAATAAAGACGAGGAACTCAGTGCATCTTACAGTTACTTTAAAATTGAAGAGTTCGAGAAATAAGTTAAACGTAAATAAATAAATAAACACTAATTGATTGCAGGGAGCGTTCCACTTCAGGCCTTCTTAGGCTCAAGGTTTTTTGTAGAGGTTAGAGTGAGCCAGAGGGTATTGATAGAGTATTGTTGTATAAACCTATCAGGAGTCTTCTTTCGTTTTAATGTTTGCAGGGAACTCCAGCTGCCCAGTAAATGTTTGTGTGGGGTTTTTTTGGTTGGGGGAAGGGGGGGGGGGGGAGTTAAATGTGATGTTCTTATAATTAAAACATAAAATATTCGAGGGTGGAGTGGGCCTGGAAATAATACTCCCCTCCCCAATTAAAGTGTCTTCCCCCTTCCCTCTTTGTTTCCCCCGCCCTCCCCCCCTCTCTCTCTCTCTCTCTCTCATACGCACATACAGACATACAGTCCCTCACTCTGGGCGTGTTGTGTGTATTTGTGTGTGCGAGTCTTTGTGAACTATTTTAAGGCTTCTAAGGCTGCTTGTTTGTGTGTCTGTCGTTGAGTTTTTAACCCCATCAGCTGTCTCCTCAACCATCCCGTTCCACCGCAACGTCTTCCCTCCACGGCAGTGCTGAGCCAGCTTTTAGCCTTGAGCCATGACGTCATTGTGAGGTCATTGTTTATGAGCCAGAGACCTCACAGTAAGTCCCTTTTTACTTGGCTCCAGGTGTTTATAGGGCCCCACGTCTCGGGGGGAAGAGAGAGTCCCCGTTATATTAATCGAGCCACAGGGCAGTCGTGTTAAGAAAGAAGACTGTATGCTCCAAGTTAGGTCGATCGTATCACAGACTAATAAAATACCCAGACTGGATGATCCCACTGTGTGACGTCACAAAACAGCGAAAGCTCATGAACCATCCGCCATTTTAGGTTTACGGCAGCGACCGACGCTTCAGCTTTTGAATGATACCATTTTGACGCGCCTACTGAACGCGGAAGTTTGGTTCAGCACCAAGAGATTAATACATGTACAACCACTCTTGACAAATAAAAAGAAATTTCTACTGCAGATTTCTACTAGAATCGGAATTTCACAAGCGGCGGCCATGTTGGTTATACGGAAGCCGCTCGGGAAATTCCCTAAAAAAACGACACAGCCCGAAGCTCGTGTTTCCAGTCTGGTTAATTTATTAGTCTGTGGATCGTATTCACTTTTTAAGGAAAGCAGGCATCATACTAGGCCCGGAACGTCACAGGCAGTTGCAGCCAGCAAAACGTACACCAAAGAAATAATGGCTGAAGCTGTCTATGTCTGACCAGGCTCAGTATGATAGGGTATTCCCGGATTGACTAACACAATAAATTAAATTATGGTGTGCACTTCTAGTCTGCCGGCAGCTGACGGTGTCGCTCCGGGTTTAGTGTGATATGTCCCTAATATTCATTTACTAGCTGAGTTCCCGGCCCTGTCCGGGATAAATCGATTTATTAGTTTCAGTTCTGGGTGATTATTATGGACCTGCTGCATTTTGCCTGTTCCTTTAGCTTTATTTAATTTTTGTTTGTTTGTTTGTTTTTAGATACGTTTTACTGCTCTCCCTTTGCGCGTTGACGTCCTGCGCGTCCCGCCAGCATCCGTCAAATGGCTATGATTTGCGCACGGGTCAGTTTGTTTGCACATCGCAGGAACTGTGTCACAAAGCGCAGGTGCAGACAATGGTACTGCAAATGCGGTTTGCAACCTTGGGATGTTCCGGCCTATGAGTGACTATAACACACCAATGGAAACAAGTGCTTTACAGTTATACACACAATAAATTTATTGGGACACGTGGGATGGGGGCTTAATTAATGTTGGTAAAATAGTCTAAATAACGTGTCAGAAGAGATGGACAAATATTTCATACAGATACTATGACAATGATCAAATTCAAAAGATAATGCGTTTAACAACAGCTAAGATAATTACCCTGAAAGAAAAGGTTTCTGATTAATGCAATGAAATGACAATAAAATGGATTATAATATGTTACACTAAAACACAGATAAAAAGGTAATTGTATATCTCACCGACTCTGCACTTAAAGAACGTTTCACACAGGATATATCCACACTCTTCCAATAATTACTCTATCTAAAATGTTACTAAAACTTGTCCTATATTCTGAATCTGTGATCTTGACGATAATGGTCCTAAACCGAAGAATGTCAGGTCTCTTGAGAAACTGAACTCCACAAAGATAATGTTCTCTTAAATTCACTACAGGATACACTCAATTACAAATATGTCCTTACTCCACATAAAAAGCACTGTTCACATCCACAAGATGACTACTAGTATATAACTAATGTCCTGATGAGGCTCTGGTCACAGTCACAGGATACACAACAGGATCGAAATGTCCTAACAATATGCACAGGATACTTTTAAAACAGGTGGTTACTTTATGGTCTTGGCCTCTAGCCTTCCCGCTGTTCTGCACAATTCACAGAAACGCCGGGTACAATGCCCTACACGCGGACAGAAGCCTGCCTGGTCACGCTGAGACTTACAGGTCTAACACTGCCACAAGAAGCGAGTACAACACTGGAAATTAACGAGTTCCTTAAGAACTTAAGATATATGCAATATATGCACCGCGTACATGAGCTAACTTTAACTGAGCTAATTTCATGCTTTGACGAAGCAAGAAATACAGTAATTTACTATGACTAAGTCCTACGCGAACTAGAAAGTCATAAACGCTCTATACACGAGCTAACTTAGCACACCGAATAGGCTATGTTAATATACGTCTGTGTTTTACAATAAGAACGACAGACAGGTACACCACTCTACGTGAGCAGGATCTCGCTCCACACGAGCTAAATTTTAATACAGACCTTAATAGACACTGTAAATACACGCCTGAGTTCTACAGGCAGGTACACTGCTTCGCACGAGCAGGACCTCGCAGTGAGTCTATCGCAAGCGGACTGACGACTCCAGATTTGCTCTGGAATATATACAGAAACTCAAAAATTCGTGAGCCATAAAAACGTGCACAAAGATTCTACGGTGGCCAAACTCGGACGCTGGGGTATTAGGTGGACGGGTCAGAGATAATTGCTCCACCCGCAGGTAGCCTGAGACATAACTTCGAACAATAGATCAGGGAGGTGGACCGATCGAACGGGCAAGTGGACGGTCATTACGAGGCATTTCGTTACAAACTGATAACGTCATGTGTTAATGGAAAAGAAATATTATAATATTTTCCTAGGCATATTGAAAACACAAACCTGTACTTTTGGCCCTGCAGCGTCAATCTCCCAATTCCAGACCCCTTCTTTTTCCTAGTCTAGGCACATTGAGAACACACAAAGTTTCATACTTGATAGTCTAACTCAATCTCATCATTCAAACCAGTCCTAATCGGAAGTTGATTTGTGAGTGTGATACAGATACCGGAACCAATCTCAATGACATTAATTTGCCGAAAAAATAGATCGAACGCCAATGTGTCGCAACCTAGAAACTAATACAAACGTTCTGCGAATTATTAATTTTTTTGTTATTTTTTGTGCCGGCGACACGACCACGGTCTATACTAAGCGCTGTATAAAATCTGAGGGCCACCGAATCAGCATTAAGAGAGGAGTAGCGAAAGGCGCGCTGCAATTGTCGTAAAGCTTCACTTTTATAAGTATAGATAACATCAAATGTGCTGGATCTTTGTATGTGTTTGAATGGTGTACGACTAATATTTTCTTTTTGTCGTGACAAACTGGACATGGAACAAAGAATAAAGCAGGGCGCAGGGCGAAATGAGTTTCACTCTGCTGTAAAATCGTGCTTTTTGACGTGTGCAAATCCTTTTTACAACAGGGCATGGGTTTGGTGTGCTTTGCGAACACGCAGGAAGTGTCGGGCCGCCCACAAAACGCCCAAGTCTGGAAATAATGCAAACTGTGCAGCAGGAATGGTTCAGATGTAGAGAGAGAGAAATGGAGATATAATTTAATTATAATGTACATTATTTCTTGTTGTATATCTGCTGTGTTCTGTGATAAGGTATTTGTACACATGACGCACCAAGAGAACGTTTCATCTCCAACCGAAAAGGAGTTGGGGCTAACAGTGTTTTGCAGAGGCCCTCTCGGGGAACAAAGACCCCTCCCTCCCCACCAAAAAAAACAACACAAAAAACAGCGAAATTTGAGGTTTGGGTGGTTTGTGCCCCCCGGGGACTATTGATGAACAGAGCAATAGAAATAGCCTAGAAACATGCAGCTTGAACCAGTGTGGTCTAAATGATGATTCAGTGCAAAATAAGATGATCCTTAGAGTACACAATATAAATAGTATATCAGGTCCACTTGGCATAGGATTTAATTTTGTCTCCCATGATCGATGGAACGTCAACTGGGCTTTGCAAAGTCATAACATTTGACATGGCAGATGGTCATGTTTTGTGACTCAGTTTGCTGTTGAGTGAGATCGTCAGGATCGTGTAAACGTGGAAAAAAGTCAGTACAAAACACACTGGGAGTCTTGGAGATTTTTATTTGAGAGTGCTCAGCGTTTGCTTGATACAGATTTTCCAACGTTACGTTCATCCACAACTTAACCACTATACGTTTGTCCATTCGTTTACTCACATTGATAAAACATTAAAAAACAAAAAACAAAAACAAAAACCAACAGAGAATCTGTGGGGTTGCTGCAAGGGTTGAAACAAAGTCAAAAACTGGCACACAGAAAAGTTGTATGCAGCAAGCTTCACGTAAGAAATAATACTCAAACGACACAATAGAACACAAAGGAAAGATGTCTTTACCCGCAGGTTTTCGCTTGCTATTCTCGAATTATAATCCTTGTTTATATTGTTTTTTTCCCTCACGGCTTCCAGTCTGGCTGTTTGCCTTGCACTTGTATTCCGGGCCCACAGATTCTCATCATTGTCCACCAATCGACAGGCCCGTTATTATGCTTTGATAATTACATTAGACCGTTACAGGCGGGCGTGGTCACGAATGTGATTTTGGATAGTTTTTTTCTCATTCTAACTTGTGAAATGGCACGGGAAACCAATGGTTAAAAAAAAATAGTGAGAAATTAAGAAGGCAAGATTGAGATACGTCGACCACATTGTCTGAAGAAAAATTCCAGTTTCAAACGCACCTTGGGAATGTAGTGAATTAGATGCCGGGCAGTATATTAGCGCAACGACTTCCACTACAGCCACAGATCTGTTTCAAAGAGAAGCATTACATTTTCTCATCAATTGCGTTAAACAGGAACCTCATTACCAGCGTTCACGTCATGATGAATTGGCTGCTCCCCAACGCAACCGCCTGGATCACCTATCGATTTCGTTAAATAAATATTTAAGCTGCCATTCAGAAAGGCAGGGTATTAAGCAATTGTCTGATTTACAGACACAGCCCTGAGCATCTAATGCTGTGATCCTCACACACGGCGTGGGGATTGCCCTGGAGACAGCGGCTGGAAGCCCTGCTCTTTGACTTGACAAATCTGGGTTATTGATAGGGCAGCCAAAACAATGGGAGAGATATGAACACTCTTGTGGTTGGGATATGTTGCATTTGCTCCATTCTCAACAATCACATTAACACACAAAAAAAGTTATTTATGAAGAATATTCTGTGGAATTGATCAGTGATTCCAAGGCAGCATTTATAAAAATAATGGGCTCTCTTCATGTCCAATATTGTAACTTTGATCACATTAATGTAGGTTTCTGTCGGTCGGGGGCGACCATGAACTTTTGAAACCGAACTGTTTTGACTGTCTGCTCTGCTGGAGAAGCGTCGCTTGTTTGCTGAACAGGCCAGTGCACGTGTGACAGTCTCTACCGCAATGGTTGCATCTCTGGGTGGTCTCAAATCTGTTGTCACCAATTATTTTGAAATGGGGTGAAATAGCTGCCACTTAAGTATGAGTGTATTAATATTTTGTTCTCCAGTGTTTCCTTGCTAAAGTTTTGTTTCCAGACTGGCTAGTAGTGAAAACCTTGCGGCAAGAAAGGAAAACTGTTTTGCAAAATTATTGTTTCCAGTGAAAGCCAATTGCGTACACTTTGCTCGTGATATCTTTACAGTGAAACTGCATGGCTTTTTACTTTGGTGAATCCTCAACCTCACGTTACCGCCTAAACATTGGGCTGCCGGTTAAACATAGCACATGTAGTTATGTGAGTGAGTGGGTCTGACGAAATCAGGCAAAGGGTCAGAGACCAAATTCCCGAGAAAACTCCTTCAAAGGGGCAAAGTCATTTTCTATCGAAATTAAGATTTGTTTATAATATGAAAGATTACTAGATTAGCCATTCAAAAAAAAACAAAAAACGTTCAGTTGAAATATTAGAACTACTTTATTTTGATTTATCAAAGAGGTCACCTTTAGCCCGGTTTTATCAGATCCAATCACATATATTAGAATCATTAATTGTAAGGTCTGAAACGTTTGGCAGATATACAAATATTGCAATATAATTCAGTTATGCTATATTTTTTTTTTTATTGATCTTGATAGGAAGCACGTCGTGAGCGGTCATGACTGGACCAACTTTTATAATTGGCTGTTATCCATACAACTCTCATGCCTTGTTTCTACCCCCATTTCCCGGGCTTTTTTTATATTTTTTTAAAGTGATATATCATGCCGAAGCATCAAAATAGCTTCACGTTCTTTCCAAGACTTGATTCAGGGCGAGGCTACTGAATTATCTGATATAGAGTTAGTCATAAGAATGTTTACCTAGGTACGTCTGCCATATCAGAATCGTAATGGTCCCATTTAGCAGGATGAGCAGGTACCGGGTATCTCAGGCGATAAAACCCACACATTCCCATACCATCGGGGAGGCCTGTAGGTGTTGGAATTTTGAGAGTGTTTTACTCCCTCATTTGAGCGTACCCGAGTTCATATGCTCGCCTCGAGCGTACCAGATCACGATCAAGCAAGCTTTGTTATGACCCATTTACCAGCAACATCTCAGTGAAGTTGTCATTTGCGCAAACAATTTGCAGAAAATACTATGTATTAATTGGTGAACGCAGGGTGTGCTAACAGTGAAAAAGATTCTCTTTGTAACATTGAAAACTGAACATCGAACCTTGAAAACCCTTGAATGTACCACATATGAAAGTCCGCTTTGAACCCTGTTTTAATTTCTGTGCATGTCGAAGGTGCAGTGATAAAGCCTAGTTACACTAGGTCACCGTTGCGATAGTATATTTTGTTGTTTTTTAAGGTTCCCGCGCAACCTTGTAATTCCGGGGATTCCTGGAAAAGCCACGGCATTTAATTTTTAAAAAAAAAAAGAAAGAGAGAAACGCCTCAGAAAATCCCTTGAAATAATGGATTGGCCCTGGAAGGGCTCTGAAAAAAGAGCATTTTACAAAATTGGGGAAAATCTGAACAAAAATACAGAAATAGATTTTCGCACATTTTGTTGCATTTAACTTGTCCTGGAATTTTAACATTTTACCTGGCAAATGCCCTGAGAGAACATTCTCAAGGCGGTGTAGCATTTTTGCCTGACAGTTACAACAAACGTTACTGAAGAAAGCCTTCAATGCTATTCGCTTTCTTGTCTTGTATTTGGGACACCCCACCAACTATTTCCAGGAGAAGGAGACATTTATTCATAGTTCTAGAAATACGGTGGGATTTGCTGGCTTCTGTACTAATTTTCCTGGCAGCGGTGTTAAGTCGATTGATGTTTGTTGATGAGCGGCCCGTCCACCCCAGGGGCGTGTCTGGTCGTGGAGGGGGGCGGGTGATGACTGGTGGCTGATTCCCTGCTTGACTGGGCAGAGACTTTGCTTTGTCCTGATAACGTGCTCATCCATACGCTACACAATACTGGTCATCAGTCAGTCTGGCTTTCTGGTCTTTCCTTTGCTCATACACTGGTCCGCTTTTACATTCATCTCTTTCATATCTGCATTCCCTCCCTCTGTCTCTGTCTCTGACTCAGTGTTTTATTCTCCCTCTCTCTCTCTCATTCTGTCTCTCTCCCCCCCCCTTTTTCCTCTCTTCTTCCCTCTTTCCATCTCTTTGTCTCCCCCGCTCACTCAGTCTTTCTTTCTCTCTCTGTGTCCCCACTCTCTCCCCTCTATCTGCCCCCCCCCCCGGCTTGTTTCTCTTTCTTTTTGTTTTGACCGCGCCCCCTTTCACTTCTAGGACTTGGGCCAATCAATCCCTTTTTTCTGCGAGACCAGGTCTGTCTATGCTCAGTCAGTACGTCTCTCTCTTGTGTGTGCGTGTGTACATGCCATTTGATTTGTATTGTAGTTTGATTTGTCTCGCTTCATTTGATTTATTTTCTCTTTCTTCCCATTGGCAATCTGCGGCCTGGGGCACAGGCGATCGGGGTTGTAGCCGGCGATTTCCCTTCTAGCTCCAAGATCTCTCACATTCTATGTTTTCCAGTTATTTTTATGTATGTATGGGAGATTCCCTCACCACGGGGCGCGTTCATTCCACATTTCTGATTGGTCTTGGGGCCGTGCTTAAGTACCGGTTCCCATTGGCCACGCTAAATGTCAGTGATACGCATTTTAAAAAAATTAGGTGAGACCCAAGGATACCTTCAGAAGTACTCCAAGTATCACGAAGACGAAGGGCCTCAGATTTGAGAAGGTTGATAATAATGGAGAATGGAAACTTCAAGAAGTTCACTGATATTAAAGCAGTGACGGTGACACGAGTTGAGTTTCACTGGGAGTGTGTAAATGTGGTAAAAGGTGGATCTATAAATAAACCTCGCTTTCGAGTAGACTCGCCAAGCGTATGGATGAAACTTGATTTACAGCACTCAGTAAAGTCGTTATCCCGGGGCTATTCATTAGTTCTGAACATTTTGTCCATCTGTTTAATATGTGGGCATACCATTAATCTTGCCTCAAATTCATAGACCTTAACAGATTTAGCTGCCAGTTACGTCATGCCACTCAGATAATGTTATAATTATAAAACGATAAGACGATGAGAAAAACAAAAATGCAGCATCTTAAAACTCCTCTGGGAAAAAAAAATGGAAGACGGAAGCATTTGAAAAAAAAATAAATAAAAGTGTCTTAAAACTCCGTTAGAATGCGGATTTCGTCTACGCAGTTTGAAGAGCAGTTAACGAAGAGGCTTTGCATGTTCTCGGTTCCGATGTAAAAGGCTTGTCAAAACTGACAGATTAAACATTCAGTGTCCGGTGCTCTCCCTTTCCCCCTTATTTAGATCAAGTAAAAGCCCAATATTTTCATAAAAGCATTTCAAAATACACCAGTGTTTGGACCATTTTTTTTTCTTCTGAACATGCAGTCAAGTGGCTTGAGGCAACATTGGTAGGAAGCTGGATATTTTCCTTTGCTTTCGGCGTTACATGTTTTTCTTTCTTTCTTCGGCAAGTTCAGATGGCTTGTCAGTGGTGATGTCACGCACAAAAACAGCCATTATCGTGTCTCTGCCCTGCAGGCCGCATGGGCATTGCAGTAAAGTCCACGTCATTATAATGCATTTCCACTTAGGCGGTCTTACCCATTGGTCAGCGCCTGGCAGCTTTTTCTTCCACCGAAATGGAATCCTCGATTTCTGTCCCATTACGTTTCAAGCGGAATTGTTTGTGTTCTCTTCCTCTTCAGCCCATCTTCCTTATTTTTCTTCTTCTACTTCTTTTTTCTCCCCGCCTCTCAGCCGGAGATTGGAAACAGTGGAATTGTTCTGGAGGGAGAATGTAAGCGACGGGATGTAAAGCCACGGTACGCGATGGAACCATCCTATGTCCTTTTCTTTTTTCATTTTACAACTGCTACGTGAGATCGAACAAAATGACGTTCTGTAAAACCACATGGACAACACTGGAAAAAAAAGCTTTGGTCGTTTACATAGTTTGTAAGTGAACGCCAAAAAAACGGCTAGGGTAAGGTGGAAATTGATATCTGTTGTGGAATTTGGGTATTCTGCCAGGATGCTGATGGTGATTATGTAAGTTGAGATAACAATTAATATGATGGCAGTCAACCATATTACCCTAGCTCTTGTTATCACTTCAGTAACCTGGGTGGAAAGTCCAACCGATGGGCGGCCAGTGAGCACTCCCGGCAGGATCTTGTTCTGTTCTACCATTCTGCTGTATTCTGCCTGTCCTCTTGCTTTTTCTCTAGCACAATATGGAGAATCTTGTATCAGTTTACTTACTCCAAGCTCAAACACAAATTCTCTCCTATTAATAATTTGTTAAATCTGCCCGTGGCCTTACCTTTTACTGGCACAATTTGACAATTATCGTGCAGACGTACTCTCTTTCTAACTGACTGAGACTCCAGCACCCAGGGGTGGCCAGTGGAGCAGACAGTTGTTTACTACTGAAACACGAGTTATGGTCATAAACAGACAATTTCCTGGCCACGCCAAGGGAGACTATGAGAGATATTGATAATTTCGGGCTCCATCCGGCGATAGTTATTTGAGCCGGCTCGTCGCTTAATGTCGCATCCAGGCGCGTGATGGGTCTGATGATGCCATAACTGTGGTGACATTGAATTTTGACTGTGAACGTTAGCAATTTTGATAGTCATGTAATGTTTGGAAATTCAAGAGAGAATAATGTTTGTTTACAGCAAAGGCTATTGGGCGTTACATCCTGTTGTTTACAGGAAAAGCAATGGGAAATAATATTCAGTTGTTTACAGGAAAGGCTATGGGAAACAATATTCAGTTGTTTACAGGAAAGGCTAGGGGAAATAATATTCAGTTGTTTACAGGAAAGGCTAGGGGAAATAATATTCAGTTGTTTACAGGAAAGGCTAGGGGAAATAATGTTCAGTTGTTTACAGGAAAGGCTAGGGGAAATAATATTCAGTTGTTTACAGAAAAGGCTAGGGGAAATAATATTCAGTTGTTTACAGGATAGGCTAGGGGGAAATAATGTTCAGTTGTTTACAGGAAAGGCTAGGGGAAATAATGTTCAGTTGTTTACAGGAAAGGCTAGGGGAAATAATATTCAGTTGTTTACAGAAAAGGCAAGGGGAAATAATATTCAGTTGTTTACAGGAAAGGCTAGGGGAAATTATATTCGCTAGTTTACAGGAAAGGCTGTTGGAAGTTATATTCAGTTGTTTACAGAAGGCTGCGGGAAGTTGTTCACTTGTTTACAGGAAAGGATATTGAAAGTCATATTCAGTTGTTTGCAGGAAAAGCTATTGGAAGTAATAAATTATTCAGTTGCTTACAGGAAAGGCCATTGGAAGTAATATTCAGTTGTTAGCAGGAAAGGCGACATTGGAAGTATTATGATATGGCAATTGCATTTTACGTCGGCGTTGGGAACACTTAGCTTGTAGTATAAAATGTTTGATTTTCTGGCAATTTTTCCGTGAAGAAATCAAGAAACGCCTGTACGTCCGAAGCAAGCAATAGATTTGTTGTCACGATCTACCAATCCAATCATGTCGTGAGTCCAAATTAATGTTGTGGCTAAAAACGAAAGCAAAGTCTGGTACAAAAACCTGAGCAAACGTTGTTCCCCCGACACATGTAATCACATCATGGCTATTGTAACTGTGACACTGTTCTGGGAGAGGGCTTTGAGCCGTTCATTATGGTTGTGATGCTAGGGAATTGATCAGATCTGGAGTTGGCGTGGCTTAAAAATCCGGGAATAGTTTTGGCCGTTTGGCCAGCCGAAGGATTGGTTGCTTTGCCGAAGGTTGGCGGAGGCACTCCGCCGGAGGACTACATCAGACAATTGCCAGTCTCAGTAGTGTCTCATCTGGTGTCTTCTGTTTGCATGTGGGTGGTTTTTTTTTAGTGTCTGAGACAATCACATTTGCCCGCAGTTTTGCCCTCACTTTACAAATCTCTTACCAACACCGGCGGTTCCGTGACTTGTTCCTTTTCTTAGCCGTTTAATTGAACAGAAAAATACAGTGTGGCTGCCGTTCCTGTGGTAAGCCCCCTTTTCTTTGTGTGTTTTGTTTGGAACATTTTAAAAAAAAAATCCACGGTTTAGTTACATGCTACATGACAGTGTCATTAATTGTTGATTTTCTCCAAAAAAAAAAAAAAAAAGTTTACTGTTGAGTTCCGCGGATGATTTTCTTGGCTGTGGAATACGCTTAGCACACAGGGAGGGAACGTGGTCATTGTGTCTGCTGCCTCGGTTTTTTGGTAACAAAACGTATTTATCTGTTTGTATTTAATGTAAAAACGAAAGGACAGTCGGTGAGCTACTGATTCAAACCTGTTGACCGCTTTCTGTGTGAGACATGGACTGTGGGGTGTTAGACGGGATTTCCCGCACTGGCGCCGCCAAAACGAGTCGGTGTCACTAATTCGGGCGCATCATAGCAGGTCTTGCGTCAGCAGGTGGATAGAGGGACTTGAAAGGCTGGGTCAAAACACGCACAAAAGTGAGTCGCCAGAATAAAACCCTCTCAGTGGAAATCAGCGCATTGCAGTGTTCGTGAACGATAAAATTGCATCAGCGCACTGATTAGCACCATTTTATAAGACTCTTACGTTGTTGGTCAGCTCAGAGCTGTAGATTGCTTTTATCATCAGGAAAGAAATGTGGCGTTTCTGATTGTTTTTACAGTTATAGCGGATGAAGGATCTTCTGGATGAGTTCATTATAAAACCTGACTAGGAACACCCATTTCCTCTCTTTGTCGAGAATACAACAAAACCGTTTTCTGTTCAGTTGGATATTTTCAATTTACCTCCCCAGTAAGCAACATGCACATAGATAATCTTAAACAGCATGAGTCGATATCTTCTTACGCATGACCACTAAGACATTTAAAGCTTTGATGCAAAAAGTAAGTGTGTTTATAATAAATCATTATAATTGCTTTTACATGGAGTGATCAACATTTAGGCATAGAAGATGATTCGGTTAATACACTGGATCTGTCGTAGGGAAAGGGCGTCAATGTAGCCACATCGATTGTCCAGGTAATGCCCTCCGAAGGATTAAGGAATTAAAACTACTCGGCCTGCTTCATACACGGATTCATCTTTTTAGTGATCTTGTCCGGTGTTGCCTTGAATTAAGCGCCTGTTGTTGATGTGGTCAGTGTTGAGAGTTAGCGGATTGTGTACTTTGTAAACACGTCTGTCCATGGCCGGCCAAAGTTTCAAGTGTTTGGCCATCGCAGCTGTTCATTGTGTGGGCGGAGGTCAATACGACATGACGGACATCAATAGTTTAAACCACACTTATGGCCAGTGGCCACTCACTGATCTTTGTGAAAATGAGAAAAAAAAAAATACAGATAATTACACCATAGCATAATTATTATAAGAGTAATCCAGATTTCATCCCAAACGGATGCGCTTTCGGTTTTGTGCAATTGTTTTTTTGGGGGGGGGGGGGGGAGGCGAAGAGTGCGCTGAGTGTGAGCAGAGAATAGTTTATCTATTTTTTTAAAAACAGACGAATGTTTGCGCTGGGCTCATTTGTCAGTTTTAAGAGGCTGTGATTGAGCTCAGGATGTGAAGTTAATTGGTTCCAGATGCAGTAAGGTAACTCCCCATCTCCTTTGCCTTATTTCAAATGAGCAATAATGATAATACATGTACTTCAGCACGGTGCGCCTGAACGTGTATGTGTGCATGCCTGCCTGTCTGACTGTCTGTCTGTCTGTCTGTCTCTCTCTCTAAGCTCTCTCTCTCTCTCCCCTCCCCCCTCCCCCCCCCCCCCCCCAACTTCCTGAGTTTTACTGACATAATACTGGATTGCTTGGTTATGAAAGATTTTGATTTTCACCCAAAGAAACTTGAGTTTTACCCGGCACCGCCGATGTGAACATCTTGTGTTTCTGAACGCTTCTTCCTCAAGCAGGAACTGTCATATCTCCAGTGTTTTATCCGTAGCCTACTAAAGAGAGGGACAGTAACCAAAGACGAAGTCTGCTTTTCAACGTAGAAAGTTGATTAAGGCGTAGTGAATATTTATTGAGAAATCGGACTGCTGAGTGAGGAACCTGGAGATAATTATACTAGGTCGGTAATGACACCCCCCCCCCCCCAAATAAAAAATGGGACGGGGGATCAAGAAGGGGTCACCAAGACAGCAACGAGAATATCCTTCGTTGGAAGTTTGGAAATGGCCGTGAAGTTGTGAAAAATGGTAGAGGGAATTAGTTCAGAAACGATGATCCACCCATATTGTAACGTTTTAGAGTCCGGTTACCCAAGGTTGTACGGCAGCTTTGACAGGTCCTCATAAATGTTTCCTCATGAGATACCATGTCTTCCTCAGCAAATCATTGTATGAGGCAGGATTGACACCACTTGAGGGCGACATCAGAAATCGTCTTTATCTCTTGAATAGTTTATATGCATTGTGTTTTTGCGTAGATGTGTCTGGCGTCGTCCATCTCCGTATGGGCGTATCCAGATGTTCCCATTTGATAGGAGAGCATTGGAAAACATTTATGTTAGTGATTTCTTATGTGAAAACAAATATTTTTTCGTTTATGATTTCAAAATCATTGAAGGTTTCAATACGTCACTATGTGACGCAAAACGACGAAAACCTTCGTTATGTCAATAAGTGAGGTGGGCGACCACAGACTAATAAAATACCCAGACTGGATGATCCCATTGTGTGACGTCACAAAACAGCGAAAGGTCATGAACCATCCGCCATTGTAGGTTTACGGTAGCGACCAACGCTTCAGCATAGCTACACTTTTGAATATCATTTTGACGCGCCTACTGAACGCGGAAGTTTGGTTCCGCACCAAGAAATTAATACATGTACAACCAATCTTGACAAATAAAAAGAAATTTCTACTGCAGATAGAACTAGAATCGGAATTTCCTCGAGCGGCGGCCATGTTGGTTATGCAGTCGTCGCTCGGGAAATTCCGTAAAAAACGACACAGCCCGAAGCTCGTGTTTCCAGTCTGGTTAATTTATTAGTCTGTGGTGGGCGACAGATTATTTATGTGGTTGCTTGCCATTGTGTCTTTGTGTATGGATGGGTGGGCGTGCGGCCAGTGCCATGCTAGAACGGCTTACAATACTGTCTCAGAGATAATTATCATTTGCATTGGAAGCTGCACTTGCTCACTTCAGGAGCTGTTTTTGTGAATATCTTTTGGATTCAGTTTTCATGGGTCGGGAGTGGCAAAACATCAGATCTTACACTGATGTAATGTAAATATAATGTCCTTGCATGTTGATTCCCTGTGGAGATTTAATTTTGTGACTAAAATCTCCCACTGTGCTACTGGAAGAATTGGTCGTGACGATTGGGCACTTGAAAGACACGATCTGTATATGACGACATGGTTATTTAGGAGATTGCTTCCCCTGTTTTTATTGACGTCAGAACATTTGGATAGAAATTATCATGAAATTAAATATTGAAATTATTGTTCTACTATTTCAAATTCTGCCTATGTTTATGTGTCTTTGGATCGCGGCGACGATTATGGCATTGGTATAAATTATGTTGGTGCCCGTGGAAATGACACTAGAGTACCTTTAAGTGATAGATATTTCTGCTACTCCGTCTCCACTCTCCGCGTTCACCTCATTGATTTTGGGACCCCCCCCCCCCCAACCCCCTTCCCACCCGTTCCGTCTTTATGCGCTCTTGGGGAGTAATGTGAGATAGAAAACAAAATAAGTTATGGTGTACTTTGAATTTAGGCTTGTGACACTGTCTCAGCGGGGAACCATCTCTCACATACACCCCCCTCCCTAGACTTGTTCGAGAAAAGACGTTGGAGTCAGATCTCATTTTGAAAGTTTATACCGGTGGTAGAGAGTAACGGCCCTTGAGACAGATATCGATTGTGGCCCCTTTACGTTCATGCTGGCGTCTAATTCTCTCTGAGTATCACGGGGGAGTGAGATTTTGATGAAGAGGATACAGAGGGAATTGGCTTGTCGGAGGAGGGAATGCAAGGGAGGGAAAGAACGGGGGGTGGGGGGGGGGTGCGAGACTGATGGAATTAGTCCATGTGAGGGGGTGGAAGTGAGCGATGTCAACAATTAACATGATCCTCTTGTGAATCGATCATTTTAATATTGGTGAAATTGAACACTCACGCACTCATGCACCCACGCACAAACAAGCAGAACCATGGGGGAAATGCAATGTTTATACGTTCAAGGGTGGATGGATACAGAAAGGATAAGCTTGGATGCTGGTAAGACGCGGATGAGTTAGCAAACCGCACCGTGATTTGATGATCTGGGGAATCATTATTACAATGTAGTGCTCTTGAGAAGTGTTACTATCTTGTAATATTTTCGAGGAATGTTACGTAATAGTTTTTGGGTTTATTGTTTGTTTTAATTTGGTTTGTAGTTTGGGAGGGAAGCGGATATTCTACACAACATTAGCACTTTGGTGAAGTGTTATTGCAATTTGATTTGAGGGAAGATCATTATGTTTTGGAGGATTATGGCAGGTGTGAGAGCTACATTTCTGTTGTTTTGGAAATAACGTTGCTGTTTTGTGAAGTTATAATTAATTAATGTGAGGATTGTTATTGTAGTCATGTATTCATGAGAAGCCTTTTAGGCCTTGCTGATTCTGGAAAATGTTCCGTTTTCTTTTGAAAGCCCAGGCACAAGGAAAGACTAATGGTATTTAAAAAAACAACAACTCACCAAATGGCAGGAATGTGGCACGAATACGAAAAGATCGAGGAAAGAGAGGAAGGAAAGAAAGGGCGAGTGAATAACTTTTCAGGAAGACAGGACCAGAAGCAATCCGACACCGTCATGTCAGGTTACGCTTGACGCAGCGGGAAAGCACGCGACGGTAAATCAGTTGAGAGCTGGCATCTTCTATTTTCTGGTCACGTCTTTGCAAATATTGGAGATCTCTCCCCCCCCAACCCCCCCCCCCCACCCCCGTGTTTTTTGTTTGTTTTTTAATCATGTCTGGCAGTTTGAATGAAATACAACCCTCAAGTGCTCTGTATGTTATACCGGCTACTCTAACTTGTTAAGTTGTAACAAGAATTACACAGTTAATAAACGTATTTACAGAAAGGATCCATCCTCCGCCAGGCTCTTGTCATCTAAGAGGCTAATGTACACCCGGACAGAGAGGGTGATTTTGCTCCTAGCGTTGAAAAGCGTGCATGGGGAGAGGGTGGACGTGTCATTAATGAGTGCGTGCGCTTTCCAGTTACGGCAACGTATCTAAGTGTTTATGAATAATGAAATACGGCGCTGATTGTTTTGATGAAACAGTCAAAGAGTGCGTGCGAACTACCACTTTAAAAAGTTTCAGAATATTCAGGTCTTATCATGGCCATTCAACAGTTTAATAGCCATACGTGTGTACATGGGGAATGTGTGTGTGTGGGGGGGGGGGGGAGTGTGAAGACAAGCATTCGAAAAACTAGGGGTGGGGGTCGAAATCACCAAAGCCAAGCATACGCACTTTTAGGGTGGCCCCCTTATCTGAGTCGCCACGGCTTAGGTGCTGCAGTCATACAGAATTCGACGTAATTTCCATCGAGGTATAATCTTTTGCAGCTCGTAGATGTTCAGAAGTGTTTCATGGTAGAACGGTCCACTTAATTGATAGATATTAGAATAAATAGAGAAACATATACATTCGAATATGAAATAGTTTGTCGCGAAAAGAAGAATTTAATCACGTACTGCATGGGTTATATCCGGCCTAGATTTCCACGACATTACAAAAACTCAGGGGAAGAGAACCACGGCTTAATTCCAAGAGTTTGGGAGTGTTTGAGGAGGGAAACTACTACACGGAGAGTATAGATGACACAAATCTTTCTCCCGAAATAATGTGCAATGTCGTTGCCGCATGACTGCCTCGGCTGAAGAAATGTGCACGATGAGGAGTTCAGTGTGTACACGGGCGCCGTCGTGAAGTTGCCGGAACGAATGTGGGTGTTTATACATCTCAGTAGGTGTCCGCTATGTGTATGTGTAGTATTACGTGTTTCTGTGGGCTTTTTTTTTGAGCTGTGCAACATTGCGTATGGTTGTTACGGCTGTTACAGAGATGACTACGATCGTGTAAGTTGCCATGTGTGGCAAGGCTAATGGCAAGTGCTACACTGTATACTGTTGGCTCATTTATTTACCTTGTAAGCAAGCACGTCTGTTCGGAAGCTGGATCACCACTTTGTCCTAACCTTACATACAGTCTGCATCATTTTCTGTTTGAAAAATATCACAGCCAATTTTTTTTTTCCCCCACCACCGGCGTTTCTATTTCGTTTTTGGGCCATCTTGTTTTTGTGCCTGCCGTATTTGATCTCGTAAATTTTCGTCATCTTCTTCTGCGTCGTCATTTCTCGTCTTTGTTTTCTTATGACCTGCCTTCCTATGTGGTTCATCAACGCCCCCCCCCGCCCCCGCCCGTCCGTCCCCAGCGAAAAAAGAAAACAACAGCTACTTCAAAATGAAGAAAAGATAACTTTCTTTGCCATCTTTCTTTTTCTGCGTCATCTTTTTTTTTGCGTTTGTTTTCTCACGACCTGGCCTTCGATGTTTTTCATCAACCAGTCTCCCTCAGCTGTCCAAATGAAGAAAAGATAAATCGATAGGAGGATGCCGGAGAGGAGCAAGTGGCGAGTAACCGGTCCGTTCGGTGGGAGAAGGAGTCGAGGAACGTGTGTGATCAGAGCTCCGGGTCTTCTTCTGTGGCAAAACTGAGAAACCTTACAGCGATTGGCGTTATTAGTAGGGGGAAGAGATTGCTACTTGACTTAGTTATTGATACTGTTTCGTGATCAACTGGCGGGGGAGGAGAACAACAAACGAGATAGATAGATAGATAGATAGATAGATAGATAGATAGATAGATAGATAGATAGATAGAAGGTTAGATAGATAGATAGAAGGTTAGATAGATAGATAGATAGATAGATAGATAGATAGATAGATAGATAGATAGATAGATAGATAGATAGATAGATAGATAGATAGATAGATAGAAAGAAGGTACGTAGGTAGGCACTGAGGCAGGCAGACAGATAGATGGACGGGAGGTGGGGGGGGGGGCGGACGGCCGGATATATATAGACAAACAAACTAATGTGCGGACTTACTGATAAAGAGTGGGATAGACGAAAGAATCGTTGGATGGATAAATAGATTAAAAGAATGAAAGAACGGGGAAGTATAAGAGGAGAACTTTATGAATCTGGCAAATAAATCTTGGCTCAATTTCATATCGGACCGGAGAGGAGCCAGACTTCTCTTTTCATATTGCGATCTGGCATGGCATGAATAGTTGACAGGGATAGAGAAAACATAAGGAAAGTGTTGTAGATGGAACGGGGGAATGAGGGAGAGGAATTGCCGAGAATTTGATCTTGATCCACACAAGATGGATTTCATGTTTGTTCGTTTTTTTTTCTTTTTATTCAGTCCTATGACAAAGAGGTGTACGGGGAGGAGGGTGGAACATGGAGGTAACGAGCCCCCATACTGCTGTTTTATCAATAAAGGCCGTATATGGCAAAATCGTACTTTACAATAACAGCAACAACAACAACAACAACAGAAGAGAGAGAGGGGGGGGGGGACAGAGGGTCAGGCAGAATAACAGAGAGAAAGACAGATAGACAAGACAGGAGAGAAAGGAGGAAGGAACAGAGAGCGAGATAGATAGATAGATAGATAGGTAGATAAGTAGATAGGTAGATAGATAGGTAGATAGATAGATAGATAAGAATAAGAAAGAGAGGGGGGAGAGAAATTACAATGAGGAATAGAACACATTTTTCAATCTATAGAATGATGTTAGAACGCGAATATGACCTAGATTGTCGAATACCGTCTTTTCCCGTAAAATGGCAGCATGGTATCAGCCCCAATTCTGGTACCTTCTTTTTGGTGTCCCTGTTTGAAGTTGCAGTCCATGTTCCGTCGTCTAATTTGAAATTGGGCACTGTAGCTCCGCCCCCACTTTTAAAAAAAACGGTTTTCTTCTGGTGTCAAAGGAAAGAGCAGCCAAGTCCTCTTTTTCCATATACAACGCCCGTTAGTTGCAAAATCTGCATTGCCATCGGGCATCGAACATTCTGAATGTATTACTGAAGGAAGTGCATATCCGTACAACATGTTTACCAAAAGCGCGACTGGTGAAGGTTTGCTGAAACAAAACTTGGCATGGTGTTCACGAATTGAAAGTGACAACACGTGGAATAGTCAGATGGACCTGGGGGCGTGAGGGTCTGGTCAGTTTGTATCAATGGGCGGTAGTTAGATTGACTAATCAGGCGAAAAGGGGTTGGGGTAGTCATTGGTGATCGACGTACACTCAAGTATAATAAATTATCAGCGCAGACCACGCAATCTCCGAGCAGAAGTCGGATTGTTTTGCAACTAAGCCGATTCATATTTTTAAAAACTATACAAATTAACAAGGTCAGTAATATAGTATTCCGGTGTGTGTTCTACGTCATCGAATTGCGTGCGTTGTACGGATATGCACTGTCCATATCCATACAACATGTTGTACGAATAAGCGCTTCCATTACTTAATTGGAGTGGTCAAGTTCCGGGGTGAGAAGACGAATAGCAGTTCTCCTTGCAACGACTCATATTAATAAAGAGAATGGTAATTCGATTTCTTCGAAAACAATGAAGAAACTGACTTAGGTTTATTGGTAATTCGATTTCTTCGAAAACAATGAATAAACTGACTTAGGTTTATTGGTAATTCGATTTCTTCGAAAACAATGAAGAAACTGACTTAGGTTTATTGGTAATTCGATTTCTTCGAAAACAATGAAGAAACTGACTTAGGTTTATTGGGCCCGATGGATGTGGGGAGGGGGTGCAGTGAAGGTGCCAGAGGCGTAGCAGCAAAAAACTTACTTTTCTGTCCGAAGCGAAGTAATGAGGCCTGAGAGTATCGGTGGACGGCGCTCATGTTCTGGGAGAGTCATAGATATAAATCAGCGGATAATGGCTCGTTTTAGTCTGTGTTTAGCTACGACTGATTCAAGAGCAAACACGACTGTCGGCAGCCTTAGACCCCGGCAGGGAATATCGGAGTAATAAATGACGCGTAATTGACTTAAAAGGCCATTTTTTCCAAGCCTGGGCCTGTTCCAGAAGGTTTCCAGGTTGTGCGGGCAAAGGGTGTAAGGCATCAATTTATCGTAGTTTGCTGTCTGTACTGATTCTTCTCCGTAATCAGGCCCGAGACACAGGATATCGAGACGGACCAATTCATCGTTTTCCGTCCGCCGGCTTGTGCGCGTACCATACATGCCAACAATGCAACAGTTCGCACCACACCCCCTTCATAATTGAATGAAAAAGAGTAGTGCATGTACCACAGAGCTCTGTGAGTAGTACTCACAGTGTTCATACGCGCACAAGCTGTGGACTTATAGTGAAAGAAGGAATGGTCCGTCTCGGTATTCTGTGTCTCGGGTCAGGCATTGATAATCCTCCTGTTATCTCTGGACGTGAAAGGGGGGAGGTCTTTTGTTTGTCGGGGGCCTTAGCCCCCCCCCCCCTCCGGCACTGCCCCTTAAAACATTTTACATATCGTATTTTAAAATATAAATCCTCTGATGTCAGTCTCCACACAACAGTATTACTGTACAAAATGCTTTTTATTTCTACTTCTGGCCCAAATCTAGGGCAAACCTGATCAAAAAACGTGATGGATGGAAATGAAAGGCAAGCACTAGCTTTCAATCGAGCTTAAATAATCTGTTGCCATGTAATTGAAAGAGGATTGGATGGCAGGTCCTTACAAATAACCAACCCTTTGCCATTTTCATGTTTTGTCGTTGATCCAGTCTGAAGATACGTTTAAGAGAGTCTGCCATCTCTTACTAAGGTCTTACCTTACCCCTCGCATTGATTTAATCATTGGAATGGTACAATTCTGGAAATGTAGGATTGACATCAACGTACTTTGAATCCATGGACATTCGGTAATTTGGTACTCTGGAACGATTTCGCTCTAAACATGTAACATGGCAGATACCTGTAGCAATAACGTAATAATGATGTCATAATAATAATAATAATAATAACAATAATGTTAATAATGGATCGAGAGGGTGGATATGGAAACACCTAAAACTTCACGACTATGCGGCCACAGTTTATGAGACTTCGTGTACTGCTTCAATTTGTGACAATAAATCGCGTTGACACATCCATTTTGGATACAATTAACGTCTTCATATTATTAATTTACTTACGTATTTTTTTTTAGCCACCAAAAGAGGTGCATTTTGTGGAGTAAAATCGGAAAGTATGACTGGAAATTTCTTTGTGGCTACATGACCACCGTTCTACGAGCGGCACTTTAGCTTGTAATAATCAAATATGGTGTGGGTGTTGTCCTGATAAGGAAATACCTTTTGCTGATACTCGACATAAAAAAGTATTATGGATCCACGCGGCATGTTACACCACTGACTGTATAGTGCAAATTGAACAACATTGGTGTAGTGTCAAAGCCAAGCAATGCATACGCCGGGATGACAGCGGACACCTATGCTCCTCAGTCGGATTTGTCTGACACAGAATCGATGTGGGTATCGACACCCATTTCCTGATCAATCTCGCTGAATTAGCATCCTTAGGCAGCAAACGAGGAGTTGCCGGGGGAGAAAAAACGATCACTGGGGCTATAAATACGACAGAGATCAATGGAATAAACAAATTAGCGTGATCTGTCGTGGATCATTACGCATAACCTAGCGCAAGATTGTCCTGGCAGACTCGCGAGAAGGGACAACGGCCAAAGCAGCAAGCATTTGATCAACTTGAGCGATGTTGACCTTCTCCAGACGACTGGTCATGTCTGGGATAGGACAGTAACTCACAGGTTTTAATTGGCATTTGGAGTTCGGGGGAGGGGATGATATACGCTTTCGCCATGCGGCCTGTCGGGTTTTGTCGCTAATTTGCCGTTTGTCTTTCGTCTGACGTAACAGGCAATCGGGCCGTGTCTTCACTTCACCCACTTACCTACTCACCCACCCACCCACCACTCACTCACTCACTCATTCACTCGCTCACCCATTCACTAACTCGCCTCATTTTTCTAAGTGTATTCATGTTAGTGAGGTGATTTTCAGTGTGGAAATAATAGCAACCTACGTCCTTTCTGTAGTATTGTTTTATTGCATTGCATGCTGTTGTTCAAATAGTGTGTGTGTTTTGCATCCGTAGGTACTGATATTCTGTTGGTCATTCAGACTTCCTGATACCGATGTCTCATGTCAAAAATCATCTGACGTTTCTGTTATCTGTTGGTCTGCTGCTTTGAACATATCTTCATTGAGCTAATAATGATTTAGATCTGTTGTTTAATATTGCTGGGGTTCTTGAGTGTGTCAAAGTTGTGATAATCCGCCCTAGAGCATTGGGCTTCAGTACGATCACAGAAGGCATTTATTACACCGCCGTTGTGCAATCTAGACCCGCGACGCAGTAGTCGAGAATCATTACAATTTGCTGTTCTTTTATTAAATCTGAATGATCTTTTGGTGTTGCCATCCATATGAAAGCCTCTGCCTGCGATCAACGTTCACTAAGGGTCTAATGTTCTTGTCTTCTTTTTGGCGTAGTCAAACCTCATTTGTGATTGACAAGTCCAGGCACTTGATCTGTTTGGTCCCAAAATGGGAGCAGGGGTTTGGCAGGCGCTTCTATTAAGGTCTCCTGCTGTCCTGTCATTCCCTTACATCCTGTCCATCGTCTTGCATTTTGCTAACACAGTGTGCCCGTTATCGTGTCGACAGGCTTTCTCTAACTCAAACCCAAACTCCCAAGATGGACGGGACTGACCGCTGTGTATTAAACATGGACCATTCTTTGTTTATTTGTTTATGTTATTCCAGGCGGTTGCCAAGTCCCGATCAGCTGATCCAGAACGAGCTGTAGAACTAAGGCGATTGCATCAAGACATTTTTCATAAAAGTTTGGGAGATGGGTGACATTAGTTCTTGTTTTGTTCTGTCTCAATTTTCTGAAAATCTAGAGATATTTTAGGATGTGGAAGAGGTGTAACAAGTGCACACTTTGACGCTTGTTTAAAAGGCATTGTTACACTTATCAAGTTGTTTTACAGTTTCGATTTATTCTAACTCCTTACCATAATGACTAAAGCTGCAAACGTTTAATGTCGAATTTCGCAGTTGCGCAAAAAGTGGAGTTGGAACTGAACAAGGATTAATGTTACGGGGTGGATGCAGTGGTGGTATTTGCTTTTCCGTAGTTTCTGAGGACAGACAATGCTGATGAAGCGCATTTTGTAAGACTCAAACATAGGTGGTGGATCAAAAATATGAAAGAGGGGAAAGATAGTTGATATCCCCCCCCCCCCCCCCGCGCGCCCTTTTTTTTCTAACCTTTGAAAAGTAGGGGGGGAGGGTGGGAGAAACATGTTCAGCCCGGTCATCGGTCCATGTTTGGGTTGTGTCGGCAATACTCGGCAACCCAGCGTGAGTGAGCACCGGTTGACTAGTGGTCCTTGGCTGGCCAGCGACTCCGCCCAGTGCCGCCCCCGGGGTTTGGCAGCTCACTTAGTCAGTGTTAGCTATTGATCCCATTGGGCCCTACAAGTGTACTGAAGTGTGAGGATGTGCTGGTGTACATGTGGCAGATGTTAGTACTGTAAAAATCCTGCTTTTTTCCGCGTTTACATTTCATTTGAAGACCCACAAGGGGAAAAGACAACCATGGATCTAGATACAAAAATGTGAAAGCTGAGAACAAGTTTGAAAGTCACTGTCAGCTTGCGACTGAAAGGGTGAACTGTGACGTCTTGCCAATGCAGCTCTTTTGACAAACTTTGGTTCCTCAGAGAGGAAGGTGATGTACTGACCTTACAAAGGGGTTGAAGGCGAATCTCTCTCTCTCTCTCTCTCTCTCTCTCTTTTTTTCGCCTATAGTTAGTTGTATACCCCCTGTGGTCTTCCCATACCCTGGTTGTTGTAGCCTGTTTCTATCTGCTTAGGGCCTGTGTGTCCCTGGCCGATGGAGCACACGCCTCAACTTTGACACACATCGCACTAACGCCCCCCCCCCCCCCAAATCTCCCAAGTGGAAATTAAAGAAATCAATTTTGTCAATAAGAATCAATAAATCTGAAACCGATTCCTTACCTGCGCGATCATGTCGGTGTGATATGTGATTACATAACATAGGGCCGGGCCGTGTTGATATCTATCATGATATTGCACGCACAAGAGAGACGGGATCTTTTTCCCTCAGTGGCACAACATTAATATCTAATGAACTGGTTTTTGGTTTATGTTTGTTGGTGGTAACATATGGGTGTCTGAGTATTCCCGGCCCAAATTGTAGTTTTGCCTTTCTTTTATGATTCTGATTGTGCAGAAATATAATAAAAACCGCAGAAAATCTGGTGGGGTCGCAGCAAGGCTTGATGAAAAGACAAAATATGGCCAAAAGAGAAAAAGTTGCCTTGCCTTTATTGTACTGTGGAGATAATTATTTCTTACGCGAGGCTTTGCTACATACGACCTTTTCTTTTTGCCATATTTTGCCTATGATTATGCAGGCATTGCCCGTTAACCGTGTAAATTGTTTATTTGGCATGCCTGGCAGTGCGGTATTGTCATGGGATTAGTGCAAATTGTTTATTTATCCGCGACGGTGGTTTTTAGGCGGTATTTTCTGTGTCCTGTCGCTCGTGGTTGGTGAGCGCTTCTACTAGGCTCTCCTTCTGTCCTAACCTTTTGTTATAGTTGTAGTCCGTCTGGCATCTTGCTTTTTCCTAGCACATTGTGACTGCTGTCATGTCGACGTGATTTCTCCAAACTCAAACCCCAACTGTGCCCTGTCTTTTCCACTCTGTAACATCGGTGACGATATCACTAGAAATAAACCACACACAAATAGAGATGCCGACCTATTCATCCATGCATAGTTGTGCTTGCTCAGTCACACGCATGCTCGCCCGCGTTCAGAAGTGCACCTAATGAGTGCACGCATAATACACATACATAACTGCAATCAATCAGTCGCTCTGCCCTTCCCCTCAGTAGCCTCTCGGCCACTCCCTGGGGTCCACACCACACATGCAGTGCATATCGATCCGTTTTCGATATACGCTTGAGTGAGTAGGCTGGTATTATCGTTTTTGAGTTTGTTTTAGTTATAGCAATGTTTCTGTTTTGCGTTGAGCAGTTAGAACTGCATTGCGAGAATCTGTGGAAGAAACAGTGCCTGAAGGAATGAAGAAATCTGGGACTGAGTTGAGATTTTCCAACATACCAATACGGTATTGGTTCGAAAACGCGTGGCACTGTACACAGATGCAGCTGTGTTAAAGCAGGCGGCCATATTTATTTATTATTATTATTACTGTCACCACTACACGAGGTACTCGGCATGGTCCGGGGTAACCCTGTGCTCCCACCCTTCCCCTTCCCCCCCTCTGACGTAGGAAGTTTGGCACTAAATGCTGCAGTCTTGCTACAGTTCTCATTTGGGCACTCATTTTTGAGCCGAGAAATTGCACGCACCGAATTGAACGCGAGAGCCAAATGCATTCGGTGAGCTTATCAACGCCGCCCCGCCCCCCACACACACACAAGATTATTGTATTTTACATTTTCACAGCTTTTTTAAAAAATGACCTGACATTTGAATGACCATAATTGATGGATACAAAAGCAATCGGCTTGGAGTAGGTGACACTTATTGCTGAAAACTATCTAGTTTTATAATTTTGAAGTTGTTATTCGGACTGTAGCATTGTGCAAAATAACGCGAACATTGCTACAGTGAAATACTCTTTGTCATTATATTTTTGTTTCGTTTATGTTACTAGATGAAGTACCCGGCATTGCCCGTGATAAAGGTGTGCTTCTGACAATCTTTCTCCCGCAATGCCACCGAGGAAGTTTCCCACTTTATTGTCTTGGTGCAGATCTCATGCGCACTCATCTCTGGAATTGTAAATACTAGTAACTGCCCCATTCTTCGAATGGTAAAAAACAAAGCTCACCACTCCAGACCGAAAGGAATCAGCACAAAGACAACGATGTCGAGACACTTTGGGTCATCCACATAAAATCGGCTATCAATAGATAGATAGGATAGTATTACAGTAGTACACAGTGCACAGTAATGCGCACCGAGAATTTTTCACGGGCTCATGTGTTCGTAAAAAATGATCTAAATATTTACGCACAGTTTTCTTGGTATGAATGAATGGCACTCACCTCATTTGTATAACACTATACTCGGTATCACTATCAAAGTTTTCTTGGCGTGGCTGGATCGTGAACTCTAGTTTACATTTCCGGTAAGAGGCGGAAATGACGAAATTGAGGGAAGTACATTGTCACGTCGTATTCGCAATCATGAATTGATAACTGATAATTTATAACTGAATTTCTGGGAAAAGTTGGGAGTTTCAGGAAAAAATGAGCTCGACACGTACAGGCTTAATAAATTTTACATACAGGTGCCAAGTTTCATTTCTCTACGTTGCGTAGTAAAAAAGCCTTTGCGGTCGCAAAGTTGGGCCCAAGCTCCATTATTATATGAAGCGGCTGGGGTGGGGATTATTTTAGTAGGTGGGAAGAAAAACAAAAGTAGATGCTCATGGCAAACTAGTGAGGACCTAGCCAAAGAAGATGGCGCTAATAAGTTACAAGTATGGAGCAGGGAAGGCGGCCTGAACAGACTTACTCTTCCTGTCACGAGCAGAGTTAGGGTCTTGGGGATGTTACGACTGCACGAGAGGCAGCTAACTCACACTCGGACACAACCACACAAGAAAAGTATTAAATAACTAGAGCGTATATATGTCAGGCCGGTCAGGCCATAGATTACATAAATATTAATAACAAAACAAAAGACAATAGGGGTATATATTCAAACCAAAAAAACTCTAATTAATAACTTAACCAATGATATTCATGTAACTATGGAGGTACTGCAATTAATAGCAAATAGGTATATTATACGAAACTAGATATCAATTTAAAGTGACAGTTGAGTCGCCACTGGCCAGTCGCCAGGCAAACTCTCCATAAATCATATGGGCTTGAATGTTAGGAGAGCCCAGTACGTTCAAAGCCTACAGAAGCACTCTTCGGCTTGTAGGTAATTTAAGCAGTTGCCAAAAGACTATATTTTATGCACAATCACTATTCAATTCATCAACAATGTGCTATATTATTCCAATCATACTATGGCAATAGATCTATGATACAGGACACTCGTGGTCGAGTGCCAGCTGGGGTTTCCTTAGTCTTCCTATGAGGCTGTAGTTCTCTCTCTATCTCCGATCTCTATTATGCTTGAACAAATAAGATATATTACCATTGGTCACGCCTACTGGTAGGCGCGAACATCAATATAGCGCAGCGTGGGCTTTCAAAGGTCAGCCCACTCAGACCTTTCTTTCTAGAGCTCAGTCAGTCCGTTAGCAAGGACTTCTTGTCTTCAAAGCACACAGTTCAGGTACTGGTCAACCGGAGATACTTCACGACACGATGCTTCTGCTCGTCTGTATTCACCAAATCTGAACGTTACACGATGTTTTGTACTATCTAACTACCCAGCGTGCTAGTCCGCTGGCCCAATTAGTTCAGCTATCTCATAGGTCGAAACCTCCCACCATTTTAATTGTAGTAATACGTCTGCACTATTCTACCAGCCAGTTAACGTGCAAAAACTTGTCTAGTCATACTTAACAATGTCAACTATCCCCACCTTGTATCACCCCTACTCCATTACTTATTAATCACGAACATTAAAACCGACAAGCGTGACTCTGAGTTTAACTTTACATTTATTTACTCACCAACTATAATTCGCGAGGGCCGTTCAAGGCCACCAGCCAATTTCTCATGGCCCTGGTAAAACAACAACAACTCACTCTCTGCGTGAGTTTTAACAACATCTGAATCATGACACATCCCCCACCCCAGTTAAAATTTGCAATTTTAACGATATAACTGATTATCGTAAGGGGAAGGCATGAGTCGAGAAATTGCTCGAAAGGTGAACTTACCTAGGTAATAACTAAGACTACTACAAAAGTTGAAAAAAACCTACAGGACGGGTATCCTTGATGGACAAAACTTCATGAAAATCTTAAGGTTCCGTCCAAAAGTATATATCTCTCTGAGGATTAAATCTTACCTCTAAATACGTAGACATTAACAATCATAACTCGAAAATTTTAGAGTACAACATTGCTCCTGTGCGAATGTCATCAGGAATGCATACATACAATGAATAATATTAATGCATCGATGGCATTAGTGGATCTGGACTCCTGGTCTGCCATGACTTCTCGTCCTCGACCCTGGGCAACAATGTCTGGTGTGGCCAAAATACGGGTCGACGTCAGTAAAATAGCTGTTGGATCAAAGGAAAGCAAAGGGGTAGGTGAAAAGTGTTCACAATGGGTGAACAATATGTGATACCATCCCTCGGTCTCTGAATGAGGTGCTAATCAGTATCCAACGCCAATACATATGACAGACTAAAATACAACAAGATTAAGGTAACCGTGATAATAGGTCGGCATGGACATTATCTCCACCAGGAATGGCCTTTATAATGAAGCGGTATTCCTGAAGGGCCAGACTCCATCTGGTCAAACGAGCGTTCTTGGCTCGGTTCGATTTTAAAAATAACAACGGTTTATGGTCTGTCTCGATGACGAATTCCGTCATAAGTAGGTAGCGGGAAAACGCGTCTACGGCGTATACAATCGCCAGGCATTCTCGCTCTATAATAGCGTATCTCTGCTCTCTCGGAAGTAATTTCCGGCTAGCGTACATACAAGGGCGCAATAAGCTATCTCTTTCCTGAAGCAAAACAGCTCCAATTCCTTGGTCCGACGCGTCAGTTCGGACGGTGAAGGTGCGCCTAATATTCGGTAGGATAAGCAGCGGCGAACTGGAGAACAGTTGCTGCACTGTCGCGAGCGCGGTGGCGCACTGCGTATTCCAGGTAATTTTGTTGGGTCTGTCTTTTCTTGTAAGATCGGATAACGGGGCCGTAAGGGCCGAAAAATTAGGAACGAATTTCCGATAATAGCTTAAAAAGCCTAACAGGCTACGAACCTGCTTCTTAGTATGAGGAGCCTGGAGTTTTAAAATCTTACTTATCTTACTGTCGTCCGGTGTTTGGACGCCTTTGGCGATAGTATGTCCCAGAAAGTTAAATCTGCGTATAACCCAGGAAGACTTTGCTAGGCTTAGCTGTAAGCCCGGCATCTCGAAGTTTACTAAGCACTTGACGAAGTGCTTCTAAGTGGCCTTTCCAATCCGTATGGAAAGCGCGAATGTCGTCAAAGTAGCTTCTTCCTGATTCGGGATAGGTTCAGCATCGTAAATGGTTAGAGCGTTAATGGTCGGTGGAGGCTTCTGATAGGGTCTCTTCCTCCCTGTCTTTCTGTTACATTAAGTCGATTGTCTTGCCTTTTCCAAGCACAATATGACCGTTATTGTCTCGGCGTGCATTGTCCAAACTCAAAATCAACCCCAGTTTTGACTAAAGAATTGACCTTTCTTCGAGAGCGCTTATTTTTAGCACCTACCGGAATATCCTGCGTATTGCCGTATTGAACAAGCGATCGACGTCATTTTCACACGTTTATTAGAGTGGAGATTGTTGACTTGCCGACCGGTGCTCGAAAAAAAAACAACTCATTCAAGATAAATGCTGTAGGGAAAAAAGTGCCCTGCGTGTCACCTTTATGTTGTGATGCATTCTGGTTTTGGTCTGAATGCTGTTTTTAGCTTCCCTCTGCGGGATAGTAATGGTCCGAGAGACGTGTTTGATTGGAGTTCTGTCCCCTTAAAGATGTCTTGTTGTTTTGTGGCCCATCAGGGGGGATCATCTTCTTGTTTGTTCAATTTCGTGTCGAAATTACTTCGTCCTGAACCAAATTGATGTAAACGGTTTTAAATATGTTTAGGAAGTTCATTCAAGAGCTATGCAAAACATATTTTGAGAACTTTACAAATAAAATAATTTAATTCTGAACTTTTTCCTTTATACTTTGATTGGTGATACATTCATTGATCAAATTCTGAGAATCAAAGTACAATAACGTCCCTTCTCTCTCCCTCATAGTTCCAGCACCCCATAGGTTTTTGTATTAGACTGAATGAAATGGTAATTGCCTTGCGGTATGTTGTTTGGGCTATTGTTGATATGCACATTTCTTTGTGCGTGTCATTTTTTGGTGTTTGTAGAGGAAGGCAGCGGTCTTTTTCATATTCTCTGCTCCGGACTTTCGAGTGAATCAGGCTCAATAGCCTCGCGCGCGCCCGTGGGGGGGGGGGGGGGGGACAGCTGCGTGCTTTCCTAAAGTAGTTTCAGTAAACGCTCAGATTCCGCCATGCAAGTGAAGCACGACTCACATTGTCATTTTGCTACGAATTATCAGTACCGCCAGTGTAGGGAAATGCTTTGTCAATATTCTATGGTCCTACGTGACAGAAACCAAACTCTCGAAATGGACAGCGCCGTGTTGGCGTATATCTTATCTACAAATGCCGATACAAATACTATATGAGTATATGTGTTTAAACATATTGCACGTATAGTTTTGTTTTCATTTCCGGCGCCTGAAGATTTGGGTACCGAACAGAATTGCCCATTGCTTTGCTTGTTTTGATCTAGCTGCGGGTTTTTCTTTTTCCACCTAGTACCCCGCTCATTCATTCTGTCATCACCTTCATCTCCCCCCCCCCCTCCCCCAATGTCGGCAATACTCTACTTCCGAACTCCATGACCTCGAGAGAATTGTACATTGTAGATGCAGGGACCAGATTTCTTTTCAATTGTATCAGTCCAGAGAAAGTGGAGACGACTGTACTTCAGTACAACATAGTTACCTAATGGCTTATATCATGTTACTCCCAAAATCGCTTCTGACTCCTCGTCTTCTGTGGCGTCCATGGACTCTTAGATCTATGCACATCCAGAGATCGATTAGCGTGCATTGATTGCAATGTCCAACATTCCTATCTTTGGCTGCCAGTCCAGATCTGGGCCGTTTTGTGAACTCTGCCAGCCCCTTGGCAGCCAGCAATACTGGACATCTCTGAGTGACGAACTAGAGAGACTTAGTCACACACAGACAACTGTGCAGGATAGATGGAAAGCGCCAGTGGTGCCATTTTACGGGAAAAGACTTTATACGCCAATGTAGATCAAATTCACATTTTAACATCACTTTATAGAATAAATTCTGTTCTAGCTTTCTATCTGAGCCACAGTTTTGTATGACTTGTAGCTTTTTTCGGTCATTATAAAGTGGGAAAGTGAACAAGAGAATAATGCGGGGGAGAACGCAAAACAGCCTGCCGTCTTCAACAAAAGTATGCTTGTCACCTGTACGGCCGAAAGCTAAGATCTGTGGCTTGGTATAGAGAGTAGAACATGGGGGGATGAAGGAGTGCAAGATTGCTCATACATGTTGAACTTTAGTCAGATAGACAGTTAAGTTTAGTGTTAAAGTAGATGTGTGAGTAGTGAAATTGATGAGTGTGTTAGTATGTGACCGGCGTCTGTGGAGTATGTGACTGAGGGGATGTGATAGGAGTGAAACATGATGAGAAAAAGAGAAGTACTGGGGGAGAAAGAGAGATAGGCGGACAGAAGGAAAGAGTTTGAGCGAGGTGGGATAATGAATGACACTGATTTTATAGTGGTATATATTCATTCTGAGGCGTTTGCTATCAGTTGTTGGACTACTGATCAAATGAGACAAATGTTTTAGTGAAGGCGCCAATGCCAGACCAGAAGAAGAATAGAGAAACAAGGAGATACAGTAGCAGAGAGAGAGAGAGAGAGAGGTGCGTGAAATAATGGAGACCAGACATGTTGAGGCAGCCCTGATGTTGGCACTTATTGAACTTTGCCTGAGCCGTTAGATCACGTCAGGCGTTGACATTCCATTCCATCGAAAGCGAGAGAGAGAGAGAGAGAGAAAGAGAGAGACACAGAGAGAGAGAGAAAGAGAGAGAGACACAGAGAGAGAGAGAGAGAGAGAGATTGGTTCAAAGACTGCAAAATGCTCTTGTGGGTGTTGGTCAGTCAAGTCTGAAATTAACGCCAAAGAACAACAACTGCAACAACAAATACAACATGACAAAAAGGTTAATGCTGTACGTCTGTGCCTAAATCCTTGCTTTATTGCAAACTTTAAACTCCCGATGCTCAACAAGTAGCCGAACGGAACACTCGTCAGGAACTTAATTTTCACCGCCACGTTAAGGAGATTAAGCATTATTAGCCATGTAGATGTGATCAATAGTTTCTCCATTCACAGCAAGAGCTGAGATTTCCATCTGTGAGCTCATCCAATCCTGGCAGCGGGAGAAAAAAAAAGTGCTGCTTCCAGTTGGAGAACGCAAACATTGAAATTGTTTATTTGTTGTTGTTGTTTTTAATGGGAATGTTATTTTTCTTTCTGTTTGCCCATTTACCCGGCAGATCTTATGGGAGTTGTGTCGTGGGATCAGTGTCAAATGTCTGAAACTAAATTCAGTTGTGCAACTCGTCCGTCCATCCTTCCATACATCTTCCATCCATTTATCCCTATGCCCATCCTTCCTTCCACCCAAATTCATTCAGCCACCCGCTTAGTAGCAACACTTACTCACTTACCCAACTCTCGTTCCGTCCGTACACCCGTCCATCCGCCCATTCATCCTTCCGTCCATTCATCCATCCATCCATCCATCTATCCATTGTATACATGGTATGATGAGACCATGGAATTTCCCAGAGCAGCCGACTACTTTGCCTCAACGTGTATCGGTCTGCTGTATCCCTCCACATATTAAATCCAATCTACCAAGTCGAGCATCGGCATTTCTTCCCTCTTGCCCACTCGATGGATGTCTGTGACCCCTGTATTCACATGAAGCATAATTTAATCTGCCAGGACAGGATCGATATTCATGAATTGGCGTTTGTGTGTCTGTGACTTTTGTGGGGTGGGTGAACCTGATTCTCCGGGATGCATTCGATACACCCAGCGATTTTATTGGTCTACGGCTTTCATGGGCCGGGCAGCACGAATAAGATCTGCAGGAAATTGTGAAGCGCTGTCTGAAGACATCGGGTATTAGTTAGTGGTCCTTCTCCCCTGATGCATCAGATGCGCAGACCCCCTCCCCCACCACACTCCCCATTGTATGTCGCGGGTATAGAGCAAAATTGTTGTATTTCTAGTGATATGAATTGGGGTTCATAATGGCAATACTGTAATAATGACAAACTGCTTCTTGCAATTTTTAAGTTATTCCGCTATCTTTAACAAGTTCCAAGTTACAGAGAAGCAGTATTGTTGTATCTCCCTTAAAAATGCGATCATTTAGACCAATATTGTGGTGTTTCCGAGTAAACTCCCATTATTCATATCACTGGAGATACATTTTGCTCTATGCCCGCGATGTGCACAACATATTCCGTTTTCCCATCTCTTACGATCACAGCGACATGCATAAACTGAACATTGATATGCCTAGCTATTATGTATCATTACATGCCGTTATGTGGGACTGTGACAGAAGATTGTTGCTGCAAATGTTGTTCAGCATCACATTTTCCATCACATTTTCTACATTTAATGCTGTGATTCAAAGTGGGGAACTCCCCAAGATTATATCACCAAGTTATCTTCTCATCATAATTTGTAAACATGCTTTGAGCCACTGATTGCCTATATTATTTGGCATAATATGAAGTACATCTTTTGCAGCAGTGTAGCGAACGTGACTTTAGGTAGCATTTTAAACGTTTTTTTAAAAGACAGCCCTTCAGAGGGCTAAGTCGTGAAAGATGGAGGGCAGAGCACAGTAAGAAACCGAAAAATAAAAAAAGAACAAGAAAAACCAGGTGCAAATACCCAAGATCTTAATAAGAATAAGGATTTCCACAGACAAAGACCTTCAACCTGGGCAACATTTTGCAGCACGGACCTTCTGACATCGTCACAGATATTAATAGAACTGCATTCACTTCCGTGTTACATTCAGCCTCTCTGTCTGTTTTTGTGACCAGTCCCCAGAGATTTCTAATCAACTCCTGATAACCAAATCTTCTGTGCACGTCGAGTGCGGCCCTTTATTAATTATGGAGCAGGTGTCTCCGCCCACTGTTTCCCCCCCCCCCCTACCAAGCCCGTCGCCAGCATCTTCAGACGCCACAGATAAGAGAGACCATTATGTCCTTCCCCAAGGATGGAGAAATACATTGCTGTTGGGGCTGCCTACACGTCCCTTACCGTTTAATTAGGCAGATCATAAATTCTGACTCCTGTTTCCCCTTGTTTTGCCACCGAGCAGGTCGGGGTAACATGACCCTAATGGCTACACCCTACGGGGTACATGCTGGTCTTATTGCAGCGAATCATTATGCGGGCCTTCCACAAAGGATGTGTTTTTGGAGATGTCTTCATTGTAAACAACATACAAGAAAACTCTGTGTTTTACGTGAAAGCCGCTTCAAACCAAGGGTCGGTAAAGGGCTGGTCTTATTTCAAGCCATGATTCAACCCCTGGTCCACCCTGGAACGGTAGTTGAGTGTTGAATTGTAGAAATGCACTTCCGTTCTTCTTCTTTTTGTTTCCTCTATAATATTAAGCAATTCATTTTACATATGGCTGTTTAACCTAATGTCTATCAGTAGATGCAAGTATCTCCACATGCTCCATTCCCGTTTCAGCCAGCTGGCATTTTTGCCGGACGAAAATGCATTTGCAATCCATATATTTTAATGGGTTGCAGTGACAGACATTTGAATACAGTATTATCGCTTCCTTACCCTTACAGTTGCCCATTTTAAACAATCAGTACACTTTTACCTCTCATTCCCAAAGGTGGAATAAAGGCACATTTTGTGAAATCGAACCCAGCAGTTTCAGTGGCACGTACTATGTTTATTAAAAACAACAACAACAATAACACACACACTCTCTCTCTCTCTCTCCCTCCCCTCCCTCCCTTCCTCTCTCTCTCTCTCCCTCCCCTCCCTCCCTTCCTCTCTCTCTCTCTCTCTCTCCCTCCCCCCCCCCTCTCTCTCTCTCCCTCCCCTCCCTCCCTTCCTCTCTCTCTCTCTCCCTCCCCTCCCTCCCTTCCTCTCTCTCTCTCTCTCTCTCCCCCCCTCTCTCTCTCTCCCTCCCCTCCCCCCTCTCTCTCTCTCTCTCTGTCTCTCTCTCTCTCTCTCTCCCCTCCCCTCCCTCCCTCTCTCTTTCTCCCTTCCTCTCTGTCTCTCTCTCTCTCCCTCCCCTCCCCTCCCTCCCTCCCTCTCTCTCCCTCCCCCCCCTCTCTCTCTCTCCCTCCCCTCCCTCCCCCCTCCCTCTCTCTCTCTCTCCCTCCCCTTCCTCCCTCCCTCTCTCTCTCTTTCTATCTCCCTTTCTCTCTCTCTCTCTCTCTCTCTCTCTTTCTCTCTCTCCCTCCCCTCCCTCCCTCTCTCTCTCTTTCTCCCTTCCTCTGTGTGTCTCTCTCTCTCTCCCTCCCCTCCCTCCCTCCCTCCCCTCCCTCCCCCCTCTCTCTCCCTCCCCTCCCTCCCCCTCCCTCTCTCTCTCCCTCCCCTTCCTCCCTCCCTCTCTCTCTCTCTTTCTATCTCCCTTTCTCTCCCTCTCTCTCCCTTCCGTCCCTCCCTCTCTCTCTCCCTCCCCTCCCTCCCCCCTCTCTCTCTCTCTCTCTCCCTCCCCTCCCTCCCTCCCCCTCTCTCTCTCTCTCTCTCCCCTCCCTCTCTCTCTCTCTCTCTCTCTCCCCCTCCCCCTCTCTCTCTCTCTGTTTTTCTTTCTTTCTTTCTCTCGGAGAGCAACAAATGGAAGTCAGGAATACCGAGTCCGATATAGTAATCTTTGTGACAAGTCAAGACACATTTACATGACTGTTTTGTTTTTTTCTGTCAAGCTGTGGCCTTTTCTTTATTGTATGGAACAAACGAACTGTTCCTCCTGAGACATGACCTTTATTTTCTCTCTCGAAAATTCACACGAGACTATCCAGAATGTACCGGTATCTATATGTCAATAATTATGAGCAGAGCCATTATTCTCCACAATAAGCTCGCCATAAACTAACACAGCAAGATTGTTTGAACAATTTGGAACATTAACCTCTGTATGAATGTGGCACTAATCTATATCTATACTAATAAAAGTGAAACCTTACGACAATTGCAGCGCGCCTTTCGCTACTCCTCTGTTAATGCTGATTCGGTGGCCCTCAAATTTTATACAGCGCTTAGTGTAGATTGTCGCCGTGTCCCCGGCACAGAAAATACAAAAATAATTAATAACTCGCAGAACGTTTGTAGGCCTATTAGTTTCTAGGTTGCGACATATTGGCGTTCGGTCTATTTTTTCGGCAAATTAATGTAATTGAGATTGGTTCCGGTGCCTGTATCAAACTCACGAAAAACTACTTCCGGTTAGGACTGGTTTGAACGATGAGATTAAGTTATAAGACTATCAAGTATGAAGCTTTGTGTGTTCTCAATGTGCCTAGACTAGAGGAAAAAGAAAGGGTCTGGAATTGAGAGATTGACGCTGCAGGGCCAAAAGTACAGGTTTGTGTTTTCAATATGCCTAGGAAAATATTATAATATTTCTTTTCCATTAACACATGACGTTATCACTTCCTGCGATGTACAAACAAACTAACCCGTGCGCAAATCATAGCCATAATTTGACGGGTGCTGGCGGGACGCGCAGGACGTCAACGCGCAAAAGGAGAGCAGTAAAACGTATCAAAAAACAAACAAACAAAAATAAAATAAAGCTAAAGGAACAGGCAAAATGAAGCAGGTCCATAATAATCACCCAGAACTGAAACTAATAAATGGATTTATCCCGGGCATTGCCGGGAACTGAGCTAGTTGTGTATAATTATGTGTCTGTTTTATTTTTTTTCCATTTCAGGGTTTAGTCAAAGTGACGACACAACTTCTCAAACGGGAATTCCCAGCTCAGCCGGACTTACCCACAGAGGATGGACAGGAACGCAAGTAAGTCTTTGGTGGTTGTGACCTGTAACCTCCTTGCTGTTGTTGTGGTCCCATTGATCACGTGACCGGTTCTGTTGTGGTGAGAGAAATCATGCTTCTGGTGCGATGGTGAAGTCTGTGGTCGTCTACATTGTTCACATGAAATTCCACCAAAAAAACACCTCACTAAACATGGGTTGTGCGTGGTGATAGTGTGGTTCTGGTGACAGTTTTTGGTGATGTTTGTTGTGGTATTCCGTCTATCTTTGCTGGAGTTTGGTGCAGTTCTTGATCTCTGTTACACATTGTATACTTTGAAAGTTATTGTCCTCTAAATTTTAAATCATTGTCTACACAGTTGTGGTGTACAGGCCTACTCTTGGTTTGCCGGTGTGTTTGTTGTTTCAGATCAAATTTAAGAAGAAAAACGTTCAATTTTAATGATATTGATGCATGGATAATAAGGGGGATTTTATCATTAGACAAAATATCCTAGTACACTGTCAAGTCGGTTTTGTGTCACTTTAGACTAAGATTTGAATCGTGGGTGTGGTTGGTGGACATTTCTGGTAGGATCTCCTTCTGTCCTCTCATTCTGTTATACTCCGGCTATCGTCCAGCTCGTTCCTAATGCGATGTGGTCGTTATTGTGTCAGCATGCTCTCTCCAAACTCCAAACTCCTTTGAATCAGCTGGTCAGGCCGAATTGTTTCAGTGGCAGTAGTGTGCTATATCCCATTTAATTCCATAGTCCACATCCCGCACTTAAACTGAGGCAAGACAGACTTGTCTGGGCGTGCTCAGGCTCTTTTTGGTTGAGTCGTGGCTTGGCCATTTTCAGAAGACAGAGAGAAGCACACACATACACACACACACACGCGCGCGCATTCCAGGACAGTAGTCATACTGTTATGTCATTCCTCTGGATTCGCTTATTCATCCTTCATTCTTTCATTCATTCTCTCTGTACTGACAATCATTCATACAGTTTGGGTCCTGGACGGTGAGTAGAAAGGATGGCCCACTGATGCCGATGTTCCTCTTGCCATACTGTTGTTTAATTGTTTGTCTGTTGTAGTGGGTTTATTTTGTTTTTTGTTGTTGTTGTTTTTTTTTCATCTGATCTCAGGTGTGCAAATTCAGTAGACAGCCCATCTTGGTTTGTTCAGATTCTATTTTCAGAGTGTTGAATGAATATCTTACAGTGTATTTAGTTCATAGTTCATGATTTCAATAGTTAGAAACTGTACAGTACACACTTCTAACCCCAGTCAACTCTGGAAATATCAGATAAAAGCCTGAACCAATACATTAGCAATTTTCATTTTGATTAGATATAAATGACATTATGCTGTCGTTCTGTTTATCCAGCATGGTGTAAGTAACTGGCATTATGTTCAATTTTGCTTGGAATTTAGTCATTTTGGCATGTACACACATTTGGTATTTACTTAATAAGTGTGGATTTTCATTTCAACCTCCCTTCCTGACTGTTGTAGCATGTGATTCAGTTGCTATGATTAAATCTTCACTCAGAATTTGTAGCAGAAAGTACTGTCTTCAGAGACCACCCATGGAACTATTGGATCATGGATGCTCATGTTTTTTTTTAATTCTGAGTTATACACAAATGCATGCTAACTGTAGGAAACCCAGCTCCACTTTAATGTGCGAGAGCCGTTCACAGATTTGTGAAAGAAGATTTTAACTGGTATAAGTGTTTGATTAGATATCTTTCCTATGCTGCCAGCCATTGAGATATATTATATTCATGTTTTATTTTTCACAACAGTGATTGGTCCCGTTTCTCCATGCAGTACTTTTAAATTATGTGCACAGTACATGTACTAGCCCTAGGGTTTGCGTCATGAAAAAAACGCTTGAAAGTATATCTCTGTAGAAAGTCAAAGTAAATGGACCATGAGTGTTGGCATCGTGTCAGTATTGTGTATTAACAGTTTCGTCAATTGGTAATGCCACCAAAGTTCTTGCACTCAAATGTTAAGATTATTGTCCTGTGCAGCTGTCTGACTGAGACATTCCCTAAAGACAGAACGTGTCTTAGCCTCAATTCAGGTTGCAGATAAAAAGACGATCATGAACTGGGGTGGACTGCTTGAAGACTTCATAGACGTGGGGCTGTCTCAGATTGAAATAAAATTATTTGACAGTGGAGTCTCTTGCGGTCATTATTCCCAGCGCATTTGATCATGTTAGCTGGAATGTCTTGGCACTGCGGGTCAAGTTGGTTGTTAAACCCATTCGGTATCATATTTTCACAAAGGGCTAGGGTGTCAATAACAACAATAATTATCTCTGAAAAATGACATCTTGTTGTTTTGTTTGTTTTTTTCTTTTTTGTTTAATTGAAATCACAACAATCAGTTACGAAGTTCAGTCTGGAAGAAAGTTTAGGCAAACGCAAGACATCTGCTTGTCAGCCACCCAGAAACAAGGGTTAGTGATCAATATTTGAGCTCTCAGTCAGAAACGGCGTCAGTGGTATTAAGAGGGTTAAATGTTGAATGTCTTTTTTCCATGCTGTATGTTGATGTTGCTGTCTTTTATTTTGACAGTGCATTGTTGTCACCACTTGACATTGCCATTTGGAATGAATGTTCAGGGCTTGCGAGGAATGGTTTGTAGCAGCAGGTTGTGGCTTGTGTCAATTAAAAGTCCATGGGGAGATTTTAAAATTTGCATTCAGCCATAATACATTTGAGTTGTTATGTTTGAAAACATATATTTGGAGGGGGGAAAGATCTGAGGTGTTTGGGTCAGAACATTGGTAATACACAAGTTTTAGAACTTTAGGAACCGGAAATAAGACCTGTCGAGAATATAGTGTAGGTTGACTCCAGTGAGTCTGATAGTTGCATTGATATCCTGTCACAGCAAGCTGGCATCGCTCAGCTGATTTAGACGCTTTCACATAGAGTAAAACTCTGCTTGCTTCAAAATGTGTTGATTTTGCCATGGTAGATCGAACTTTGGCCCAGATGTGATAAGCTAGAGTGCAGCACCTGAAGTGATTCAAATCGAGTGTTGAGTAATAATTGAGGTGGGGACCACCTCACTGGATGCTGTTTTACTGAGGGCTGTGCTCCTGCCATGTGGCAGTTGTTGTGTTTGTTCTTAGTGATAGGGAATAAAGTAATTGGCCACTGGCAGGGACACTGAAAATAAAATAAATTGAATCTGCAATCTTTAAATGAAAGCATAATATTGGCCTTCGCCATGGCCAGAAACCAGACCCCAAGCTGAAAGAAGAAAGAAGGGCTTGCACTAGGCAACAGTCACCATTATGAAGTAAATCTTTGGGATGGGCATGATATGGACATGAGAGTTAACTGTTGTGTCTTGTTGTCCAGGACTGTGGTCACGGTGTGGAGATCTATACTGGAGGAGTCAGACCGACTGGCCAAAGCCAGGCTGCAGGCAGCAGAGATCTATGCAGAGAAGGCTGCGGAGCCACTCAAACCTGCAAAGGCAGCAAAGGTGCAGTGCTTCAAGAAGGTGAGCAACAAATCAACTCACTCAACTACCTACACATACAGGACAGACATGTAAAGTTTGTCCCTGCTCTATGATAATAATGATATGTGTCAGACTTATGCCAAAAGGCAAATGTGACGGTTCATTGCATTCCTGAGCATGAGGGCTATCAGATATCATAGAGAAATAGATGCATCTGTGGCAAAATGTAATAATCCAATAGAATCAGGATGACGAATTCTAGATGATTGACAGGAAAAAGAAACATTTTTTTCTTAGTATTTCAAGAGTGACAAACAGGATTCGTATGCCACGAGCATAGAGCAAGGACAACATGTTAATTAAGGATTTTTGGCTTAGTTGACTCATTAAGATCATGTTATTTTTTATCAGGGTCTAGGCAATGAATCAAGTACCAAACAAAATTCAGTATTTACATTTATTTACAGCTTGCATCCCATTTTAATGTTCTGCAATCATTTTCATGAGACAAGATTGCCCATTATGTTAACAGGCATAGGTTCGTTAACACTGTAGAAGTTCTGTTTGCTTGCTTTGTAATTGAGTCTGACCTGGGGTCAGATTTATGGGAAAGTGCCTGTGCTTGTGTTCAGCCATGTGTAGATTCTATCCCTGTGCTATATTGTTGGATCACAGATAACGCCACAGTTAAGTGCTATCCAGGCTGAAGTTGCCCAGTGTGTGATGGAGTTGGTGAAAACACAGAAAGTTTATGCAGCAGAGGAGGGCGTGGCACATGAGGCCAGACAGAAGTCATCAGAGGCAGAGGACAAGTAAGTAGTTTTTGTCCAGCTCTTCCTTTATACCTTTATTCTTGGAAATTGCTGTCTCTTTTTGACATGATTGAAATCTTCACCAGCATTTCAGGTAAGATAGATAAGAATCACTGTAGTATCTCGTGAGGGAAAGTCACATTCACAGAACATTTAAGAGCACGCACAGGAACACAGAAGAAAAGTAAAAATAATAAGACCAAGACCTGCTACTGACATATGATATATTTATGAAATGATGCTTTAGATGTATGTATATATTATTATATGTGCCAACTTTTGAATCATTCCAGACTAATAATAATGCATATTGAAAGGGGGGGGGGGTTGTGCAGTGTTTTTAAAAAATATTTTTCAGCATGAAAGCTAGTTGCACTGGCATTTTTTCCATTAGTTTTCTACAGTGTGGCAGTTCTTTCATTTAATTCTTGTGACATTATTTTTGTTGTATTGCATGGCTATTCTTCCTTTTCAGTTTTATTGACTTTTACACAAGTTTGTGTGTGGATGAACATGATGAGCATTTGAATACTTTTTTATGGTATTTTTTAGACTGTTTTTGCTTGTGCGTATACACCCCGAGCATTTTGCACTGGGGGCATGTACTTATATGTACCTATCCCTAACCCTGTCCTTATCCTCAACCCTAAATCTTATTGAATCCCTAACCTTGCCCCCTACTCTTTCAAAACAGGAGGAAAACAAAAGGAAAATCTGAAAGAATCTTTAATTAAGGCTGTTGTTAGGAAGTTTTCAGGAGGAGATCTCTAGCTCTGGAGTCACAAAAGGCATGGAAATCTGTACCCCTAGGGCAAAAAAACTTGGGGGATGTGCGTACATTCATTTTTTAAAGTAATGTTCCCATGTTTATGACAGATGGTTAATGTGTAACCATTGTAGAGATAAGGAGGCCAGAGGCAGAACTGGCAAAGAAAACAGTGTGGACTTGTTACCATTGCTGCAGGAGTTGAATTCCCACAGTGTTGTGTTCAAGTTTGGGCTTTTATAATTGAACTGTTCTATCATTCCATTGGTTTCAGGTTGAAACGAAAGTCAACAGGCATATTTCAGTCATTAGCAAGTTTACAAAAGTCCTGTGCCAAGGTGAGTTGTTTTAAGTTCTTAGGAGCTAATCTTTTTTTTAATGTGGTGTGTGAAGAAACAAAATCAGAAATGGCTGTCTTAAAAGGCATTTCATGAAATTGAATGTCTCAAAATTAGAATTTTTGATGAGGCAAGACGTATCCCATTATGGTCATTCTATGGTCTGTTATATCAATTTTTGTCTCAAATTGAGCGTTGTATATGAGAAATTCATATTTCTAGCTCTGATTGTTATAACTTATTGTCATCAATTTGTAATGATATGCACATGCATAGACCTTCATATGTACAACATATATTTCCAGTTGCGGACACGTACGGAGGCTAGTGAGGTGAAGGAGACGGCAGCACGAAATGAATATCTCCTGTCACTATCAGCAGCTAATGCCCATCATATACGTTACTATAGCACAGATCTACCAGAGATCATGAAGGTAAAGTTTGCTGGCCAAGTCTTGCTGCAGATTTGTGTTTTTTCATTGATCTTACGCTTCTGTATTTGCTTTGTCTTAGTGTGACCTGCATTCTTCTAGAACATTCAGAAGATGGATTGAGTGTGCATGACTTTCCATGCTCCTTCAGGTCATCCACAATTTGCTTTGTGAACCTGTTTGTCTTTGCTCTTTCTAGATCACTCTGGGTTTGCTTTGGTCTTATTTGACCTTTTATGTCACTCCCAAGCATTCAGGACTTGCCTTGATCCTGTAAAATGTTCTTGTGTGAAAAGAGAAACTCCAATGCTAGCACTTCCGCAGAATCTGCAGTGTTTCCTCCAAGAAAAGCTAAAACAGACTTCATGTTGTACTTCAGGCTCTTAGCAATGATACTTGAACTACTGATGTGGATTGATCCATATTGTCTTTAACTTGTGGTAACTGATAGTCCAACATATCTTTTCTGCCCAGACTCTGGACTGTGACGTGTATGACAAGATCCAAGAATCCCTGACTGTAGCAGGTCAGACAGCTGCAGACATTGCTCAGAATGAAGCAAACTTCTTTCAGGGTGTGGCTGAGGAAACAACAAAGGTCAGAGAAGTTTATTCTAGAGCAATAAGTAGTCGGTGCTGTCTCACAAGTTTGGATCAACATCTCATTAAATATCAGAATGTGTCATGTGTCCGTGTTTGTCATACCTATAGGGATAATGGTTCTTGAGGTGATCAAGTAGAACCAGATTCTGTAATAATACATGTGACACCCCATTGAAAGGATTACTATCTGGTCCCAAAGAGAACCTTTAGGTCACATCATATTATTTAAACTCACATGACACTATATCATCCCCCTCCCCCGAGCACAACTTCCTAGTACTGGCATTTTGAGGATATTTTCAAAGATTCACACAGGCCATCAATTTTTCATCTACCTGGCATGAAATAAGGCCATAAGTTCTTGTCTTGTACCCAAATAAACTTGAAAGGCACAAAGAGGCCGTTGTCACGTCTTAGAACCCAAACTCAAACTCAAGTTCTTGTCAGAAATCAATGATGTTGTTTTCCCTGGGTGTCACTGTATGATTAGTTCATGTCTATTTTCTTTGTCCTCAGATCTGTCGAGATTTCAGTTTACAGTGCTACTTATTCCAAAACCCAGTCTTTACCAACCTTGTGCAATATCAGTTTGAACCGGCCCATGGAGATACGGTGAGTCTTGAATCTGACAGCATGAAATTGTGTAATACTCAGTTTTGATTAGGAAGTGATCTTGGCAACGCCACTAAAAAATGTGTGACTGTATGTGTTTTAAATTAAATTACTTGCCCGCTGACTCGGAGAATACTCAAATGTGATTTTTAACATTGGGTTTCAATCACCAACATGCAAGTTGAGGCACAGAACAAAATTTCCTGTTATGCCTTTTTAATTCTACTCAAAGGAAATGTGTATTGTGTTTTTTTCCAGCTTGGAAGACTTTCTTTTGTTCAACTCTGTTGTGGCTCAAAATGAACAAAAGTATTAAAAAATATAGCAAACATCAAGACCTTTTAAAGTATCCCCACGTGCACCTTTACGTCTTTCTATGCCTAAAAGATATTTTGTAGAATTTAAGGCTCAGCGGGTAAAAAGCCTTTCATGATTACATCGGAGGCCTTACTTCCTTTATAATATGATGACTCTGATTGATTTCCTCAAATCAATACTTTTGAGCTTCATTATTAGCTCATGGCTTTTCTTTATTAGGATTCTGTACCAACATTTCTTGCATCATTTGAAAACCAGGCTACCCAAAGATCCAGGAATTATGTACCTGCTACAGGCAAAATTTGGTTTGGATTTTCCAATTTTTAAATTAAAAAAAAAAAATTGTCTTTTCTATCTGGTTGCATAACATGGTGGTGTTAAGACAATGGATTTGCCTTGGCTTCATGATTTTACAGTAAAGTATTGGTACATTGGCTGATTTCTTTTTTGGTGTTTCAGTGCAATAAAGTCAGCAAGGACCATGGTGCGGGACCAGATCTGGAGAAGGAGGCTAGGAAATGGTCAACTAAAGTGGCCAAGGAGACCAGAGCCATTAGAGACTATTTCAGACAGATGACCATTTTACAGAATGCTAAAGTTGGAGAGAAGGTTTGTGTCCTGTACCAGAATTTCTGTCAGTGAAGTTGCTCAATGGCTACATATTTGAAACAAATAGTCATTCTTATCACAAATAATGGTGCACTGATGCCCTTCCATACTTCAAATCCTTTTAGTGTCAATAGCTTCTGCATTTCACGGTCCCAGATCTGTGGGGAGATTGATTTTCTTCATTGGTGAAATTAAAAGAAAACCACAAAAAAAAAAAAAACCTGCCAACAATCTGTGGGGGTCACCGCTGGACTTGGCACGAAGTTGAAATGTGGCAATATTTTGTATACGTTTTTTTTTTTTGTGTGTGTTTGGCCAGCATTTGTTTTTAATGCCAAGCTTTGCCAAATACAAGTTTTTCCAATTTTTGCCACATTTTAAAGTTCCTTTGTCTGTAAAGTGTATAGTCATGGAGGTGAAGACTGTTTTTAGAGGACTCTGTTGGTGCTATTGACCCTGTCTACATTCGGAAGGCCCAGTAGTGATGTATTTTAGACCTACTCAAGGGCAGTGGATGGAACAAGTGGCTGAACCTTTGTGTTAAATGTTCCCCATGTCTCTGTGCAGGCCTCTGAAGCTGGCAGTCAGGAATCAACAACAGCTGACCCAGAAGTTAGACTGGAGGAACTTAGGCAGAGTCTGAGGAAAGCTGAGGTAAGTGGGGTTTGATGTGACTTAAGACTGAACAATGTAAGTAAAGAATTAGATGAAATTATATGCATTATAAGATGTTGTTTTCTTGTTTTTTTTGAGGTTTGTGATAGGTGTTTGGAAATATGGATGCGTTCTTATAGACTATCTTTTTTAATCCTGATGTTTTTAGAAATAACGTTATGAAGGAAATGATTAAAATCTGAATTTATTATCTTATTTACTTTACAGACAGCCAAATTGAAAGCAGAGGCCAGGTTGGAAGCTTTAAGATTAGGAGGTGGTAAGTCATTTGCTTTGATGATGAAGAATTTGAATTTATAGTTAGGATCATTAAAAAAAAGATGAAATTACAGATGGGAAATCATTTTGATGTTGGGTAAAAGGCGGTGATAGATGTGGATAAATGCATAAGGAAAAAGGAAAGGGGGCATTGAAGGGAGAGGATTTATAGCCAGTTTTAAATGATTTGAGACTTAAAGGAGGGGGGGGGGGGGTGGGGGGAAGAGGGGGTGTAACATTTAGCCAAATGTTTTGATAGGAATAGTTGTCCATGCGACCAGAGTTTGGGCCAGGGTTAGGGTTTGGGCAGTATTTTGGATGTTTGAAAGTAACATTTTGGGAGGGGGAAGTGCTTACACACTTTGTGCTTTTTATTCCTGGAGCGTTTAATAATTTGTTTTAAATGATGTCCTGTTGTGTTGTCCAGTGAATGTGGATGAATGGATCAACCAAGCCCAGATGGAGTCACTGGTAGCTGAGGAGAGTGGACTAGCTAGAACTCCTAGTCAAGCATCTCTGAGGACAGAGAGTTCTGGAGGGGTAAGGGCTGGTATTCATTTAACATATGTGAGTGTGCCTGAGAAAACCCACATAAAGTCGGCAGAGCTGATTTTGAGAAAAACGGCTTTGAAGTGAAAATATGGATCCGACACAAACTTCCAACTTGGCTGTTGTTTAGGGGACCGTGGCATGTTACAAGGTAAACTGTAGACGAGAAGTGAACACTACTCACTATGATCTCTATAACAGCTTTGTAATTGGACTTCGGTCTCCTAACAAGATCCAAAAACTTCCGAATTGGCTGTTTCTAGGGGACCGTGGCATGTTACAGGAAAAACTGTAGATGAGCAGTGAACACTACTCACTATGATCTCTATAATGGCTTAGTTATTAGACTACGGTCTCTTAACAGCAATCACTCCAATATTACTTGGTCAATTAGCTATTGCCACTTATAGGATTAAATGCCGCTTTCTCAAAATCTTGTTTTATGGGGGTCACTGACTTCAATTTATCAGAAATGTCTTGTCTTTTATTATATGTACAGAACTCAAAATGTCATGTTGCCGACTTTTTGTTGGTTTCCTCAGGCACACACACATATAGTCCTTTTTGTCTTCATCTTCTGTGGGTGGTTGGTGGGTGCTTCTGGTGGGGTCTTCTTCTGTCCTATTGATCTGTTATATTCTGTCTGTCATCTTTGCTTTTTCTTAGCACAGTGTGATCATTAGAGTGTTGGTGTGTTTTTTCTAAACTCAAACTCAGTCTCAGAACTCTTCATCTTGTAAACCTTTGTTACAGGGATTTTTCTGAAGAATAGCGTTTCAGGTCATGGGTCAACGGACTAACGGGTAGTTGTGTTCACAGCTCAGCTCTAGCTTTCTATGGAAAATACTGCGCTCTCCTGACAATATCCAAAAACTTCCAACTCATCTTGGCTGTTGTTTAGGGGACTGTGGCATTTTACAGGGTAAACTGTAGATGAGCAGCGAACACTATTCAGTATTATCTCTATAACTGATTTTTAGTTAGTCTTCGCCCTCCTAACAACAATCACTCCGATATTACTTAGTCAATTATCGGATTTAGTCGGTTAATGCCACTTTTAGGGTTAAAGTTTGGTACCAAGCTCCATGCATGCTTTAGATTCAGTAAAACAGCTGATATGGCATTGAAGAGCAAGCCAAAACACCCACAGACATCCAACATTTAAAGTCAATAGATGAGACGCCAGGCATTACCCAGGATAAACCATGTGTTCCCACCTTTCTCTCTCCCCTTTTCTGATCTAGACAATTTCCCATGATAACCTATGCAACTCATGCATGACACGATGCACCAATTGAACCTTTGTCAAATAGTTTACCTACTCCCCATGTGCGTGGGCTTGTCAAAGGGAGGACAAAAAGAAATCATTGTGTTTTATTTTTTTACAACTTTTGAAAAAGATTAACATGAAAGTTGAATAAATACAGTGGGTCGATATGAAAGCGGATTGGGTCAGGTAATTGTCACTTCAGAAAATTAATATTAAAATTTTTGAATTTGTCATTTAGACTGGAGTGTTGAGCCAAAAAAATGGCCAAAATTGCACCACAATGAATTAGTCCTCATACTTTTTATAGTAAGGTTGAGCTCTGTTTCCACCTAAACGTTAGTGTTTTGTGACTTGACCCTTTCCAACTGGTGTTTCCAGCATAGTGCAAATGATGAACATGAACCAACTTACACCCACTACGACGATGATGATGATTTCATTGATGACACTTTCAACACCACCGGCAACCGGTCAGGTCGTGTCTTCCCCATCTACTGTAAGGCGCTATATGACTTTCAGGTAAAGACATTTCTCTTTAAGCTTTTATCTAGTGAATTTGTTTTTATTAAGATCTTATTGAGTTTGAGAGATAATATGATTTTGTTACTTTTATTTGTGAAATTTTATTACAAAAATTCACCCATGCTCCATATAGAAGTGAATTTGTGGCCTTGTCAGATTTGTTGTACTAGTTAATGTTTTGAGTATTTTTGTTCTTAATGACGGTAACCCTTTTTTTTTTTCTCATAGAAATGTACTGAGTCAATGACAATCCTGTAAACTGTTTTCATAGCTTTTTCTGTATGAGTTCACTAAGTTTGACCTGAGCTGTGTGTGAATGGGAATTTTCAGTTACTATTTTTTGGGGACCTGTAAAACAGTTTATTATGTTATGCATTTCAAAATTCCATGAGTAATTTGTACTATAAGGAAGCAGGATGAATATTTAAACAAAAAAGCATCTTGTGTTCAGCCTTCATCATCTTAGTAATAATAATGATGAAGATCATTTATATAGCACCCAATCCAAGAAACTGCTTTAGGTGTGCTTTACAGAAAGTCTTGTTTTCTCCATCTGCAACTCACCCTCTCCCTCTCTCCCTTTCTCTCTCTCTCTCTCACACACAATCCATTGCATACACTCTTATGCTGGATATAAATACACACACACATAGCATAGGCATATGAAACAAAGTAATCGTGTGGTGAAGAGATAGAACATTCTTGTTTTTTTCTGTGAACTGAGGAAGTTTTTCTATGATCCATGTATTGTTGACTTCCAGGCTAGCAACTATGATGAGATGACTATCAAAGCTGATGAAGATTTAGAGCTGATTGGTGATGGAGATGGAGAGGGCTGGGTCAAGGTCAGTTGTCATGGAAACAGTATGCTTGTTTGTTGTGCATGGAATTGTGGAAAAAACAAACTTGCTAATAGCAGGTAGAACTGTTGCCAGGGGCATAATGATAATGATGGTGACAAAATGATGAATGCGTTGCACATTCAGCGCACGGCACAGTTTTTCCTTTCAGTGTAGAACTAATCTTTGACCTCTGGGTGATGGTCCAGAGTATGTAATTGAATTTGCAATCACAGTGTATCATAAGTGTAGATATCTCAGGGTGTGACTGCCTATGAAGATTAATAAGTTTGACTTGTTCGGATGCATAAACTACTTATACCATCCACACCTAAAATGCCTCGTGGGGGTTTTAATGTTTCATATAAGTAGCGGTTAGTCATTTTTCTGAATGAACATCATACATGTAATTCAAATATATTTTGTAGTATTAATGAACGTGCCCCAGAAGTATTACAAAAACACTATATAGAGAGGCGAATCACTATGTAGCAAAATTGGACATAATCGAGTGAATTTTCTAGCATTATGCTTTGTTACCCTCCCAGCTAATGGTCTCATTTTATTTTATATAGCCTATCACCTTTTAATTTATCCATATCAAATGGTTAGAAAGGATGTGTTGTGCACTCCTGCCACCAGACCAGTTGTCTTGGATGAGAACTAAATGTTTTCACTCCCGCAGGCCAAGAATTCTTTAGGACAAGAAGGTTACATTCCTGAGACCTATGTAGACCTTGGTGGACTGTCTGACGTTCCAGCACCATTGGAAGTAGAGGCCATGAACGCCATCAACGATACCGCCAGTGAAACTGCTACTCCCACTGCCCCGACAGCCCAACCCATGCCAGCAGCTGCCTCAGTCACATCAACGACCACGCCTGACCTTCAGTCTCCCACCTCCGGTGACCTTCAGCAGGACACCACCTCTTCCTACTCCTCTGGCGATCTGGAGGTCCAGCAGGCTACAGAGGTCATGCCCAGTGATGGATCATCCTTGCCTGTGACGGTAGTGACCAGTTCCGGAGGTATGGTTTGCTTGGGTTGTGTTTTGCTCTGATCACTCTTTATTTACTTTACTTTTCTGATCAAGTGCGAATCTGAGCTTGAGCCCTATGGCTTGTTGAACTGGCAAAGAACTCACAGGTTCTCAGCAATTATGTTTGTCTGTATAGAGAAGCATACCCGGCATATGGATTTGTTCTGTTTCATGTTTGAAAGTTTATATTGATAATGTGCGGGAAACTTCAATTGATAAATATTCATACATGTGCAAACATTTCTCTGTACATGAACTACAGCCTTTATCAGACTGTTTGCCATTTGCTGTTGTTGTCTGACCTGAAAAACTGAAAAGCAACGCACAGGTTGTATTTCCATAATGAATAATGAAGTCCGAATCACTTTGTGTTTGATAATTAGCTCCACATGAGTTGTGTTGCATTAAGTGATTAATTTAAAGTTATCTTTCTACCAACAGAAGCGATATGGGCACGAGCTTTATATGATTATGAAGCTCAGACAGAAGAAGAATTATCCTTCTTAGAAGGGGCACTAATCCGCATTATACGCAAGGATGACAATGGTGTGGATGATGGTTTCTGGGAAGGAGAATGCAATGGAAGATGCGGGGTGTTTCCTTCCCTTGTTGTGGAAGAAATCAGTGGACCTCCCAATGTAAGTCATATGTAGAATGAATGTTGATTTTGGAGGTACCTACATCACTTGCGTGGACATAGCCAACATTGTGTTTATATTTGTGACTGGTAGAGTAGCCCAGCTTACACCCAGGCTTTGAGAAATATGCTTTCCTTGGCATCTTGGTTCACATCTGTAGAAATCATTAAAGGCATCACTATTCAGTGTGCTTGTGATGAATCCTCACATCAGGACAGTTTGCATAGGAACACAAAAACCATTGCTAATCACCTGTCATGGTGACCTGGCTGGTGGACATTCAGAGCAGCTCCATTCCTTAAGGTTAGGTTAAACTGGCAAATAGAATTCCTGGCATAAATGAACTGAAAATACCACAGTGTGTTAGATACAAGTTAGAAACATACAGAAAACATCATTTCATGCCCAATTTCTCCTTAAGGGGAGGAGCGGCAGTAAAATATCGAACATTTGGGTCCAATAGTCGAAATCGGGTTTTTAGCATTATTCTATAGTTAAACCCACAGCACCTGGCGTCAGGTCAGAAAAATCTGCTACTGGTAACATGTAATCCAGTACAACCTGTTTCATGAACTGGTACGCTAGCATGGTATCAGTGGGCGTGCACCTGTCGGTGCAAACGGCCAGGGCGGAGGAGGTTTCATCTAACCCAACGGCCACATGCTAGGGCACAATGTGACCCTCAGTACTTGAGTCCTTCATATTGGCCCCCGGTAGCGGTGTGGTCATAGGCTTGTTTGCCTAAATCACAGACGAAGAATTGAGCAAACTTCCCGGACGCAGCTTCGAAGCTGGCGGCAGCAGGCCAGTGGTTGATTGATAGGGCAGATGGCAATATACCGTCACTCTGGCCTGGATATTGTGACAGAGAGCATCCACCAGTATTGGTGTTCTTTGGTTTGGGTCTTTCACCCTAGTCAGTTGGGACTGCGAGGCTGTGGAGTAGCCACAGGCAGCCGGTCAGGCAATATGACTGTCCCTCTGGCATCCTCCTGCACCTGGATACATTTCCAGTCGTCTTGACCCTGTCTTGCCACTTGGATAAGTTGTGTCCAGGCGAGAGAGTGAATCTGATGTTTGCGCAGCTCTTTCTCACTAAAAACAAATTCTTTGCGCCAGTCTTAACACTCACCTCGTCTTCTTTCATCTTTGACTCGTCTTCTTTCCTCTCAAAATTCCAACGGCGATGGACGAGTGCGGTGGCAGCAGGTTTGGATAGACTGGAAGCTGTTAGCACAGACCTACACGTTGGTGGCTGTGGGCTATGGTCGCTTCATCGTCGATTGAAGTGGAGGCGTGGGGAGGCAGCACCCACAGTAGCTGAGCAGCCTTATTTAAGGATAGCACTGCTCACCTCAACTGAGGAAGGGGCTAGAAAAGGTGCCCTAAAGAAAGCCCACTTCACATCACCCTGACTGGTATACCGCGACCAGTGGGGATCCCTTTTTGCGGTCGAAACAAAAAGAAATTCAGCTTACTCAGGCTAGGAGCCTGGAATATACGCACACTACAGGACAACTCAAACAACCCGGAAAGACGCACTGCACTTATTGCCATTGAGCTCAGCAGGTACAACCTGGACATAGTGGCACTCAGTGAGACCAGACTCCCTGATAGTGGCCAACTCAAAGAGCTCAGTGGTGGATACACCTTCTTCTGGAAAGGCAAGGGTGCAGTCGAACCGAGACAGCATGGTGTTGGGTTTGCAATTAAAAATGACCTTGTCAGAAACTTGCAGTCCATGCCAATTGAAATAAATGACAGGCTAATGACACTCAGGATCCCAGTTGGGAAAAGCCAGTCAGCCACCCTCATTAGCGCATATGCGCCCACCATGACAAACCCAGATGAAGCCAAAGACAAGTTCTATTCTGATCTAGAATCTGTCATATGCTCTGTCCCGGCAGCTGATAAGCTGATTCTCTTGGGGGACTTCAATGCTAGGGTTGGCTCCGAAATCTCAGCGTGGCCAAATGTTTTGGGCCCTCATGGAGTTGGTTCATGCAATAACAATGGGTTGCGCTTACTTACTTTGTGCGCTGAATTTGGCCTGTTCATTACCAACACAAATTTTAGTCTCCCCGTGAGAAACAGAACGTCATGGATGCATCCCCGCTCAAAGCATTGGCATCTCATAGACTATGTCATTGTGAGGAAGACTGACAGAAAGGATGTCCTTGTAACAAAAGCGATGTGTGGTGCCGAGTGTGGAACTGACCACAGACTCATTGTTTGCAAGCTCAGACTAACATTGAGGCGCAATAGACGCCCTCAAGGGAAAGCGCCACCTAAACGCCTAAATGTTTCAAAACTCTGCTCAGCTGAGAAACAGAGCGAGCTCTCATCAGAACTCTCCTCAAAATTGGATTGCGTGACTTTTGATCCTGAGAACATTGAACAGAGCTGGACTGACCTAAATACGACTGTACACTCTTGCGCCAGCAGCACAGTTGGTTTTCCTGTCCGCAAGCACCAGGACTGGTTCAATGATAATGATAATGAAATCAAAGTGCTCATCAAAGAAAAAAATAGTCTCATCCAAGCTCACTGCAGTGACCCCTCTTCCACAGCAAAAGCTGATGCACTGCGTGCATGTAAGGGTGTACTCCAGAAGAAGCTGAGGAAAATGAAAAATGACTGGCTTGAAGAGCGAGTAAGAGAAACTCAGAAATATGCCGACACAAACAACACTAGAAAGTTCTTTGAGAGCCTCCGAGCTGTGTTTGGACGATCCCCCTCTGGCACTACGCCACTTCTTGCGTCAGATGGTTCAACACGCATTGTTGAATTGAATGCCATAATTCAGCGTTGGGCAGAACATTTCGGAGGTGTGCTAAATCGACCATCAAATATAAATACTGAGTCCATTGACCGCCTCCCTCAGACTCCTATTAATGCAGCTCTTGCCAAGCCATTCACAGCAAATGAGACCCGAACTGCCACAAATCAGATGTCCTTTAACAAATCACCAGGCGTGGATTCAATTCCTGCTGAGGTGTATGCCTTCGGTGGAGAAAAGCTTATTGAAAGGTTGACCGAGTTGTTCAATCATATGTTGAAAGCAGGGAAGCTGCCACAGGACTTCAAAGATGCTTCAATCATCCATCTGTACAAAAACAAAGGGGACAGCCAAGTCTGTGACAACCATCGGGGAATCTCTCTACTTTCAATTGCTGGCAAAATATTGGCAAGAATGCTTCTGAATCGCCTTCTTGATCACCTCTCGTCAAATGACTTGCTTCCCGAGAGCCAATGTGGCTTTCGTAAAGAGAGGGGAATGGCGGATATGATTTTTGCTGCCAGACAGATTCAGGAAAAATGCATGGAACAAAATAAAGCGCTGTATATCACATTTGTTGACCTCACAAAAGCATTTGACACAGTGTGTCGTGAAGGCCTCTGGAAAATCTTGGCGAAGTTTGGGTGTCCACCCGAATTCATCACAATAGTGCGCCAGTTTCATGATGGCATGCAAGCTTCAGTCAAAAGCAACGGCAGTGTTTCAGAGCCCTTTGCTGTCACAAATGGGGTAAAACAGGGTTGTGTCTTAGCCCCAACTCTGTTCAGCATCATGTTCTCTGCAATGCTACAAGAAGCCTTTAGCTCTCCTCCTCAAGGGGTAAGCATCAAGTACCGAACTGATGGCAGTCTATTCAACCTCAGGAGACTTCAGGCAAAAACCAAAACCAAAAGTACTCAAGTCTGTGACCTACTATTTGCTGATGATTGTGCACTTCTGGCACACGATGAGGATAGCATGCAAAACTGTGTTGATAAGTTCTCTAGTGCCTGTGACAACTTTGGCCTCACAATAAGCACAAAGAAGACGGAAGTGCTCCATCAGCCTACTCCAGACGACAAGTATTCTGTGACCCCAAATATCAAAGTCCATGACAGTCTTCTGAAGGTGTCGGAGAACTTCACCTATCTTGGCAGTACACTGTCTTCCGCGGCTCGTGTTGATACTGAAATTCTCTCAAGAATCAGCAAAGCCAGCTCTGCATTTGGCAGGCTTCGAAAGAGAGTATGGGATGTTGCCGGCATTCGCACAGACACTAAGCTGAAAGTGTACAATGCTGTGGTCCTTCCCACCCTACTCAGTGGGGCTGAAACCTGGACAGTGTACCAATCGCATGCCAGAAAGCTAAATCACTTTCATCTGGCCTGCCTTAGAAAGATCCTAAGGATGAAATGGCAGGATAAAATTCCAGACACTGAGGTCCTCAATCGTGCCAAGGAATTGAGCATCTTCTGCCACCTGAAAAAAATTCAGCTACGTTGGGCAGGACATGTTGTCAGAATGCCCGACTCCAGACTCCCTAAGCAAATCTTCTTCTCTGAGCTCTCCAATGGAACGAGGAATGTTGGGGCCCCAAAGAGACGTTACAAAGACACTCTCAAGCAATCACTGAAGGCCTTTGCCATTGATGTGAGTGAGTGGGAAAAGCTCTCGCTTGATCGTGCAAATTGGAGGGCGGCCCTTACCAGAGGCAGCAAAGCATGGGAAGCTGACAGAGTCCAGCAGGCTATCAAAAAAAGAGAACGGCGCAAGAAAAGGCCCAGTGGTACTGAACCAACGGAGCATTCTTGTCATTTATGCGGAAGGGTCTGCAGGGCAAAAATAGGACTTATCAGTCACATGAGAAGCCATAAGTCATGAAAGAACAGCCTTTCCATTCTGTCCTCTGTGTCCTTTAGTTCTCTTTATTGTCCATGTGTTGAAATTCTCAACAATTTCTGTTCTTTATTCCTCTGGTGTTGTTAAGGTCATCATCATACCTGATGGACGAACTATTATTATTATTATTAGTCCACCTACTTGATTTAAAACTGTCCTGCACCATAAGATACTCCTTCTTGTTGCCTTAACTCTAACTCCCTGCGAGCCTTTGCTTGTTTCCTCAGTTTTAGTCGGTGCCGCACTGCCTTATTTTGCTTCACAGCTGAATTTTGGAGACGCTTTTTTTATCGGTAAATTCCTAGACGAACACTGTGATGGCTTTGGTTTACAATGAGATGCTTGTTGAAGTCAGATACAGCTGCATAACCAAAGCTAAACTGGGCCATAGTATTTAATACAGAAAACTGAACTTTTCCCAGTTATGAAAATTTGTGTTTCGGGCAGTTACTCCAAATCTGCGAGTGCAAGGACTCATTTGCATTTTGCGTAGCACCCAGCAGACAACGTTGGAGGAGCTTGGGATCTGACAGTCGTTTATACACCGGCTTCAGATGCTCAGTTAATAACTCATACTTTAGTGGGGTCAGCACACGCTTTGCGAATAAGTTTTAATGTCTTCGCCTCAGTTGATTGCCGAAACGCCTCTGCCTTTGTATGCACTATTTTACTCTTCTTGGCGAAGGTTTTTTGATGAATGCCGGGCAGATTTAAGTGCTCGCAAAATTTATTTAGAGCATATGGTCCTAGTCCGCAAAGCATAGATGACCTCACTACAGAGTCATTCACGGTGAAAGACTTACTCCCAGTCGAGCGAGACGATGTATAACCTGAGCTCACATCTGAATTGCAGGCAGAGCAAGTTATCTGCAGCTTGACAGCAAGTCCAGCACGTTTATCTTCACTGTCTGATAGTTTTAGTGCTGATTTGAAAATTGTCTTCACTGAGCTTAATTCACATATATTATATGTACATACAATTTTATTCATCCATCACAATTTTATTCATCCATCGCAAATTGGCTATGTTGACCAGCTCCATGCAGTTGTAAATCCAAGGCAGCGGGTGCTAAATCTTATTTTTAAGAAACTGTAAAAACTGAGATAATTACTGTGGAATTGTTCAGGTTGGAAAGCCATGTAGTTTGTATTCAGTGTAATACCTACAAAGTTCTGTTTACCAGAATACATGGGAAAAGATTACCAATCCAGATATCTCATTCTAAAGAATGTTTGTGTCATGTTCTGAACGCCCATTGCAGAGCCATTTGTTAACCATAAAAACATCAATCTAGAGGACTAACTCATCTCCCCCCCCCCCCCCCCCCCCACACACACACACATGCACACACAAAAGGATGTCTCAAAGTCACAGGCATGAGTTGTCATTGGACAGAACCAGATTCAGTAATCTTCCTAGAGATATGATTCCAGAATGGTCTCTGCATTTTGTTATTTATTTTGTGTAGGATCCCATGTCACCTGGAGCTATCCCGGGCCATCCTGGATTTTCTGTCCCCCCACCTGTACATGTGACCTTGCCCACACCGGATGCAGAGCCCCCACCCCCTCCTCCCATGGCAAATGGAGACGGTATGTATGTTAATCGAGTGCTGTTCAATACTTGCAGCAGCATGAGTTTGGTCTGTGCCTTACCTCTTTATGCTTTCAGCAAACAACACACTTGTTTTCCTCATCTCCCTCTAGGTCTGTGTTATCAGGGAATGAATGACAGCGGAAACTGGCCTTGTCTATATGGGTCAGCGGAGAACAAAATGCCGCTGCCAGTTGGAAATTTAGTTTGATGAAACCCAGTTGGTTATGAAATATGTAGCTGTGAACTGTCTTGTGCTGGGGGGGGGGGATCTCTGCCAATTTGAGATTTTCGGACACCCTCAGCCTCCACCATGCCCATGGAGTTAGGCCTGCTGTGTGGTTCGGTCCATTTTTAGCCCCAATATGGTATTCTAATTCCCACTCATGAAAGCAGCAAATCAAGGAGTAATTCTGAAATTCTGTGATAGGTTGCTGCTAGGATGATATGAGCTACTTTACTGTTTGTTGCCATCTTTTTTGTTTGTTTGTTTGTTTTGTCTATTCTAAAATCCTCAGTTTGAAACTGTCATCAAAACACCATTTGTCTGCATGTGTTTTTTTTAACTAGTGGTGACCCACATTTTAATATGTACATGATCTACTCAAAGTGGCGTGGAATAGATTTGTGTCCAGAAAGTGTTGAGAGCGATCATCCTTTCATTCATTCTTTACTAGTTCATTTGTTGATGGATTTATTTCTTTATCACCATTCCAAACTTTTAGATATTGACGAGCCACTCCCACCACCTCCTCCACTTACCTCCATAGACCTGAGTGAAACGGGTAACTGTTCGATCCCCATTATTTTGTTTCGTCAGAGTGGATCAGCGTCATTTTTCTGCTTGCTATTGTATTTTTGTGGCTTGATGTCGGTAAAGTGTTTAAGATACAGGTGGTTGGGTTTCAAAGGACGTAGGGTTGATGGTCTGGGGAAAAAGTAGCAAGAACTCAATGGTCTCGGGATAAACCGTTGCCCGCCGAGAGGTCAGATGAGACTGAATTGTTTTATGTATCACCCTAATTGAAAAGTATAGTATTCGTTGGTGGGGGCAGCTGTTGTTGTTTTGAATCAATCATCGTAAATGCTTTTTGTGTTGTTTTTTTTCCAATATTGCTATATTTCATTATAACCATTGTCATGGATATCCCTGAAGGAGAGTGTGGCACAAGGCTTCGCCAGCCTCTGCACTTCTGGATCTGTCGTTTCTGAAATATCATTCATGCATTCCATTACTGGAAAGTGGTGTGAGGGCAAATATTTGCCAACCCTGTCAGTTTCTTGTCACATCCTTGGAGATCTTCACACTTCACTGAATGTGACATCTCCTGGTCGTTGTTATTCATCATTTTCTGTTGTTTGTCAACTTTGCCTGTGTCATTTGGGAGTCTCAGGGCAGATCTCAGTGTACCTCAAGACTGAAGTTTTCTATTTTTGGTGATGTTATTTGTCAGACAGTACTTGAAAGACAAGAGTTTTGTCCCTTGTACCAGAGTTTTGTCCCTTTTCAATGAGTAATATGTGCCCCAAGCTCAAACACAAATACGTGGATGTGAGTGATCATTTTAAAGATTTGCATCCACAAAAATATCTTGCTTGACAGGAAGATGTTCTGATTTACCATTCAGAAGTTGGTGTTGTTTGTCTGTTGTGATGGAGGGACATGTGTGTTTCTTTCTGAATTAACCATTCGGAAGTCAATCTTGTCCACAATAAGGATGTGATGTCCTAAATTCACAGTTCAGAAGTTCTTACCTTCGCCTTTCAGAGGCTGGTGTTTTCTGTAACAAAGATTTGATATGAGTGATTCATTTTGAATTCGTCATTCTCAAAAGTGCATGTTGTCTGTAACAAAGATGTGATATGCGTGATTCAGCCTGACTTCATCATTCCCCAAAGTTTGTATTGTCTGTAACACAGATTTGATGTTAATGATTCTTTCTGAATTCACAATTCAGAAGATGATGTTGCTTGCAACAAAGATGTGATGATATGAATGCTTCAATCTGAATTCACCCTTCAGAAGTTGATGTTGTTTGTAACAAAGATGTGATATGATGCTTTATTCTGAATTCACCCTTCAGAAGTTGATGTTGTTTGTAACAAAGATGTGATATGATGCTTTATTCTGAATTCACCCTTCAGAAGTTGATGTTGTTTGTAACAAAGATGTGATATGATGCTTTATTCTGAATTCACCCTTCAGAAGTTGATGTTGTTTGTAACAAAGATGTGATATGATGCTTTATTCTGAATTCACCCTTCAGAAGTTGATGTTGTTTGTAACAAAGATGTGATATGATGCTTTATTCTGAATTCACCCTTCAGAAGTTGATGTTGTTTGTAACAAAGATGTGATATGATGCTTTATTCTGAATTCACCACCGCAGTCCCTTCCCTTCACTACCTCATCTACATGTTTTATTTGTTTATCCTGCAAGAAATGTATGAGGTGTTGGCTTGCGGTGTTTTGATCTGTGTTTGGTCTTGAGTATTTGAGTGTCTGGTACTTTGATGTGCAGTGTGGAATGACAACCTAATTTTGACCATTTAGATTGTCAGATCACATAGAAAAAAACAACATATTATCACTGTTCTCAGGGTTGTACAAGGGTGGTAAGTTGTGATACACAGATAAAAGACCCAAAAATTTTAAATAAGTCCATCCATATTTGTGGGGGGATCTGACAAAATCAGGCTAAAGGTGAAACTTTTATTCCTCTTTAAAAAATCAAAATAAAACATTTCTAAGATGATTTCAACAGATATGTTTTAACTGAATGTAGAAAAATGGTTAATCTTGCATATTATAAGCAATTCTCAGTTTCTATAGAACATTTTTTCCTTTTCTCAGGAATTTGGTCTTTCGCCAAAGTCCGATTTAATAAGATCCACTCACATTTTTTAGCGTTAAGACACTTTATATATCTTGATGTTGCATACAATAGTACGCCATGTGATTGAGAAAGTGTGTTTTAAGTTCATACATATTGCAACTCATTGTATGAGTGCCCTAGCTTGGAAAATTATGGTAGGCTTATTCTCATTTCCACCAATGATAACACTTTTCTGTCCTTAACAAAAACAAAACATAAAATTTAGAGAAGGGGCCCAGTGTTGATATGACATGTTTCAACCCAGTGTCAGTATAATGTTATTGTTTTATGGAGCTGATGTAAATCATTTGTGATGTTCCTAGGAAAATACATGAACTTTATGACATAAGATCTTGACCTTCCCAAGCATACAGTCTTCTTTATGTTTGGCTGCCTTGTGTACACTGTGTGATGATTAACCCAGCTATGTGGCATAGGTGATTCTCTGTTCCAAAACTGATAGTTAACAAATGGTTTGTGTGATTGTATATTTGTAGATTGCATGGTTTTCCAGGACTTGTGTAAGTGTGAAACATTATTATCAGCCTATGGGATAGTTCCTTGGAAAATGTCCAAGTTTCTAAAAGAAAAATTATGTTCACCATTTGATCTTTTCATGCCTGTAATAATGAATTTACTTTATTATTTCAGTAGAACACAATTAGTTGGCAATCAATACTGTTAATCCAGTTGGCAATTTGGGATTGACATTTTCTGTGGAGCTATCTCATTAACTGGTAGATGTGTTGCAGTTTGAGTGTTCATTTTACCTTCTATTTGTTCACATGTATAATTTGTATAACATGAGTACAAAATCCAGTTTTCTAGTTTTTTTTTTCACTTGACTAATGTGACACTGGACAGGGCAAGACTCCCTATATGGCACGTGTGTGTGGTATTTTATTGTAACAGTAGTATTATATGTATTTTTCATTGCTATAGAGAGATATGAAAAACTGAGTGTTGTTGTTGCTTTTTTGGTTTGAGTTTTTAAAATCTTTATATATTGTTCTTGTGTGTAATGCCCAAGCACTCACGCATGTAGTTACAGCAGCTACAGAAACTATGTGAGGTCACAGGATAGAATCCGTAGCATGTTCCAGCCACTGAAGTTGTGAAAGTCATGCAAAATAATGGTTTCATCTGTAAATATCCAATTTTTTGGTGTTGTTTTTGCCTATTGACATTATTACGTTGGCTGTCGTTTTCTACCAACAGATGAAAAATCGAGGGGTATTTGCCATGTTGTTGTGTGCGACATTTTGCTGATTTTGAGGTTTTGTCACAAAGGTGGTTCTCTCATTCCTAATTATGTTATGTATAAGTGTCATTACAATTGATTAAAAAGTTTTCGAGATATGTATTTGCATTGTAATGTTGTAATAATAATAATAATAATATATTGCATTTATATAGCGCCCAACCCCGTCGATGACAAGCTCTGGGCGCTTTAACAAACTCTTACACACACACACACACACGCGCATACACAAAAGAAATTCAAAAATATTTACTATTGTTGCTGCCGAAAAACACCTAGCCTAGTTTGTCTGAAAGAAATGGGTCTTCAGATGGCGTTTGAAACATTTGTATGCATTTTGGCCCCGATTTTGCACAACTCTTCAAACTTTAAGTCCTCATTTTCTGGCTGAAAAATGCACATACAGCAATGTGGAAAGTACCCAAACGAAATTTTTGTCCCACCTTTCATGTTTGCTGGATGTTCTCAACTTGGACAGCTAGGATATATTAGTTATTGCTGATTCTGTGAAGTAACCTCTTGTGACTTTTTGTTGAATGATTTTGTGTGCACCCTTGCCTGCTGTACATTTGAAACCATCATTAACACTTGATGTTTTACTTTCATTCTGCATCTTCCACAGCTGCTATGTCTTACACCCCCACTAAACAGCATCATCAGCACTCCGAGCACCCAACCCCCTACACCTACCACCAAATCCACCTTCACACCTACGACCAGCACTATAACAGTCCCCATCTCAGTCGCCACTCATTCCGTATCAGCACCAATGACCGCCACAGTCCTCAAAGAGCACCGTCCCCACACACTCCCATACGCAACAACAGTCCCACAAACTCCATACATAACCCCAACACCCCACTCCTGCTTCGTCTTGGATCTGTCAACCCGGATACATTTGAATCTGATGTCTAGGTATCATTCCTTTTTTTTTTTTTGAAGTTTCATTTTTTCCTCTTCAGGGCTTTCTCTAAGTCAAGGGCTCTTGAAATGGCATTTTCAAGTGCATGCATGTAAAGCTGAACAACCTACAGGAAATAAGCACCAATAGAACAGTACTGCTCTTTTTCTTGTAGGTTTTGAGTTTGACTTTGAGTTCAATGGTACATCAGCATGATAACGCCCACTTTGGGGCTTTTCATAATTTTTGTTTCTTTTCCTTCTGGAGTCTTATGGAGTGGCACCAGAGCCCATAAATTTCCACAGTACCCAAAAGTTTTAAAGTCCTTGGTATAAACTTTGTAAAGACTGTATGTTTCAATGGATGAGTGAATACATAGTCTACATTCTTGTAGGTAGTAAAGCAGAGCTCCTCTTGAAACTGAGGGTCTGGCTTTGATTACCTGATGCTAAGCATAATTATCGTAGTTTTTCTGGAGTGCATAGATCTCATTGGTGCATCATTGGTACAAGTCAATTGGATATTATCCTTCAACTCATTACACATCTCAGTTGTTTCTTAAAAGGATAAGACAGGAGGAAAGCTGCTATATTCACATGAGAAAGGAAATTAAACCCAAAAAAATTTGCGAGTCCTTCTATACTTATAATTTTGTTGTTGTGTTGAAATTATGGATTTTTTCAGAGGGAAAAATGAGAAAGAGGAGAAAAAGATTTGTCCTTAGAAAAAGCCCTGAAGCAGCCACACACACACATATTATATATTTTATATCATCTGACCACTTACAATCTGCATGAATCAGCTACTAACTGTGAGATTCTAAGGCTCAACTCTAATGTGCTTCATTAGGTCTGATGTAGATGCTTAGTTCACATCTTCAGTTCACCTGCTGGTCAAATTTCAACATCATCTAGTTCAAGCCAGATTTAGTGACCGCTAGAAAGTAGCGAGAAGGATACAATGACTTTAGCTTTGGTAGTTAACACACAACTGTATTGACCCCACCGAGTCATGATGTAGCATATCATCTGTCTGCCTGGCCAACTGAGCCAAGACAATAATCCAGAGACTGTAACACAAAGCTGTTAATAAAAGATCAGTTATAAATTAATAACAATATTGCATTGTAAGGCCGTTAAGAAACTGGAAATAACTCAAACTTAAATTAAGCAGTAAGTGTTGTTTTGTTTTTTCGTAGAATGTTTTTAGGAAAGCTTGATTTGGATATTAAAGTACACAATTGCATTATGAATGTTTGGAAAAAGGTTCATGAGAGATATTCTACCTAGCACTAGCATACACTGACCAGAGCCAGCGAAATAGCAGATGTGAATTTTAAACATGAGCTATGAGTGCTTGGGAAAAGGTTCACAAAAGATATTACTTGTACATGAATATTGAACACAAAGCATAAACTAACCAGAGCCTTTGAAAAAGCATATACTTGAATTTGAAACAGCCATTACTTAAGAATGCTTGGGAAAAATGGTCACAGGAGATATTTCACTTAACACAGGCATGCACTAATCAGAGCCATAAGGTGGAGGGAGTTTGCAGTGCGCACAGTATACATGTACAGCTTTGTTATAAACTTCTGAAGAGATTGGGTGGGTGTATATATCCAGCCAGACCTGTACTGAATTTATCAACTTTTATAAGGTGATTAGATCAGGCTCTATGATACTGACCATATGCATATTGTTGCCACATATGGGTCTTTCCTGAAAACACTGTGGAAGAGATTAAGCCATATCAAATCATTATGTATCTGACTGATTTATGACAGTCTACCCATAGAAAAATGCCTTAAAAAATTTATACCATGAATGACGCTGTAGAAATAAGTCTTAAAAATATATACCAGGAACGACCTAAAGAAAAATCGATAAATTCATCAAACTGACATGGAAACCAGAAACATTTATATTTTAATGGGAGAGAAAAATGAGGGTGAGAACAGGAGCAGTTTAACTCGCTCAGTGCCAACTATCCATATCTAGGTGATACAGGTTGTTAGGGTTGTGCGTATCCTAGATAAGAAGTACATAATATCATTGTTTCATTGTTCAGGTTTCTGTTACTCCAAATTTTATAGTTTCTTTAGAAATGGTAATATGTCAGCAGAGTGTTAGTCATTTTTCAACAGTACCCTTAAACTGATATAATATTCTGAAATAACTTCGCACAAATGTGGAAACCCATTGACACTGAATGAGTCAGTGAGCCTCCCCCTCATGAGTGTGGCCAAAAAAAAAATTTAAGTTGATGGGCCTATCTTTCTGATTTACAAGTTTGTGACTTTCACCATCCTCTAATCAGTTGATCATTTTGTTGTTACTTTCCTGAAGCCTTCTCTTTCAGCTTGACCAGAGACAAAACAGAATGTCTGGTTTAGAGAGCAAGAAGACTGTCTGTATTTCCACGTTGCTGGATTTCTGAAATTTCAATGTATTTCATACTGCATACACAAGAGTCTCTTGCTAACATTATTAATACAGCATATTTTGATTTGTTTGGAATCAAGATCAATATAAAAAGGTCCATTTGAAAAACTATGGGATCACCAGAAATGCCATTAAGTTTAATGTTTACCATAACATAATTTTTATGGTAATTGCTCATTGACGAGGTGGAAATACGGAGATGTTTTGTCAAGCTCTTAGTCTGCTGAATGACATTTCTGCATTTTTGTTTTTTTTTTCTCAAGTATCTTGATGCTGGCTTGAGAAATTCCTCCAATTGTAGTGTTTGCCAGCACAGCTTAAGAGTCTGACTGGTATTCATTGTGACAACTTTTAATTGGCAAATAATAAACATAATCCTTTCACTTCCTTAGTGACTGAGTTAGAAATGTCTAGAAAATCTCGGTAAACCTAGAGTTTACCAAAACTTCATGGCCATGCAAAAAGTGCAGATTATTAAGGTGAGGTTTTTCAGGCCAGCACATATTATATTTTGTTTGCCTAGGTAGAATTTTGATCTTAAGTTAGGGGTTTATTTTGCAGCAGAACCTGGAGATTTACCAGCTGACAGTTTCATACAACAAGGATTTCTCTTATTGAGCTTTGATGTCTTGTTAACCTTTCTCTGGAGCGTGGCTTACAGTTATAATTATATTATTCTTTGATTTTTATCATTGTTTATTTTTTTTAATTGATTGAACTAATTGCATTATTGTCATAGTGCCTGGCTTATATTCTCACGTTAATTTTTAAGATCCTCTTGAACTATGTGGAATTTTTTAGAAATGCATTTTTCCAGTGTCATAGAAACTGCAGGGTCTGTGAACCCCATTTTATCATGGCAGTTGTTATAAGTACATACGCACCTTAAGTGTTTGCTAGGGGTATACGTACCTATCCCTAACCCAGTCCTTATCCTCAACCCCAAATCTTATCGAATTCCTGACCCTGCCCTCTACCCTTTCAACCACAAAAACATGAGGAAAACAAAAGTACAATCTGAAAGAATAATTAAGGCTGCTGTTAGGAGTATTTCAGGAGGAGCTCTCTGGCTCTGGAGTCACAAAAGGCTTTGAAATATGTACCCCTAGTGCAAAAAACTTGGGGGACCTACGTATTTGTAACAACATTCTTTTATCATATCTAAACATATAAAAGAGAACATAATCATGTAACATCAGGATTAGGCATCAATAGTAAAAGTGGAATGACCCTGCTCTTTTAGGTCATCTATTTTTATATAAGTCTGTTCTGTCACATGGAAGTGAAAAGTTGTTCTTGTCACATGGAAGTGAAAAGTTGTTCTTGATATCCTCATATATGTGTAAAATCCATATAGTTGTGTTGACTTTAGTCAGTCATGATAGATCAAAAGCTACCCCAAAATTACTCACTAGTCACTGACATAACTAGATCTAGAATTGGTGCATTTATTCTTATTTTTATTTTCTTTGGTGCCATTTCTTTTCTTTTCTTTTATTTGAATAATTAGCAGTCGGACAAAAATTAGCGTTTTTAAAAAAAATTATTTTTGATTCAATTTATATACAAAAATTAGAATCTATTCTGAAAATCCCATATGCATCTTATTCTAAGAAAGAAAGAAGAAATAGAATAATGGGAGTAAAAATGTCACATTTCCTTGTCAAAGAAGGTATGAATGCCATAGTAACACAAGAAAGACAACAATTCTACTTGGCAGTGATATTGTGTGCCCCCCCCCCCAAAACACCCAACATCTACACAGGAAGTTAATTACACTAGACAAATTTATGCCATAAGGTATGCATATAGTATAACTGGTGACATAATACAAGAAGATCAGGAGAACAGCTTTGTGACTTTTAGTGGACATGTGTACCAGCATGAGTTAAATATGGGTGGATATCATTGCACTGATAAAGAATGCTGCATCATGCATAAACTCTTTCGCTAGGTAGCCATGGTACGCAGCAGTTGAATTTGATTGGCTGACTAGGTTGATGATGATGTCACGATATTGAGTTTCAATGAGACAGGTGCATGAGCCAACTAGTTAGATCTCGTTGCAATTTAATATCGTGATGTCATCATGGAACTACCCAGCACATCAGAGTTCGCGGGTGCGCACCAAGGCTAAACGTATATCCATCATTGAGATGTTGTAACAAGCTTTAATTCACGAAATAATCAATTTGTGCATGACTGTTAAAATGGTGATGGGTGGCTTTGTCTGTCCATATATTTCATACTTTGTGAGAACTGTATATATCCAAATTGTTTTGTGTTAATGCATCTAATAATTAAGGCATTCGTGTTCTGGAAATGGGTTCACAGAAATACAAAGTGATATTTTGTATAACTGAAGCTTAGAGATGGAACTTTTGACATTCATGACTCACCTGCAACATATAATTATGTCTCGATTTTAAAAAAAATGTATTTTCTTTTTTTAAAATAAATTTTGGTTATTGTGACTGAGCCAACATGCTGATGTTTGAAATGCTCATGTGTAACAGATGAATGATGGAACCTTGATTGTAATTAGCTTAGGAGTGCTAGCAACAGCAACTGCCTTCTAATTTATTTTTTTTCACAACTTAGTTAATAGCTTTAACTTGCACGCAGATTTTTTTGTCCTCTTACAAGTCTAGGAGCTAGTCTTTTTTTTTCTTTTCCTTTTAGTCTTTTTTTTATTTATTTTTGCTTTTGTCAATAGATTTAGTTGTCTTTTTTTTTTTATACAGTATTTCATTTTTGTTTGATAAGATACCAGATTTCCTGATCAATTCAGGAATTTTACATAACAGGTCAGAAGAAATGTTACTTGTTATTCGTTTCATTTTTGACTTTTTTCACTTCCATTTAGTGTTGCCTTTCTAGCATTGATACGTATTTCAGGAAAATCATGTTCACTGACAATTAATGTTATATTTATTTTATTTGCTCTTGCAGATTCTCAGGCGACTCCAACCCCAACTGCTGATCAGGTGGGTAGACAATGAAGCATTGACAATGTGTTAATTAACATCTTTTGTCATTCAGATCTGTTTTGTATTGTTCTGTCTGTTAAATAAATTGAGTGAAGGTTCTGTAAGTAGCAGCACAGGACAGACCCAAAGGGAGAGGGTGAGATGGAGTTTGTGGTAAGTAGTAGGTAAGTCAGGGTACACAGATCTTCAGTAGATAAATAGAGGAATAATTGGAGACTATTTTTTAAAATGTAGCAACGAAAGAGGAAAGTTTTCAGTTACAAAGCCCTGCAACAGAAACAAATGGTAAAGAAATAATACAATAAGTCCCAAAAAGAACTGGAAATGGAAGAGACAAACTATCTTCAGGTTACAAAAAGAAGAAAAACTTTAAAAAGCAAAATAATTTTTAAAAATGAATAACCATAGAACGGCTACGTAACTGTCACTGCCGTCTCTGCCTGTCAGTGTTATGAGCCTGACTGGAACCCCACAGATCTTCTGTAGATTTTAAAATATTTTGTCAATCAGAAAAGAAAGTAGATTCTGGTTATGGTGTTGTTGTTCATAGTTTGTTCACTTATGATAAATTATATATTTTTTTATTGTACGTCATCGCAATTTGTGCCAGGCAGCTATGTTCATTGCATTAAATCTATGTGCGCAGATTTTTGTTTTGTTTGCATTTGAGAATGTACAAAATGGTCCTTGTCATGGACACAAACAATTGTGATATATACCGGCCATGTCCCATTAAAAGGGTGAAGCAAATTCAGCTTTTACTCAGTTCAGCCTTTACTAATTTGTGACTCAAAAAAAGGGAGGGGAATTGGGGGGGGGGGGGGGGGGAAGAAAGCAAATCAGCTTTTACTGAATTCAGCCTTTACTAATTAGTAAAAAAAAAATGGGGAAGAAGAGAGGGGTGCAACTTATCTGCATGGAATGCCAAGAAGTGAAATGCTCCAGTTTGCCTTGGAGAACTAGAATACAGGACAACAACAACAAAATATTTGGTTTCCAAGCTGACTTAAAAGCATCAGCTGAAACTGCTTGGGTTACCCAGTTACTACTAATATCTGCACATTCTGATATGACATGCATCTACACAAGAGTGTTAAAACCTTCATAGGTGGGAATTGTCCTCCACGGGGCTAATCTCAGCCCTATACAGATTTTCATTTGCCCTCAGCCTGTGTATATTCATGTTTCATGATGTCATCGCCGTTCCCTTTGACTGTAGTAACACAAAAATTAGAAAAATTGACCTATATATATTCAACTACTTTCAAATTCACACCGAATGGTCTTGGTTATAGACTCCTAAGCCGAAAAAAAACCAAAAGCAAACTTTCAGAGATTCATCATAAATGTAGCCAAACCTGATTACTACAGTTTCCATGAGAAAAGAAAATATGCAAGTTTACAGCCAGTTTCAGGCCTGTTGAAATGAATGGTTTCAGCCCCCATGAAGATTTGCCAATTCCCACCTGTGAACCTTATATTCTGTAGATCCCAGGACAGGAATGACCATTATTATTAGTTTGCTGAGTTTGTCGATATGTTTGCTATGATATTTAATCCATACTGATGAATCTTGTGTTTGTTTTCTGTTTTTTCCCTCCCCTGTCCTAATGCTATCAGAGTGAATGTTAGTCAAAGGTGAGTTTAATAGACATTTTTCATTGTGAATGCCTGAACTAACCACACTGCTCATACTGGAATGCTGTTGTATGCTACAGATCGGTAACCAAAATAACACTAACCATTCTGCACACTTGAACTATCAGTGTAATAAAGTATGTACATTTTATGAAGATATTTGGACTCTCTGTTGCCTGAGTTTGATAATGTACTGGGAATTTCCATCAGTTTGCTTTGGTCAGGACCCTGCATATTATGTTTTGACAAGCTTGAGTGAGCCTTGGTGTCTAGCATGCTTGCGTTGTTCTTCAAAGTCGGAGATCTTTTATTTTATCCCGCACCCCTCAGTTCCAGAAGATGTACAGAACTCAGATGCCCTAACTTCTAGACTTTCTATATTGTGACTCAGCTAGGTGCATTTGCAGGTTTTAACAACTCTGCCAGTGGCATTGTGAAGAACTTGGTATTTTCCCTAGCTTTTACTTTATTGTATTTTTCTATTTTTATTTTTGTTTGTTTGTTGAAAACCTGTACTATTTGGATAGGCCATCCTTATGCTTGAGTGGATTTTGTTTACTTTTATGAATTTAGTCTTCCTTGTTTTTTAGCTGCTTTTGAACCTATGGAACATGATTTTGAAAGGACCCCCAAGAATTTGATTCATCTGACACAACTTGCAGTCAACAGTTAGCTTGCGTTGTGATGGATTTTTTTTTTCTTTTTTGGTATTTGTGGGAGATTTCTTGGGATTTTTTTTCCATAATGTTTTTTGTTTGCTCTTCATTAATTCTGTGAAAAAAAAAAGTAGCAAAATACATGGATTAGCTAATCTGTTATGTCATGTCAGATCCCAAAGCTCGGGTATTCTGTATTTGTCCCTACACTGTCAGAAGCATGGGTGAAACTTGGTGGGGAGAAATTCAGCAAGGCCAGGATTTGAACTGCAAACTTCATGCCCAGCCACTGATTTGAGGTCTTTATTTTAGGAGGTTCGCTGCCCTTGGCATTTACACCTCACTTTACTTGTTTTATTATTTCTTGTTCTGGCGGGGGGGGGGGGGGGGGGGGGGGGGAGATGATATGGATAAATTTTAATCTATTAATTTCAAATTTTGCCCGGGCACTGATATGCCCCATCTGTTTTAAAGGATGCAAACACGTTTATTATAGGTATAGACTTTGCAGGATATTTTGTTTCCATGGACAGTGGCTTCTGGGAAAAGTGGTTTAACCCTTTGAACCTGTTATCCCAAGATGTCGGGAAGTTCCTTAAATGCTTCTGCGTGGTAGTACCACTATGTCGGGATTTGAAGAAGTGTCTCATATATTTCTAAATCTGTTATTAAAATATCGACTTCTTAGAAAAAAGTTTGTCCATGGGATTTGTGCGGTGATACTTTGAAGTGATTTTGAAGCGAAAAAGGCAAGTGCATGATGTTCCTCAGGGGACCAGGTACTGGTGGTAGAAAGGTCAGGGGTTGGGATTCAGAAGGTTAATTTCGTTTCACCTATCCACACTGTTAAATTTGAAGCCCTTGGAATGGTGCTGCGAGAGATGAAGATCTTAAATTTGATACCATGAAGAGCAATTTCCCTGTTCCTGTACAGCTGCATTGCTATAACTAACAGAGCTTTTCTTGTAGTTCACTAACTGATAGTGTATCCTAACAAATAGTTCTATCCATCTCAGTATCTTGGAATTGTTGACTAACATTGTTTGACAGTGAATTTTGTCAACTCACAGGCAATTTTTCAAAGTGTGTATCAGATGTAGAAAAGTGCTTTTAAAATTCTCAGCTATTGTAGACAAAACATTTTGCAGTTTTGTTTGGCTTGGGTGTTATTGTACTTACTTAAAAAAAAAAAAAAAAACCTTCATTGAGCATCTTTAGTGAGGCTTGCCAAGGCAAATGGGCAAACTGTATTGTTTTCTCCTTAACATCAGTTCATTGGATAGGAGTGTCACGATCACGTGCGTGAAGATTGTCACGACCACGTGTGTGATGAGTACCTAACTTATTTTTCCTTTCAAACCCAGCTAACAAGCCAAGCAAGCAGACCAGCGATCAATGGACACATGGAGTGAAATTTAAATTAAACGATATTTAATACTAAATGTATGACAAAACTTATGCCAAAACATTCAATTCATGATAATCACATACATAATCACAAAAACAGATATTTGAAATTCACTCTTGGGGATCATGGCTATTCTCTACTCCCAACTCACATCTAGATCTAACCCCTTTGTCCATAAACTTAATTACGTATACTCAATAGTCTCTGTCAACAGCTGCTCTCCTCACTGATGCAGTTTCACATCTCCAGAGTTCACACGATAAAAGGGGAAACAGACGCCCCTGGCTTCACACGAATAAGAAAACACAGTTCACACCCGCCATCGTAGATCACTAGCTCCTGAGAGGTTCTCATCCCGTCATCAGGACTCCTTAAACTGCAAACGAATGGCACACAGACGGTTCACACCCGTCATCGTAGATCACGAGCTCCTGAAGGGTTGTCATCCCATCCTCAGCACTCCTTAAACTGCAAATGAACAGCACACAGACTGTTCACACCCGCCATCGTAGATCACGAGCTCTTGAGAGGTTCCCATCCTCAGGACTCCTTAACTTCTGGTCCCCATGGCACGACCTTCCACTTGTCGCCCGGACCGATAAATTCTGCTTATTGAGTAATAACTGGGAACGTCATAGATCCCTCACACACATAACACTTCTGGTCCCCACTGGCACGACCTTCCACTTGTCGCCCGGACCACTTCTCTCTACGTCTTCCTCTGGGACTGAATAACTTTGGGAACCTCATAGATCCCTCACATACATAACACCTCTGGTCCCCACTGGCACGATCTTCCACCTGTCACCCGGACCGCTTCTCTCTCCGTCTTCCTCTGGGACTGAATAACTTGGGAACCACGTGTGTCGAGCTTTTCCTCCATTTATACTCCCGAGGTTTTTGCACACGTGACTAGTTTAAAGCGAGTCGTGTGTATCTTTTCACGCTCGTCAACAATGTTAAAAACCGTGTTTTCCCCTGCTAAGCTCACCCCCCTAGACTCGTGGCGCATAAGGCCACCGACCTTCCTCGTGATATTTAATCTTTCATGCTCGACAACAACTTTAAACTCCCCTTCTCCCCTACTAAGTTTACCCCCTCTATACTCGTGGCGTACAAGGTCATCAACCTTAATCGTGACAGGAGGGAAATACTGATCAGACATTGCTTACTAGCCAAATTTATTGAAATTAGCCTGTGATAGTCCATTGAGGCGCAGTGCTTGATTCATTCAGAAAGATTCATTAAAATTGTTGACCCTTTTGCCCAGGTAAAAAAATGGAAGGCAGGGAGCTTAAAAAAAAACCAAACATCAAGACTGCTGTAAATCGCAGTTTGGTTTAAAAATATCAGAAACCAGAATTCTGTACACACGAAGCTTAAAACAAAAGCAAACAAGCAGTAGTTGAAAACATAAAATGCCTAACGGCAGCTTAAGCTTCACATCAGGTTTAAACATTGTTTTTGATTACCCTGAGGCTGCTTTTAATTTCATTTTAGTTTGATCTCATTTATGAGAATCAGAAAGCTGAAAACTAACCCAAAGTAAGAAACATGAAAGGTGTAAAGTGGCCGTTATCGTGCTGAAGCACCGACCAAAACTCAAACTCAAAAACCCTGAGGCTGCCTAGTTCCATTCTAGCTCTCAAGTGTAGACTTCAGGTTACTTTCTTTTGAATGCCTCACTCCAAGTACTTGTTGGATGTAAACTTTTTCACTTTCCTAGACTTAATTAACTAGCCAATTCATGCATGGGTTGCATCTGGTGTAACTGGCCTGTAATTTTAATTAGACATACTTTGAACTAACTGGCCCATAATTTTGATGAGATATACTTTGAATTGCATGTTTTTGCCTGTTGTAGATAGAAGTGCCCCATGTTCTGGCTACATGTTTATTCTTGTGCATGTGGGGAACCAGGAATCGAACAATATGAGAGGCAGATTTATCTCTCTAACAGATTTCTTTGTTTGTTTGATTATTTAATTTTTGTTGTTGTAGATCCTATATCTTTGCATTTTCAAATTTACTGGTAAGCAGCCATATGCTTTGCATGGTTGAGAAATGTCTTTATTCTTTATATCAAAATCCGAAGATATCCGGGAGAATGTTGTAAAGAGGCTGGATGATCACCGTGAAATAATCGGATTGTATGTTGTAAACCAGCATGATAATCTTTAGGTGAAAAAAACAGTGAAGGAGCATACATTGTAACAAAGCATTATGGTGTGTGCATGATTTTATGAATCTGGCTATAGGAACTAAAAGTTTAATCTTTTTCAGTGTGGATTTATTTTGCGACAAGATCACAAGCTGTTTGAATTTATGTTGGTTTTGATCGAGGCAAATTAGTTTGTTTTGCATCACCAGTTTAAGACAACATGGAGAAACACATGACCTTACAATTTTGTGTCACCTTTCTGATGTAGAGTTCAACCCGTTTGTTTGTAAATTTTGTCAGAATTGATATATTTGTCCTCATAGTTGGTGTTTTTTCTTTTCATTTAATATAGTTATGTGACGTCTTTCCTACTTTTATTTTTCCACAGTCGCCGAAGAAAGTCAGATTTAGTAGTGAGAAACAAAGGCCTGGCCAGAATACCTTACAACAGTCACAACAGCAGAGTCAAGGTCAACAACCGCAGCACCAGCAACAGGAAAAACACCAGGAACATCAACACCACCAACAACAACAGCAACACCAGCAACAACAACATCAGCAACAACGACGCCAGCCCACCAAATTTCGCATTACGAATATGGTCAACATCGGCTCCAAGAATAAAAAATCTGATTCAAAACGTAATTCCAAAAGTCATATACAGTCCCAGGTGGATGTGCCTAGTCCCATTCTCAGACACAAGTCTCTGCCTAACAGTCTAGATAACCAGGAAATGGAGGTCAGTGCCATAAACAGTAGTGACCCTCAACTGCAGCAGCTTCAAAACCATAACCCACAGCCTGATGGACGTCCACCACTTTCACCCCCGTCCAGTCGGCGAATACAAAACCAACAGTCCATTAGCCGTAGCCAACCCCAGCTCACACCCATTTTAAGAACTCCTCCTCCTTCTCGCAGGTTAATCATCCAGCAGCAGCAACAACAACATAAACAACAACAGTTACAACATTATCCATCAGAACCACTAAGTCTGAGCTCTGAAGAGCCTGAATCCCCAGCACCTCACAACTTAACTCTGAACTTGTCAGCCTCCTATTCCGGTGAAACGCTGAGCAACCGCAGCCGTTCATACCCTAACACTCCACTGGCTAGCCCGCAGACTGAAGTGCAGCCCATGCCAATTCATAACCCTCCAAGTTCTGCCCGTCATTCAACCTCAGGTTACAACTCCTCACCAAGAACCTCACACAACTTCAACCAAGAGCTACAGCTTTTGCAACTGTTTCAGGAGTTTGAATCCTGTGACCCAAGGCATCGTCAGGGACAGCAACCGCAGCAGCCGTTACAACGACCCCAACCTCTTTCTCCTAGTAGCTCATCACATTCGGCATTTACATTAAATCTGCGTACCATCCCACATCAACAAAAACACCATCAGCAGTCACCGGCCAATTCACCTAAGAAAAGCCTCACCCTTAAACCTCAACAGTCACAGCAGCGACAACCACAACATCCACCAGCTATGCAGCCATCACCCAGTCGTCCACAGGGTCCACCATTGACCCAGCCAAAGCAATTCCAATATAATCACCCACCAACTCAGCCCTCCCTCCAGCATGATTCGTATCCTCATGCTGACACTGTCCCACAGCGCCGTTTAGCAAAGCAGCAATCAAAGTCTTCTCCGTCACCACAACAACAACGCTACAGTGGGCAGGCGTTTCCTAGCAAACACCACGGTTTAGCCAACGATAAGATGCCGCTGTGTGTGGTTGACAATGGCAGTGACTGGGAGTCAGAGGAAGGGGAGGAGTCACTGGTTTAATCATCGAATCAGATTCAGTGAGATCATTCAGCTGTGGACACAGTGGATGTATAAGAAATAACTGAGATGGGATGAAGGTATTTGGGACAAGGGTAGGCTGTGAAACAGATTTCTGGGATGTTCTGTGCTGTAGAAGGGATAAAAGGTTATCATTAAGAATCAAGCGTAGTCAGATCTGGTTGAATTGAACTTGATTAGATTGCACGAATGCAAATTTCTGTGGATTAGCAAACTTTTGAGCACTACAACTCGTTAATAGAGAATGGGAAACAACTTTTTTTTACTGAACTACAAGGTTTTACCAATGGTCGTTTGTCTGTCAGAAGAATAGCAGATTTTGGAAAGGAGCACTAGCCAGATGTAGTTTTTGTAGGATGGTTTGTGAAACAGTAGGGTATGGAGCTGACAAGAGAGGGGGGCTGGGTAGCTAGTTTAGTGAAGAATGAAATGGAAATGTAACGTGAACGTAACTTTCTATCAAACAATAGGTGGAATTCTGATAGGACTAGAAATGCTGCTTGTGCTATCTGTTCTAGTGACTTTAGGCTCTGATTCCATCAGACAATACAGACAGTATGTAGCCAATCTCTGTGTAATATGAACCAATGTGTATTATTCAATCAATGTACGCGTATATTGATAGATAGATTTTGATGTCCATATCAGTCAACCAGTGAAGAGGATAACAGTGTAGGTGTGAAGAGGATAACAGTGTAGGTGTGAAGAGGATAACAGTGTAGGTGTGAAGAGGATAACAGTGTAGGTGTGAAGAGGATAACAGTGTAGGTGTGAAGAGGATAACAGTGTAGGTGTGAAGAGGATAACAGTGTAGGTGTGAAGAGGATAACAGTGTAGGTGTGCATGTGTTGATCTTCATGTTTTTTCTGTGGTTGTTGTTTTTCACATGGAACCCATTATCAGACATGTAGTTGTAGACAACATTCTCACCATCCACATTCTGTCCTTTAGTACACTTTTCAACACGTGTAGTTTAGTGTGAAGACCTCTGTTTCTCAAGGGCCTCAATGCCAGGCCGTCATTCCTCACTTGTAGCTTACAACCAATCACACGTTTCAAGTATGGAATATCCCAGTGCTCTCCCTTTCTAAACTCAATCAGAAATGTGTCACTGCTCTCCCAGTTTCTGATTGAGTCAAAGTCCTTAGGTTTCGACTGCCATGCAGTTCCACTAGTAAAAACATACTCTTTTTAATTACCTGCCGTGCCTGTTGACTACAGCAGGGTGGATCTGTCATTTTAACAGTGTATCATTTTAATCAGTTGGAAAAGGTCCAGTTTCTATTTTGTTTCATATTTTGTTATATTTTGTTATGTTTTCCACTGCTTCTACTTTGTCATCAAAGGAGATGATGGTTTGGATCTGGACTTAACGATGTAATCTCATGCTAAAAAACACTTTCAGGTCAATTTTCACCTGAAAAATTAACCCAAAAATATGATCTGCTTCTGTCGCTATTTTATATTATGATTTTTTTCTTCTAATAATGATTTTGGCTTTGCTGTCCTGAGAATCTTAATTTAATTATTTAATATGGAATTGAACTTTCAACCATTTGCCAGTTGCCTCAAAATGTGTCCAGTGATATTTGTTTCTTTGAATAGATTTACAGTTGTGCTAGGTGCTGTAGATGATGAAACTTCTGTCCATTGTGTGAGGTCAGTGGAGTGAAATGTTTGGGATGAAAGAAAGTAGAGCCAGTGTTGGAAGTCTCTGTAAGATTTTGTTTACATACACGTGCATGCAACAGGTTGGTCAGACTGAGAATTTAAACCCATTTTTGCTTCATTCAGTCATTTGCAGAATGTTGATGTGAAAATCTTGGATAAATAATATTAAAGGCTGGAGTTTGTCACAGACTTGTTGTGTCCCAGGACTGTCGTATCTGTCCAAGATTGAGGTAGGACTCAAAAGTTTCATAAGTTTGGTCACATAGGCACAAAGTTTTAGGTGCTTAGGTGTTCGCCCTTGAGCTCCAGTATGTTATGATGATTGAAGAAACTGACCCATGAGAAAAATCAAGGCATAAAATTAGCAAAGTTGTTTTTAAAACAGGCACAAATATTTCAACAATTCAACTTGGTTGTGCTATACAAGGCTTATACGTTGGACACCTTGAAGTTCAAATTCATTGGCTGCTATAAACATTATTACATGCTGCGGGACATTTGATCAACCCTTGCTTTACACTGATTGCAAAATATGTCATCAAAAGTTGAGATATAAATCTGTTTATGTTATGTATGTGGTGATAATTTGTTTATCAGTTTTTGTGTGCATGTAGTACTACTTGTTTAGAAAAGTCTGGGAATATTTACTCAATGAGTAAATCAGGAATTTGTTAGACAGTTGAACTATTGATGCTTGCAGAGACCCAAGATCTTTTGGTTTATCATTGCTCAAGAAAGATCCCTGTCTCTTTCAAACATATGCACCTCCATCACAAATAGTTTTATGTTTACCTCTGTGGTTGCTGATATAAGTGTTATGTTTAATCATTATAATGTACTTGTTTTTGGGTCATCATAATGAATATGAATGAGTTTGAGCTCATTTAAAAAAAAATTATTTTATTTGTTTGTTGTGAACCATCTTTTTAGAAATATTCAGGGTCGTAATTTGCTAGAAGTGGCAGGGAGCAGATCGTCTTCAACAAATGCAGGAAAACCAAATGTTGGAGATATTCTTCGCTAATTGAGAAATGCAGATGCTATTTCATTGAAGTCATTTGCTTGCCATCAAATATTTAAAGTTGCACATAAGCTTAACCTTTTCTCTGGAACCGCAATTCCTATTTGCAGCAACAGTATTTACCCCATGTTCCACACAGCCGGCTTGATAGTGGCACTGAATGTGTGCATTCACTCCTCACTGCAATACCAGTCAAGCTGTGACAGTGTGGTAGGTTAATACTGTTGTAAAGTAGTTCAAAGAAGACTAAACAGTGTAGGAGTCTTGAGCACAGATAGGGGGGGACAATGGCTTAATTAGCGGTATGGAGTGAAAGTGAAAGTTGCCAGGATTGATAAAACATGTTGCTGTTGTATGATAGAAGAGTATGCCAGATTATTTCGACATTTCAGAAGTTTGGCAACACATGAGCAGGACATAGCTTCATCTGGAGCCAAGAAAATTCCTACGTTCAATGACCCAGAAAGTTCAACAACTGATATATCATGATCTTCAGTGGGTCTCATTAGGACATTGTTTCACTTTGGGGCTATATACAGACCAAGTCTCTCACCAGTGGGCTGTTCGTGGGCATAACATCTGAAACCTGTGGGCCATATCACGTATGTTTCGTCCACCTCTGGGCCATAGGGCACATGGCTTCTGTCAACTATAGGCCACTTTAATAGACATAGCTTCAATGTTTCTTATACAATGGTATATACTATGAACTAAAGACATTCCTACATCTGTTTGTTTCAAAAAACAATTTATCATTATCACCATGGTTACAACATTGATTGCCAATATTTGCATTTCTCTGGTTTCCAAATTGTCCCCCTCGTAGTCAAGAAAATCCCTACTGTAATCAAGGATGTCCCTACTGTTGTCAAGGAAATCCTTACTACAGTCAAGAAAGTCCTTACTGTAATCAAGAAAGTCCCTACTGTAGCCAAGGAAGTCCCTCTTGTAGTCAAAAAATTCCCAGCTGCAGTCAAGAAAGTCCTTACTGCAGTCCAGAAAGTTGTTATTGTAGCTAAGAAAATCCCTACTATACCACTTGTCAAGAAAGTCCCTACTGTTGTCAAGAAAGTCCCTACAGCTGCCAAGAAAATCCCTAATATTGTCAAGGAAATCCCTACTGTAGTCAAGAAACTCCCTACAGCTGTCAAGAAAATCCCTAATATTGTTAAGGAAGTCCCTACTGTTGTCAAGAAAGTCCCTACGGTTGTCAAGAAAATCCCTAATATTGTTAAGGAAGTCCCTACTGTTGTCAAGAAAGTCCCTACTGTTGTCAAGAAAGTCCCTACTATAGTCAAGAAAATCCCTGTTGTTGTCAAGGAAGTCCCTACTGTTGTCAAAGAAGTCCATACTGTACTCAAGAGAATCCCCACTGTAGTCAAGAAAGACCCTGCTGTTGTCCAGAAAATCCCCATTGTTGTCAAGAAAGTCCCTACTGTATGCAGTTGTGTTCAGCTTTATCAGTATCACATTGCTGAAGGTACAAAAAAAACAACAACGTACAGTGGCATTGTGTACTGGCATTTTAATGTTATGATAGAATTCATTGAGAGACTGGATCTTCTGCAATAGCTCTCAATATATCCGGACTGATCCGATAAAATACAAGAATGCTTGTAGAGGATTGGGGGATAGTGGGAGAAACTGGGCATCATTTGTCTCCATTTCAGTGGAACAGACAGTTTGATTGTGTTCACTAGCTTCTTATTCAACTGCATATACTACTAATCCACACAGTATTTAACCGCATATAAATATGAGCCATGACAATGTTGAATGTTCTAGAAATTTGGCATTTCTGTATTATTTAATCATTTATGTAATAAATGTGAGTGTGCATGGGGAAACCCGGCATAAGTCAACAACGTGACATTTTGGGTTCTGTACATATAATAAAAGACAAGACATTTCTGATAAATTGAAGTCAGTGACCCCCCTAAAACGAGATTTTGAGAAAACGGCATTTAATCCTAAAAGTGGCAATAACTAATTGACCCATTAATGTTGGAGTGATTGCTGTTAGGAGACCGTAGTCTAATAACTAAGCAGTTATAGAGATCATAGTGAGTAGTGTTCACTGCTCATTTACAGTTTACCCTGTAACATGCCACGGTCCCCTATAGCAACAGCCAAGTCGGAAGTTTTTTGGATCTTGTTAGGAGACCGTAGTCTAATTACAAAGCCTTTATAGAGATCATAGTGAGTCGTGTTCACTGCTCGTCTACAGTTTACCCTGTATCATGCCACGGTCCCCTAAACAACAGCCAAGTTGGAAGTTTGTGTCGGACCCATATTTTCACTTCAAAGCCGTTTTTCTCAAAATCAGCTCTGCCGACTTATGCTGGGTTTTCCCATGCACACTCACAAATAACAAACAGCTGTGCTACACTTCAATGTTGTTTTATTTATCAGCGATGATAATTTTTCCACTTTAATGGTGCATTTCTTCTGATCTACTAGACATGTTTTCAAAGACTGGACGTAAAAATGTATGTAACACTTTGGCTGTGAATTAATTTTCCCTCATCAAGATAATTTGTTTGTGTATATTCTGTTCAGTTGTGTCAGTAAACTGGATTGCTTGCATGTAATTTTGGCATCCATGTATTTAGTTTCCTTCTGCACATTTTCCATTTTGACACCTGTGCTGTTCTGTAGTCACTACTCTTTCTGGTTTCCTGGATTGTCTGATTTTTGCACTGAGAATTTGTGTTTGGACACAGAGTGGAACTGGAAGCAATAAATGGAGCAATTTACTGTCCATCTCGGGTACAGTTGCATCAGTGACTCCTGTGGTTTTGATTTATGGGCACTTTATCATTGTTCGTGACGAAATCTATTTTCTCACAAAGTGACCTATTAATATCTTTAGTAGTTTTGAAATTAGAAATATTTTTGCCACATTCTTGTCTGTACAGACATGAGAAATTTCACTCCCACCAAAACTGTGAAACACACTACTGTAAAATGGGAAAAAATTGCTGAAACTTTTGGTGCATGAGATGGACAAGGCATTATAACATAGAGAACTTGATAAAGATCTAGGAGAATTCAGTTTAAGAAGGCTTCAGTTTTATAGATTGAAGATAGGGGATCATCTGAATTTAGTGTTTTTATGTATAAATGAATATGCTCTACAAAAACGATTTGCTACAAGATTTGACCACCTGTTGTGGTCAGGTGCCCGGTGGGTTGTGTACGAAATGAGACAAGTATTATCAGTTTAAGCCAGTTTGGGGGACTAGAATTGGATAAATCAATTTTTAGTTGTTTTCTTGTAGTAATAATATGTCAGTTTTGTTTCTTGTTATGAGAATGATAACAGACTATTAGAAAAGTAGAAAAACAACTTTGGGCCCACCTGCTGTTTGTTCATAACTTCTACCAGGGAACATTAAATTGTAGAGCTAAAATCAAGAACTCCATCAGAACAAAGACACAGTCAATCAATGCTTATGACAGGATCAGATGTAGAGGGTTAAAAATCCCTGCTTGGGTTATAGATACTAACTCTTTCAAAGCCTGGTAAACATATATTATTTCCTTTCAGCATTTTAAGTAAAGCCAAATATTTGTACTTTACATGTAGTAATCTTAAGTCTTTTTCCACTGCACAGCTTTTTTCGCCATCATTTTGCAGTCTAACTTACTCCCGCCCATATTCACAATTTTGTCCAGTTGAATTTTCTCACTTAGTTCATATTATTAAGCTCCACATATAGAATGGTTGGTATACATGATGGACATAAGACATTGTCAGGTTTGTGGGAAAATGTTGCTTTGTTTATCTTACAGAATAAATTCTTCTTTAGATTCTTTAACTTGAATACAGATTGTTTGGCAATTAGTACAAGGAACCCTCAGACATGAAAGCAGCTCAAAGGGGCACTACTGTGGTACAGGGACACCTTACAGAATGTTGTTCATTGCATTACTATTGCACAACGATTGTTTTGTTACATTATTTTTGCCATAATGAATGTTGAATGTCATTCCATTTCCATCTGTATGTATGCTTGATTTTTACAGTATGTGTCAGTTTGCTTGTAGTACAATAAGTTTATGTCACTGTCACATGGATTTATGTCAAAGATGTGTTGTGCATCTCTGTCAGAGCAGCTAGGAGGAAGTAAGATATGATTCATCAGTTTAGTATAATGTCCCAGTTTCAATGCTTTTTTTATTTGGATGTTGCAGTCCATGGAACAGCTTCAAACAGGGTAATTGCAAATGTTCTGTCCTTTCCCAGTGAAGTAAGCTATTTTGAAATCATCTCATTTTCCTGGAAAGTGACAGGCAATAATAATGTCCATGTCCTCTGTCAAATTAGAATTCTTGTACATAAATAGATGATATTTTAATCGTTGTCAGTCTAAGGCTAGTTGATCAAGTATTATCGAAGTACATCAGTTTGTTTGAATTGTTTTATATGCATTTACTTTGTCAGCTTTTATATAAATTAATGCAACAAATTTCTCTTTTAGTGGAAACAGGGATCCGTTGCTAAGCAACTTATCATATTTTTATCTTAATGTACAGATATTGACAGGCATATCAGAGAGAAGTTCCTGCTAAAGAATTTGTGAATGTTCAGTGTTAATTAAATACTTGTTCTAAGGTAGATTTTTTTCTCATTGGTAGATGGCAGTTATTTGATCACACTCATTTTGCTCACTGTTTACACATATACCATATCACTAGAAAAAACAGGGTTGTGATTTATATATGGTAAAATCTAGCTGCTTTGATGCTTCATACTTTTAAATGGTAGGTTGAAAGAGAGATTATTGCATTGGAGAAGGCTGAGTCACTGACAGAGACTCAGCACAGTTTTGTCGTCTTCTACATTTTAGATATCTTTTTATGCGTCTATTTATGCAGTTTTAGTTCTAGTTGACTTACAGTGAGCACTCGTCTTTTTTTTTTTTTCATTGGTTTTTATTAATGAAATTATCATGGTTGGATCAAATGTGAAAAAGAGAATTGATATTTATAAGTAAACATTAGTCAAAATTGACAGTTTTCGTCCAATTTTTATAAATAACAGTTTGTTTTTCCATTTAATTATTTGGCTCATGATGTTAGTGGGAGAAATCTGATTTCAATGAGGATCTTCAAAGTCATGAAATGTATATATTTATTACAACAGCTCTGCAATCAATGTAGATGTTTGTATCTGCAGCAGTATTCTGTACTTAAAATATTTCATAAGAGCCTCGGTCCTAATGCTGAAAGGTTGCTGATGTTGTTTTTTTTCATATAATTCACTTTTGTCACAATGAAGCCACAAAACTTCTTCAGCTGAAAGTCACATACAGTTATATAAAATTTTAGGTCTAATTATTGATCTCAAACGATTTAATTCTTAAATTTTATATGTCTCGGAACATGCATTTTGCTTAAATTTTATAAATTTACATGCAGCTATCCTTACATTCTGTTGATTTTTCATCCCTTGATTGAATATTTAGCCTTTTCGGGCCCTGCAATTATTGCATTAGTTTATGTTGTTCTCAACACCAGATTTTTCATCAAGCAGGGTAATATTTGAAGGGTATATAACCTTTCTGCTCTTCAAAACCTGTCAGAGTTACTTCACTATAATGTTTCTGGTTTGTACAGCTGGGTAAAATCTTGTACAGTCTTTTTCTTGAAGTTAAATTTCAAGGTGGAGGAAAAAAACCTCACAACTTGTTCAAATACTGAATGGCGTCCATCTCAGAATGTAATCGTATACAATTTACATGTCCTTAATCTACAGTGTCACTGAACAGCTGAAAACTGAGCTTTACAAACATGCAAGCCAGCAGCATTGACAGTGGTATGGTTTTTTTGTTTAAGTTTGTAGCTGTTTGTGTCCATGTGCAAAGGACAAGAACTGTTGCGAAAGTTTAGTCAAGACTTTGAATTTAAGCTGAGCAGTCAGGATTGGTTTTACACTGGAGACTGAAAGGGAGAGATAACCAGAGTCACAAAAAGTGAGTTTTTGCCTTTATCTCCCTGTGTGCAAGCTTGGTTTATCGGCCTTGTCACTGAGGAATCACAGTTTGAAAAAAAAATCTGCAATGTGCAAAATAGGGAAGTTATGGGTCTTTTTAACTTTAAGAATCGACTTTCTCAGTTTCTCATATTTGTGGCAGTGATTGGTTTTTTCCACTTTTTCTCATCCACTTTCTTTTTATCAGATATTTTTTCCTGAAGACAATGTGTAAACTGACTGAACTCTTCTTTTGAAGATCATTTGTATTGGTTTTGAGTGACTGAATACATTCTCCTGTTGCTGCACTCTGTACCAGAGTTCACCTCTTTCAGTCATTGTGTATGTGTGTGGAAAAAGGTCATCAGTTTCCACTGGCCATGTTCTGTCATTACTGATCTGTATTAGAAATTGCCACCCTTAGAGCCTGTGTACATCTATCATATATCTTGAACCTGTACCTATCACAATGTTGAGTTTTGTATTTTAGTGCTAGATATCCAGCTCACTCCTGGGCGCACTTTGTACACCCATCTCTGTTTACTGACCTTTGTATTCACTTTACCATCGACCATTTTTCCTTGGAATGTGTGTTCATTTTTTTTTTTATTCCACTGGAAGAGTCATTAGCTGACGTAGATAACAAGATCCTCAGTGAATATGTTGTCATTCAGGCAGTGTGGGCAGGATACTCAGCAGGTGGTACAGAGCAGCAAATACTTGAAACTGTGACAGAGGGTCATCCTTGCTGCAGTGTCATATATCCAGTGGTGGACCTACATTTCTGGGACCCTGAGGCTTGCACTGTTATGGGTCCCTTCGCTACGGGCAACAATAAGGCAACATCCAAAATGCACTCATTACAAACAGTTCCTTTAGGGTTTCTCTGGGATTAGGGACACTGGAGCTTAAGCTTCATTAGTGTCAGAGTAGCTCCGCCACTGCGTACGTCGCATTCACTACACATAAAAAGTGATTTAAAATGGAAATTTTCCTAAGGTACTTTATCAGCAAGTTACCTATCCGTCATAATGTGTAAACATACCTTGAACTGCTGATTTCCTGTTATTCACAAGGTTACAGTGGGAGATGTTTTGTCCAAAACCATAGTTTCCCACCATGACCTTCCGTCACAGTCTCATTTATTCTTACACTTAATTTTTCCCATTTGTCAAAATGAGTCTAACACTCACCTTTTCTTCTTCTTTTTTATGTTGAGATGCACGTCACGTCACGTCACGTCACACTTAATTATTTTTTTGTTGTTTTTTTTAGATGAAACCTTCTTGGCTTTCCATGAATATGATTGTCAAATTATCATTTTCTTCAGATGGAGGAATCACACAGCAGTGTGTATATAATTTCATTTGATCTGATGGAACTTACAAGTTCCTCCTGATTTCTGTCTCAAGTATAAATCTTTTGTTTCTTAAATGTCTGATAGTATTTCTTCGTTTACCCAATCTGGTCTTCATGTACTTGCTACTTTTACCTGGTATAACCTATTGATTACCATCTTAGCCTTAAGGCAGAGACATCTATGCATTTTTTCTAGATTTTGTATGTTGTCTGTTGTTGGGACTGATTTTGCATACTTTTTTTTTTCTCTGGTAGTGTCTTTAAGGCTGTAGTGTGCTTTACAGATGAAAAAGGTTAGTTCTGTATCATGCTAAAGTTCCCCAGGACCTCTGAAACAAATTATACAGTTGTGCATGATGATCCTGAGAATATACACATTCTGTCTTCTCTGCAAATCATGTTGAACCAGGACTGCTGTTATGAGGATGTGGCACCTTGAAAGATCAAAAGTTTTAAGACTCATACCATGTAGGGAAAACACAACGCAGTTCTTGTTTGTTCTATCTCCACTTTTTGCACAACTGAAAAATTCGACATTGGAGGTTTGCAAGTTTAGTAGGCCTGCTATGGTACGGAGTAAGAAAATATCATAACTGTGAAACAGCTTGATAAGTGTCAAAACGCATTTTAAATAAGTGTCAAATTGTGCATTTGTTATACCTCATCTCCATACTGAAAGATCTCCAGTTTTTCAGAAAAAGAACATAGAACAAACAAGAACTAAATTCCTGGCCTTCTGCTTAATTTCTCAGTTTTAACTTATTGTGACTTTGGCAAGATACAGAACTAAACCCTTCCAATGGTAATTCTATTGATGTCTTTGTCTGATTTCTTACTAATGTCCTTTTGATAACCAACACTCTTACCATTTTCTGAATGTGTGTCTTTGGATATCTGTAACAAGTCTCACCATATCAACACAAGCTTTGGTTTCAGCTTTGTGTTTGTATTGCCTCACCAAGCAAGTTTTAGGTGCTAATCCTGGCAGTAGAAAGAAAGAAGTAAAACATGGGGGACAGTGTATCTTTTTAATCCATTGGAAAAGGCTGAGTTTCTACATGTATTTGTTTCAAACTATGTTGTGGTTTCAGTGCATTTAATTTGTAATCAAATGAGATAATGGTTCAATTCTGATTTTAAGTTTGTCGTAAGACTTTCGGGTGAATTTTCACTGTAAAAATGAAACATAACTCATAATCTGCATCGGTCACTGGGTCTATTCTGTGTATGAGCTGTTTTTCACAGGACAGGTCATATCTTTGGGTTTTGACAGAAAGAAATAAGGGAAAAATGAAGGAAGGGAATGAATAAAACAGTCCAACTCTCTTGTACAACTTTTAAGGTATTGCAAGTCCAGTACTTGCAATAATTTTATTGTCAGAATTAGTTGACATTTTTAAGTGGCTATATTATTTAGTGTGTAAAGTACCTTAACTTACAGTGTACTAGGCATTAAAAAGCATTATGAGATGTTTTCTCAGCATTTAATGAGCAGAGCCTGAATTTTCACATCAGGTCAACTCATCGATGATGATTTTATCTTTGTTTTTCTTTTTCCCCCGATGACTTTCATTTTGTCTGATGTGTAAGTTTTTGGCAAGTGGAATTGTCCAGTCAGGAACACTGTTCACAGCAAGAATTTTAGCTTGTGTCTTTGTCAAAAAAGGCAAACTTTTGTCCAGTGATGTAATACCAGGGAGGAAGGTACCTAGAAATATCAAATCACATCGATGGTAAGAAAGAAGTGTACAACAGAACTGATTTGAAATTATCGATGTTACTGATTTGTATGGACTGGTCGGTAAAAAGTCATTCTCTGATAACGATTCTAATCAACACTGTAAAGTTGTTAGAAATTCTCTCTACTGTTTTAGATTCTTTTAAATTTTCTGTGAACATGTGAGAGTTGATTGTGTTTTAATTGTGTAAACTGTTGTAGAGTGTTAGTTCTTTGTGAATGTGAGACAAAAGGGATTGTGGATTCGGCATCGATAGCTTTTGCACATAGTATAAGTACTTGGTTTAGTCAGATCTTCAACTTACAGTGGAGTTAGAGATTGAAGTTGATTGATTCACCCGTCTGACATGATCGATGGAGATTGGAAAATTTTCATGTGGATTTTTCGTGAGAATTTTCTTTTGTTGTTTGTTTTATTTTTATCAATAATTCATTCTGTTCATTGATTTCTTGTGGGAGAAGCTGTAGCTCCTGGGAACATTGATCATGTATTCTCATTATGCTGTTTTTGTTGTTGTCGTTGTCAATGTTGTTCTTACATCCATGGTTATTTTAGTGTACAGATTGGAATGTGAATGTCACTGCGTTGTCATAATAGAGAGACAAATAAAGACAGAATAGATAGATGAGCCTTTTTGCTTCTTGTTGCTTGTTGTACTGGTTGTATGATTTGAGTGATTAGAAGGAGCGAGGGAGAGAGAAAGTGGAACTTTGGTGAGAGTTGTGGAGAGACAGACACGTGAAGAGAGAAAAAGGGAAGCAAATTATTCAGATGAATGAGAAACGCTTCCCTACATAGGACAAAAGCACACACAGAGACTGAGAGAGAGAAAAAGACTGAGGAAGAGGGATAGAGGCTGATGAATAGGGAAAGAGATGAGCAAGAAGACGGTCTGTGAGACATTCGTAGGGATGAGAGACACCTACATGTACCCTTCAATGAGGGAGAGTGGGAGATACATGTACCCTTCCATGAGGGAGTGTGGGAGATACATGAATCGTGATAAACTATCAGACTCGTAAAAGGGGAGTCCTGTTTGTCTAACAACAGAAAGACGAAGATTTTTTTTTTTTACTTTTGTGTTTTCTCGTAATGCCATCCTGAGATTTAAGAGGTCCGAACAGGCTTGTCTTTCTCTCTCCTTTCCATTATGCAGAACCAACGCTATTAGGGTAGACACCGTTAGGTATGGTAGGGTCATGTGGGCGATGCAGGTGCCAGAGATTTGGCACTTCACATTGGTCTTGTCCTGGTGCCAAAAGTGTACATGTTTCGTCACACAAGTTAAGCCTAAGTACAATGCATAGCCCAAGATAGGAACTGAAAGGCATAATTTAAGCTGGACATGCACGGCATGACATCACGCAAGAGCTGACCTGACAGACTGACCCAAAGCTAATGAAGTAGGCTACATGTATTCAACCAGGAGCGATGTTGACGCTGATTCAGGTTCTATGTGACATTTTCTACCCTGAAATTAGTGGAAAAATACCAACACTTTTTTTCAATGGACAAATATTTAACTAATTTAGGGGTGAAGCAACTCTGAACAAATTACATGGATGCAGTCTTTGGGTATTAATCTTAAAAAAAAAAACGCTTCGGTATTTTGACAATCAGCGGCGGACTTACATTTTTGGGACCCTGAAACTTGAACTGTTATGGGGCCCTTCGCAGCCAGGAACAATAGGGCAACATCCAAATTTCACTCATTAAAACAAGTTTCTTCAGGGCCCCCCTCAGGGCCCCGAAGCTTCAGCTTTTTTAGTTTCCCAGCAGATCCGCGACTATTGCAAATTGAAATAGTGGAATTGTCGTTCTAATGTCGCTAGCTATAGCCTGATGAACCCAGTTGTTACACAATGTGCAGATAACAAGATCTTCAAGCTAGAATTCTTTTCATACATTCGAGCTTGGACAGAAAGTTTACGCCAATGTGCAACTGCAGAGAAAGCGTGGGGTGATGGGTGAGCTTGAGGGGTGCAGCGCGGATTTAGAAAGATTAGCAGGACGCAGGTGAGACAGCTTGCCAAAAGCTGTCGTGTGTCGTCCACACCTGAGATCTGCATGTGACCCAGAACCGGAAGATTAAGTCGAGCGAAACCTTGGGGTTTGTGACGTTACATCTATAAATATGTACCAGCTGGTTATGTCACACTGGGGAAGCTTGGCGAATGAACCTTCTAATTAGGCAGATTACGAGGTGCTGTTGGACTGTGGTTGTCAAACTTCAGAATGTATACATGTCCGTCCACCAAACCTTGACCAAGCATACCTACATTGGTTCAGTTTGGGTTTTACGGGATGTCAGCTAGGCCAAAAAAAAAAAAAAATCCCGACAAATATGGATCCAGATGGCTACTGGGACAGTTGGAACAAAAACCCTCCCATGGATCGTGGAGCGGGGAGAGGAGGGGATGCTTGGTGTGTTAGGATTCTGATTTCTGTCGTCAGTTATCAGTCAGTCATCAGTCATCAGTCAGTCACCAGTCATCAGTTATCAGTCAGCTTGGCAAAGACTAAATTACACATGTTCAAATAACGATACACGCCACACTTTACACTGTTATTGATAACACGAAGTTCATGAAACCTCAGCGACAAACTACGTCACGAAATGGAGAATGCTGTCGTCGGGATCATACTTGTCATTAACTTATTTACACTTTAAATTAGATGACTGACAAAATCCCAGCCAGCAACTCTACGTCAGTACGACGTAAATTTCGGTAGGAATAGTAAGATAACCGCGGAGGCGGATTCCCTACATCAAACCGAATTTGATGTGATGTCATAACCAGCTTATCTATGTAGGAACGGTGTCACTCCAATGTGCAAGCGACGTCAATCCTACACGTCAGATTTCCTTGGGGTTACTAGCTGGGATATTTCACCAAACCACAGAAAATTACCGAGGCCGCAACAGAAGTACATGATGGTCCAGAGACAGGATGCCGCCTCTCATGCCGAAGGCACCGGGATTCGATCCCTGGTCGGTGCATGCATGTTGGACGTTTTTTTTTCGGGTGGAAAAATTTCTGTCCCTGATCCTATGATAGGTAGGATCGAGCACCTTGTCTTCTCAGGTTAGGACGAAAAAACACTGAGGGCCCGCGTTCACGTTGCGCACGTTAAAGATACCCTGGGACTGATAGAAATCGAAAAGAGCAGGCCGAATAAGATCGCTGCCCGGGCAAAAATTCTAAAAAAAAAACTAATCACTACCACAATAACAACAGGAAATAGACCTGCCCCCCCCCCTCCCAAAAAAAAAAAACAAACAAGAAAAATGAGGTGTAAATGCCAAGTGCAGTAAACCTCCTAAAATAAAGACCTAAACACAGAGGTCGCAGCTGGGCTGGGAATACAAATGTCATTTCCCGGCCCGATCCGACAAGGAAGGCAAAGCCAGGAACCACGAGGTTTTCCCCTTGAAAGAGAGTCCCGGCAACATAAGAGTTTATTTGACCTCTGTTTCAGTTGTTATAATATGTTGTTGTTTTCCCACCAAGCTCCTTACAGACCGCAAGCGTGTGGTGTTGCTTTATCCTTTCATTTCTCTTTCTTTGTAACGATTTTTTTTGTTGTTACTTGTACGTGCGTCGCCCAAGTTGTTTTTTTTGTTCGCTAGGGGAACGTATTTTAAAACTCCTCCCCAATACTCCTAAATTATTCTTTCAGATTGTCTGTTTGTTTTCCCCCTGTTTTTTGGTTGAAAGAGTAGTGGGAGTGGTTAGGGATTCGATAAGATTTAGAGTTGAGGATAAGGGCGGGGTTAAGGATAGGTACTTATACGTATGCGCCACTAGCCCAAAAAGCTTGGGATAGTTACGTACAAGTAACAACCGCATTTCTATATTGTTTCTTCCCAGCCAGCAACTTTACGAAAATCCGACGCGTAGGACTGAAGTCACGTTTGCACATAGGAATGACATCGTTCCTATGTAGGCCTATATCCGCTAGTTACGACATCACTTCGACATCGGATTGATGAAGGGAATCTGCCCTTTCGGTAATCCTATCAGCCGTAAGGAAATCCTATAAGGACTTAAGGACGATGGTTGTGTTAGGAGGGTGCTAATGGCTATTTAGCGTACAACCCGTTCTCTTTTGGCTGTTGTTATAGGTACATACGCACCCCGAGCGTTTTGCGATATGGGCGCGTACGTAGCCTATACGTAGTTATCCTTAACCCCGTCCTTATCCTCAACCCTAAATCTGATCAAATCCCAACCCTTTCAACCATAAAACAGGAGGAAAACAAAAAGAAAATCTGAAAGAATAATTAATCAAGGCTGTTGTTAGGAGTATTTCGGGAAGTGCCCTCTAGCTCTAGAGTCACAAAAGGCTTTGAAATACGTTCCCCTAGCGCAGAAAAGAAATTGGGGGACGTACGTATTTGTAACAACATTCTTCTTTTTGTTGCCATATTTTAGCTTTAATATTTCATGATTGTAAGTTCGCTCGTTCGCCTGTTTGCCCTCGGCCAGTGCTGCCCCAGTGTAACGCTTTCTGCGCACTTGGCAGACTTAATGTCAGACATTACACAAGCTACACAAGTGGAGTGTTTGATTTCTGAAGTGTTCACAGTCCTGGGATAATCCGTGGCCTGAGTGGCCTGAATCAGTTGTTGAACCGTTAGTCTCAGGGCCAAGCGTTAATCCCCGGGACCGATTAGCCCACCAGTTGCTGAAATTGCCTTCCCCGAAACTCTTCAGCCAGTGAGGCGAGACTAGGCCTATATTCCACATTCCACAGACCACAGCCCACTTAAATCGTGATTGGGGGCCATTCCACAAAGCCCGAACGATAAATCTGGGTAATTTTTGAACCCCCTCCCCCCCATCCCCCACCATGTATACTTTTCATATCCTTGGCTTCACCCACGGGCTCTCCCGACCCCATGTACGAGCGTACGGTCACCAGAAAGCTGAGTATTTCGGTAGGTGCAGGCATGTTGGAATGTGGGGCTTTTTCTCATATTTTCCTGTCCCTGATCCTATGGTAAGTAGGATCGAGCACCTAGTCTTCTTGGATAAGGAGAAAAAATTCGGAGGGCCCGTGTGCACGTTGAGCACGTTAAAGATACTTTGGCAGTAGGAAATAGAGAAGAACAGGCCGAAAAGGCCGCTGCCTGGGCTAATTTAAAGAAAATTTATTCCTACTACTCCCTCCCTCTCCCCCCCCCCCCTCCTTAAAAAAAAAAAAAACGTCGGCCGGTGCTGCACTGTGTGCTCCAGTTGTAACCGGGCTGCAGTGACACTAATTTGTTTTTGTATTTGTATAAGTCTTTAATCCCATTTGGGAAATTTGCCTTTGTGTCATTGCACCCTAGTTACAACTGGAGCAGGCACGTCGTCGCCACAGTGCAGCGCCGGTCGGCGTTTTTTTTTTTTTGGTGGTGGGGGGGGGGAAGGAGATGAGTGGGGGGGGGATGATAGGGATGAATCTTATTTAATTTTGCCCGGGCAGCGGCCTGTTCGGCCTGCTCTTTACGATTTCCAACTGCCAACTAAGGCAAATTTGGCAAATGGGATTAAAAGAAATATACAAAATACAAACGGCAAAATTCAAAAATAAAGCATTGATGTTTGAACACTTTAAATGATATTAAGTAATGGATCATCTGGCTGCTATATTAGGGATTTGAATTTTACAATACAATGGCAACTTAATTTGCTTTAAATTGTGTAATACACATACTAACAAAACCAAATTCTTTATCTATATCAATAATTTTTATAATGACTCCCCCCCCCCCCCTACCGCACCCTCTTCCATGTACCCTGGGGATAACCCCGCCCCCCCCCCACCCCCACCTTTAGAGCGTATGACTTTATGGATGCCCCCCTCCACCTTTTTCGACCTCGTTCGATCCTGCCAGAGTCACGTGTGGGACCTCGCTGGTCTAGTTACACACCAGTCGGGCGATCTACAGGAGTCAGTCACTGCAACACTTTTTGTCTTCCTGCCAATTAAATAATTCCATGTCCGACTCGTACCATTAAGTTACGTATTGTAACGTAATTAGCAAATGAAAGGCTACTGTTTGTGTGTGTCGCGATGTGGGTTAGATGGGGATATTTCGACTGACACTCTTTCGAGGTCCGCTCCCACAATCGACGAACACACAAAAAAAAATACTTGCACTCTAAAAACTAAATAAATCAATTGCTTTGATTTTTAGCAGAACTGTAGGGCAGTTTAATTACACACAGAATTAAACTGCCCTACAGTTCTGCTAAAAATCAAAGCAATTGATTTATTTAGTTTTTAGAGTGCAAGTATTTTTTTTTTGTGTGTTCGTCGATTGTGGGAGCGGACCTCGAAAGAGTGTCAGTCGAAATATCCCCATCTAACCCACATCGCGACACTGGAGGGGACACTACACGACATTGTTTAATTTATAGTTTATTTAGATTAGATTATAATATCGTTTTTCTCTTTGATTAACTTTTGTTTCTTTTCAGTTTCAGTGCTCACGTGGTCTTCACGTTGAGCTACTTTAATTACTTCATTGTATTTAGTTTTGTATACTTGTAACAGGGCGATAGATTGGCAAGGTATAACTAGTAGTTATAATAATATTGTGCCTATAACTAGCGTGGGAAGATAGTTAACGGCGGGGAGACAGAGTTATTGTAGGCTAGAGGGGAAAAGTATGGGATGCAACTGAAGCGCTTTGACACCCGAAAAGGGTAGTGTTTACTTGACCGCCGTACTTGTCGATCAGATCACCTGGGAATTGCTTGGGGGGTAGAGCTGTTTCAATAGTATTTGACGTGGAGTCGACGGGGGTGGCTATTAGGATAACTAATGCACACTCGGTGGGCGTCTTGGGACGCTACCTGACTGGGTATAAATCCCCGAACGCTCCTTCCAACTTCAGACCGCTGAGAGCACTCACCAGCTTCGTGCCGAAGAGGAGACCACAACCGCAACTGTAACTTTGTACTAGTCTTGTGAGTGGGGAAGGTCAGGGAACCCGCAAACATCCTTTGTCAGAGCGTGGTATCTTTGGTATCTTGTCGGCATTTGGGCTGTTGCTGAGTGGTAAGTTAATTGTACGATGTATGTGTATTTTACTTAATGTTCATGATTGTAGAACCTAAATCTAGCGGGTTTACTTTGGTATAACTACTGCCTCTGAGAGAGTCACGGAAACGCCGTTATATATATGTTACGAAACCTTATGGGATGGGGTCTGTTAGAGAGAGCGTTATTCTTCGTGGGGAACGTGTAAATATCATTAAAACTGTATTGAGCGTTTGTTCTATTGCCTATATGGGAGCCTATGGAGTATGGGAGCTGCAGCCTGACTTATAACAGTGTCAGCGGTTAAAAGTGTTAATGATGAATATCCGTCATGGAGTAAGTATGGAAGTCATGCCTTCCAGCAGTAGATTAGGACTTTGCGATTGTTTTTCTACAGAGGAGGAAGAACAACACCTTCTTGGCTTCTCAACTTCTTGTACTTTGATTAACGACATCGTGGCTTCTTGGCTTCCCGACCTATTGGTACCTGCCGATACCTGTTGATCTAACTGCGCAGTCAAGCCAGGGTAGAGAGGAAGAACCAGTGCCCAGATAGCGCCATACACCCCTAAAGGAGAGGTTTCCTTATGCTGAATGTTCCCATGTGTTTTATAAAATGTGCTAGAGATTGAATATTACGAAGCCATTTAATTAGCATGTACTGATTTGCATCAACTTCATTCCATCGAAATTCACATGAAATTGTATGACCTATGTTCCTATTATTATTGAATGAAATAATAATTATTGTATATATGTAAGCAATACAGATATCGTTTGTTATAACTTATAGAAGAGAGATAGTCGATTATTTAGTGTGTTTGTGCCGTGCCCATCACGGCTGGTGTCAGAAGAAAGTTAGTGAGGGAAAGTGGAAACATCACAATGGTGTCAGAAGTGGGATCCTGCTAGTAAATAACATTTAATTCTGATCTGGGTCGTGTCAAGGGGCTATTGTGTGATTGTGTGGACAGGTCATCTGCCCTGAGGCGAGTGAGAGAGATTGACATTTAGTGCCCGGGACATGCTCTGATTTTACCTGTGCATTGACTGTTCAATTTTATCTTTTGTCACAGAGAAAATTGTTGTTTGCTATTGCAGGAATATTGTTGTTAACTTCACAGTTACGATCCACGCTTTATTGTTAGCTTTGTTTACAGGTCAATTGCTGATGGACTATCTGGGCGCACTGAAGCTTGCCAGACAAGAAGGCATTAGTGATGAGGAATTCAAAATTAGGTGGGACGAAGAGAAAACCCAAAACCGAGAACAAAGGGCTATCGAACGAGAAGAAAAGGAGAAGGAAAGACAATTTGAAAGGGAGAGAATGGAATGCGAACGGGAACTAGCCAAAAACGGGTGTCACAATGGTAAAGGGAATGGAAAATCTGCTGCCCCGAAGGTACCTAAAATTGCCATTTTTGATGACTCGCGCGAGGACCTCGACTCGTATTTGAAAAGATTTGAAAGGCTCGCGCAGGCAAATGATTGGGAAGAAGACACCTGGGCAGACATGTTAGGGGCATTGTTAACTGGCAGGGCGTTAGATGTTTATTCCGGTCTCAGCGATGAAGACAGTAGGGATTACGAGAAGGTAAAGAAGGTGTTGTTCAAGAAGTATCACCTCACGGCAGAGGGTTATAGGCGTAAGTTTAGGGAGAGTCGTCTAGATAAGGACGAAACTTATACGCAGCTGTCCGTGAGATTGCAGAGATATTTTGAGAGGTGGGTAGACCTCTCAGAGGCAGAGAGAACTATGGAAGGGATTACGGATCTGTTAGTCAGGGAGCAGATGTTGAAGATTGTCGACTGTAATCTTTCCATATATTTGAAAGAGAGGGACCCCAAGTCCGTGCATGAGTTAGTTGAGATGGCGGACTTATATAGTGAGGCTCATCAGTCGAAGCGAGGGCTGGAGCAACAGCGGAAGTCAGGTAAGAGGGTTGAGGAGAGCAGAAGTAAGGGTTTAGGAGTGAGTAAACCGGTATGCTTCAACTGTGGCTCTCCCAATCACCTGAGTAGGCAGTGTGACCAGGGCAGGACGAAGAAGGGTGCTGCTGCCACTGTCGAGGACAACCGAGGTAAGTCCCAGCGTGAGAGTGGGCGTGGTTGTTTTGTGTGCGGGTCACTTCTCCATATTGCGAGATTCTGTAGGAAGAGACAGAAAGAGACGACCGCAGTCGTACTAACCGGCGATGAGGAAGCCGATGACAGTCAGTGGGAGTCATCGGGCAGGGCGAATACTCAACCAGGGGCTGAGCAGAGTGTTGGGCCACAGACCTTCATTTCTTGGGAGACGGAAGGTAAGAGTATTGAGTTAGAAGGTTCGACAGAACATGAGCCCGGAGACGATGTTCCGGAGAATGATTTATCCGCTCCATTTTTGGAGAAGGGGAGGATAGGGGATAAAGAGATTACTATCCTTCGTGACACGGGATGCACGTGTGCGATTATAAAAAGGGACAAACTGCCTCCTAACAGCTTAACTGGGAAGAACAGGAGTTATGTCCTGATGGACGGGACGAGAAGGTCTGCTCCTGTCGCGGAAATGTGGGTAGAAACCCCATTTTATACTGGGCTTCTCAAAGCGCTAGTAGTGGAAGACCCAGTGGCCGATTTGATTATAGGAAACATAAAGGGGGCGTCTCTTGAGAAGATAAGTGTGGTACTCACGCGATCTCGCAAGGTGGAGATTGACAAGGAAGAGCATGAGTGTGAGAATGCGAGTGCGAAAGTGAGTCAGACCACAGATAATGAGGAGGCCAAGGGCAACTCAACGGAGGAGGTAAGGGTAGGGGCCAAGATAGGGGAACTCACACCAGGTGAGATAGCCCGGGCCCAGAGAGAGGACGAAACTTTGAAAGTTTTAAGGGAGAGAGCCACGTTGGAGCAATCGGCTGAGGTAGGTACTCACATAAAGGAGAGTAAGGGAATTTACTATCGGGTAAAGAAGGCCGGGGCTGGACGTGCTGATGTGGAGCAGTTGTTGGTACCTAAGCAGTACCGAAGTGAGCTGATGAAGATAGCTCACGAAGGAGTGTTCGGGGGACACTTAGGAATTTCGCGCACACAGGACAGAATAATGCAGTCGTTCTTTTGGCCTGGGATAGGTGCGGACGTAGGTCGTTTCTGTCGATCGTGTGACGCGTGTCAAAGGACATCCAACAAAGGTAGGGTGACAAAGGTACCCCTAGTGCCGACACCCCTGATCGACACGCCCTTTTCGCGCGTCGCCATAGATTTGGTTGGTCCACTTCCGCGTACGGAACATGGGAGATCGCGTTATATTTTGACGCTAGTAGATTATGCCACGCGTTTCCCGGATGCCGTAGCCTTAAGGGGGATATCAGCTGAGCAGGTCAGTGAAGCGTTAATGGAAATATTTTCTCGGTTAGGCATACCAAAGGAAATAGTTTCAGATAGGGGATCACAGTTTACCGGTGAGCTGATGAGAGAGGTCAGTGCACTTCTCAAAACGAAACAGATATTCTGCTCGCCCTACCACGCGATGGCCAATGGTCTGTGTGAAAGATTTAACGGAGTGCTGAAGAATATGCTTCGCCGAGTAGCTCATGACAGACCCAAGGACTGGGACAGAATGTTGGGTCCACTGCTGTTCGCGTATCGCGAAACCCCACAGGCCAGTACAGGTTTTTCGCCGTTTGAACTAGTGTTCGGTCACCCTGTGAGAGGACCACTTGCAATACTGAAGAATCTGTGGACTGGGGAAGCGGAGTCAGAAACGAGGTCATCGTACGAATACGTGGTAGATATGAGGGAACGATTGGAGGATGCCATGAAAGTCGTAGCCGAGAACAGCAGCGTCGAAAAACACAGGCAGAAGGAATACTACGATAGGGGGGCCAAACAGAGGAAATTCCAAGTGGGCGATTCCGTCCTCATACTTCTCCCAAGTGACGGATCGAAACTACAGATGACTTGGAAAGGGCCTTACAAAGTAGAAGAGCAGAGAGGGTCAGTGAACTACATGGTGAACGTCAAGGGGAAGAGACGACTGTATCACGCGAATATGCTGAAGAAGTATATTGAGAGGGAAGACGAACAGGAAAACACAGAGGCAATAGCTGCAGCTATAATTGACGAGACCGATGGAGGAGAGGAAGCGACTTCGATGCCTCTGGAGACAGTCATGCCTAGGCTAGAACAGACCGAAACCTACAGGGATGTACAGTTAGGGGACACGCTAGATCAGGATCAGAGAGAACAGATGCAAGAGCTCATGGAAGAATACAAAGATATATTTACCGATGTACCGGGGCTCACTGACCTGATCAAGCACAAAATCCCATTGCTAGATCAAAAACCTGTGAAGGTAAGACCCTACCAACTACCGTACTCAACTAGAGAAGCTGTCAAGGCTGAGGTAGGCAAGATGCTTGCGGCCAGAATCATCGAACCGTCCGAGTCCCCGTACAATAGTCCAATTGTATTAGTTAAGAAGCCCGATGGTCAACATCGTTTCTGCAACGACTACAGGCGGCTAAATGTTGTGACTGCCGATGACGCCGAACCGATGCCTGAGGTAGAAGCCATTATTTCCAATCTAGCGGAGGCAAAATATTTCACCAAGCTGGACTTGACAAAGGGCTTTTATCAAGTTCCGATGGCCGAGGAAGATAAACACCTGACGGCGTTCGCCACACCGTTTGGGCTATACCAGTACAGGGTCATGCCGTTCGGGTTGAAGGGATCCCCCGCCACATTTAACAGGCTCATGAGGAAAGTATTAAAAGATGCTGGCGAAGGGGTAGATGCATTTGTAGACGACTGTCTTATACACAGTGCAAATTGGCCTGACCACTTGGAACGTTGTCAGAATGTCTTCGAGCGACTGAGACGGGCAAATTTAAAAGCTAGACCTACCAAGACGCTAATAGGGATGACAGAAGTCGAGTACTTAGGCCATAAGCTGGGACAGGGGACTGTAAGACCGCAGGAGAGTAAGGTGCGAGCCATTGTCGACTGTGACCGACCGACGACCAAGACACAAGTGAGGAGTTTCCTGGGGCTAACGGGGTACTATCGGAAGTTTGTACCAAATTACAGTGCAATCTCGGCGCCGTTGTCAGACCTCACAAAGAAGTCCCAGGGCACAAAGTTCGCGTGGGGACACGCGCAGGAGAACGCGTTCAATGCCCTAAAAATTTGTTTGAGTTCCGAGCCGATACTACGGATGCCAGACTGGAACAAGGAACTGATTCTCCAGACAGACGCATCTAACCTTGGAGTGAGTGGCTGCCTACTTCAAGAAGACGAGGGTACGAAGTATCCAGTTGTATATGTTAGCAGAAAGTTGAAACCTGCGGAGAAGAACTACTCAACAATTGAAAAGGAATGCCTGGCCATAGTTTTCGCCGTTAGTAAGTTGCAGGCGTATCTGTATGGGAGAAACTTCGTGTTAGAGACGGACCACCGACCTCTAACTTGGATGCGAACTAAAGACCAGAAGAACGCGAGGGTAACTAGATGGAACCTGGCGCTGCAACCATATAACTTTCGAGTCAGCAACATCAGGGGGCGAGACGCTCTATGGGCCGACACTCTATCTAGATTACCAGTAGATTAATAATTTTATTAGCCGATTTTGCCAGGGAAAATCGACTTAAGTGGGGGCGATTGTAACAGGGCGATAGATTGGCAAGGTATAACTAGTAGTTATAATAATATTGTGCCTATAACTAGCGTGGGAAGATAGTTAACGGCGGGGAGACAGAGTTATTGTAGGCTAGAGGGGAAAAGTATGGGATGCAACTGAAGCGCTTTGACACCCGAAAAGGGTAGTGTTTACTTGACCGCCGTACTTGTCGATCAGATCACCTGGGAATTGCTTGGGGGGTAGAGCTGTTTCAATAGTATTTGACGTGGAGTCGACGGGGGTGGCTATTAGGATAACTAATGCACACTCGGTGGGCGTCTTGGGACGCTACCTGACTGGGTATAAATCCCCGAACGCTCCTTCCAACTTCAGACCGCTGAGAGCACTCACCAGCTTCGTGCCGAAGAGGAGACCACAACCGCAACTGTAACTTTGTACTAGTCTTGTGAGTGGGGAAGGTCAGGGAACCCGCAAACATCCTTTGTCAGAGCGTGGTATCTTTGGTATCTTGTCGGCATTTGGGCTGTTGCTGAGTGGTAAGTTAATTGTACGATGTATGTGTATTTTACTTAATGTTCATGATTGTAGAACCTAAATCTAGCGGGTTTACTTTGGTATAACTACTGCCTCTGAGAGAGTCACGGAAACGCCGTTATATATATGTTACGAAACCTTATGGGATGGGGTCTGTTAGAGAGAGCGTTATTCTTCGTGGGGAACGTGTAAATATCATTAAAACTGTATTGAGCGTTTGTTCTATTGCCTATATGGGAGCCTATGGAGTATGGGAGCTGCAGCCTGACTTATAACAGTGTCAGCGGTTAAAAGTGTTAATGATGAATATCCGTCATGGAGTAAGTATGGAAGTCATGCCTTCCAGCAGTAGATTAGGACTTTGCGATTGTTTTTCTACAGAGGAGGAAGAACAACACCTTCTTGGCTTCTCAACTTCTTGTACTTTGATTAACGACATCGTGGCTTCTTGGCTTCCCGACCTATTGGTACCTGCCGATACCTGTTGATCTAACTGCGCAGTCAAGCCAGGGTAGAGAGGAAGAACCAGTGCCCAGATAGCGCCATACACCCCTAAAGGAGAGGTTTCCTTATGCTGAATGTTCCCATGTGTTTTATAAAATGTGCTAGAGATTGAATATTACGAAGCCATTTAATTAGCATGTACTGATTTGCATCAACTTCATTCCATCGAAATTCACATGAAATTGTATGACCTATGTTCCTATTATTATTGAATGAAATAATAATTATTGTATATATGTAAGCAATACAGATATCGTTTGTTATAACTTATAGAAGAGAGATAGTCGATTATTTAGTGTGTTTGTGCCGTGCCCATCACGGCTGGTGTCAGAAGAAAGTTAGTGAGGGAAAGTGGAAACATCACAATACTGCTTTCTTTGATTATTTGTTCCACATATTTCCGGCTCTCCCATTGACCCGAGGATCGAGGCCAAGGAGACTTCAACGTAACTGAACGAAGAAAGACAAACGTACTGACTGTGGTGTACGCAAAGGCTAAAGGAATCTCCACCAGTTCCTTGAGTTAAGTGATTCCATCCTTAATATTGTCTGCGTTAAGGAGTTGAGTGTTCCTCCTTCTGTTTTACAGGCTGATTTTACTTTTTCTCTGTGTTTAGGAACTCACGGGCGGTGGCAAGGGCGTTCTTACGTTTGCGGGTCCCCCCTGCCAAAGTGGTGGCTTGGTCGCAGACTCTGCCGTCTCGACGACAGATTGTGCGGTCTCGCAACACCAGTGGTTATTGAAACTGTGGGAAGTCGCATTCGCGAGAACGGACTTTAATAGGGATCTGTACACTTTGTTTAGATTGTAGCGTTCCCATCTTCCTCGTTGTTTTAGGAAGACGTCTCTCTTGTCCTCTTCTCACCTATCTGTAATTATATTCAGAACTTGTAGGGTCTGTTATCGTTCGTCTTTTCTTGTTTGTCTAGCGTCGTGTTTGGTGTATTTTTTTTCATTAGACCTTTATCATTATCGTGTTGGTACATTCCTTTGTTTAATATAATGCCTGTGTGAGTCATGTGTCTACATTGACGCATTGATTGAGTTTATCTGGTTATTGTGACGTATAAGGCTGATACGCCAGAGTATATAGTTATATATTGGGAATATTGATTCCCCATTCAAGTGCAGTTGTGCACCTGCCTTGAATATCCAGTATATAATTACTGAAGTTATTGTTCTTTAAAGAGAACTACCGGTAATAAAATTACCTTGCAATTGCAATTATACAAGAGCTATAGAAAAATAGCTAAAAATATTAATCAACGATCTAATATTCGTTGATTCACGTGTAATTATATATTACATCGGCAGTGATAACAGTAAGGACACTACGATTTCATTGAAGAAGGAACATTGTTTGTATTTTGTCGTCTACTAGGGACGTCGACCCGACGAGTGCAAATTGCCTCAGGGATTAATAATCGCGGAGTTAAACAAGTAAATATTTTTTATCGCGTATCGGATTAACGTAAATACTACAGTGATAACATAGTACACTGTCAGACGGGCTATTGCGTGAATTTATCCGGATACCTGTCCATTAACATTAATAGATCTCCTGTAGAGACCTATTGTGAGTGTAACTAATCATAATGGCCGATGACACTTCCTATATAAATTCAGCGAAGCTGTTAGGCATACCCGAGGACCAGCTGGCTTCTTGGTGCGAGAGTAAACTACAAGAACACCTAGCTAGAGAAGAGCGGGCCGCAGAAAGAGCCGAGAAGGCCGCGGAACGCGAACGACAAAGAGAAATAGAAGAAAGAGCCGACAAAGTGGCTCATCGAGAGCACGAAATTGCCCTAAAGAAATTAGAGCTGCAAGGAAACCAACCGACCGCGGTTCCAACGAATAATGTTAAAGCAAAACCAAAGCTTCCAACCTATAATGATAAGGTCGATGTAACAGTTGATGCAAATTTCAGCACGTTATGATGGGGAGAGTCAGATGAACTGATCGTCTACCCCTTAAAAACGAAACTGTCTCGAACTGTTGTAGAAATAAATAACAGGATCCGATGAACAATTAACACTAACTTTAATAACTGTAAACACGAGCTGATATCCACAAGTTACTTACACCTATCAGGGAAGGCACTACACTTCTACTACAACTGGATGTACACACCTACGATTTGCACCTTACGATTTTCACCCACGATTTGCACACCTACTGCTCGCCTGGCCCTCCTTATATATATTCTGTCCAGGAACGTTCAGGAAGCGGCTTTACCGCCCCAGAAGCACGAGACAGACCTAGATCGTTCGGGACACATACAGGCCACCCAATCGTACACAGACACGTCACAGCATTACATCACTCAAGATCGACCTAGCGTAATCTCGGACACCGCAGAATCTTCCAGACGCTCTAGATTTTCTACAGTGAGACAAACAAGCCACACGGCGACATCAAAGGGAAATACCGGCCTTGCTGGCGAGAGGGGGGGGGGGAAATCGCCGAGTGAGACGCGTCATGCAGGGGGAAGAAAACTATCGATCGTTCAACTAGTGGGACGCTACACAACTCCCCAATTTAAGTTGAACATTCTTCAACTATCTACATCATAAAGCGTCTACACTATCATACAATACTTATCATTTCCAATCTTACAATAGACATTGCTAATAATGTTCTAGGTGCCTTCCCAATATCCTAAGTACAATACAATAACCATAGTATCCTTATAACACTAATATAATCTCATTACAATATCATTGCAGTACCATTACAAAACCTGGTCAACAGTAGACCTACTATTATAAACAATACAATACCACCACTGTGGTGAAACGATGGTCAATGATACTTTTAAAAATCATACCATGGTGAAACGATGGCCATCGAGTACAAAATGCTTCGTGCATGAACCATAGCACATAACGTTGTACATAACAATGGTTGTCTTACATACCAAATGCATAAATGCATAAACTCATAGATACAATGGCAAAAATACCAACACATATCGACCACTGATCAGGGTCAAACTTTATCATATCAGGTCAAACAAAGCAATACCAATACCGCCTAAGATTAGGCCACCAGTAAATTACATCAATGCAACATACAAAATCACTGCTTGCTCGCAGTTCCCATTTGGGTTACATTCTTCAAGATTACATTAAGTCCCATTGGTAACAAATAATGTAAACATCAAAATATGACTAATACTGTAATACACAGTGGCTCTCTGCCGGCCAATAATTCAATACTCATTCAGATATACCATTACAGTACAATACAGTCATCCCAGAAACATATCCAACAGGCAAAACTCTGGGTTACAATACATCTCACTGAACTTGTACTATTCAAAACACTCTACTTAGGAAGTCGGCGCCGACATTTTCCTTGCCCTTGACATACCTAATCCTGAATCGATATGACTGTAAAAATAGACTCCATCGTAATAGCTTTGGGCTGTCAAATCTGGCAGAATTCAAATACTCTAATGACCTATGGTCAGTCTGGAGCACAAACTCCTTACCATACAAATACAAAGTAAACTTCTTTACCGCCCAAACGATGGCTAGGCATTCTCGCTCTGAGACTGAATATTTCGTCTCACGAGGCAATAGCTTACGACTGGCATATGCCACAGGATACAACTTTCCCTCATATTCCTGCATAAGAGCAGCACCCAACCCGCGATCTGATGCATCAGTTGCTAAGACAAATTCTTTTGAAAAATCTGGCAAACATAACACGGGTTTGGAAACAATAGCATTCTTCAAAGAAGTGTACGCTTTCTCCTGCACTTCTTCCCACTGAACTACATTGGGCTGACCCTTTCTAAGCAAATCAGACAGTGGTGCTGCAATCGCTGCAAAGTTAGGTACAAATTCTTGGTAGTATCCCAACAGTCCTAAAAATGCTTTCACCTCCTTTTTAGTGGTGGGTCTGGGTGCATCCCGCACCTTACACACATTTTCTTCTAACAAGCCAATCATACCCTTTCCCACTGAGTGTCCAACAAAGTCCACTTCAGACGTTCCAATCAGGCACTTGGATGGTCTTGCAGTTAATCTAGCTTGGTCCATCCTCTGCAGCAATTCCTTGAGAGCCTTCACATGCTCGTCGAATGTCTCTGTATGGATCAGCAGGTCGTCCACATACGCTGTCACATTGTTCAGTCCCTGGATCAATGGCTTCACGATCCTGTTCAGTGTAGCTCCTGAGTTCATCATCCCGAAGGGCATCCGGGTGAATTCGTAATGTTCGCCCATGGTGACGAACGCTGTCTTGGGAATGTCTTGTTCCAGGACTCGCACTTGCCAATATCCCTTGCTCAAGTCGATCCGAGAGAATATTCTTCCTCTCGACAGACTCTGGAACACCTCCGATGGGGCTGCTGTCGGATGAGGGTCGAACACAGTGATCTTGTTCAGCCTCCTGTAGTCGATGCAGACTCGATTGGATCCATCCTTCTTCTTGACGACAACAACCGGTGAAGCATAAGCTGATGAGCTCCTGCGTATGATGCCCAACCTTTCCATGGTACTGAGCTCCTCCTTCAAGGAGTCGCGCATAGCATAGGGCACCGGATATGGTCGTTGCCGAACAGGTACCTCTGATGTCAGGTCGATGCGATGTTCGCCTAACTGGCAGCATCCGGGGAGATTGGTGAAGATGCGTTGATACTCCTTCACCACGTCGCCGAGTTGTTGACGTTGTTCGGCGACAGCTGCGTTCCATATTGGACATCTTCGGAGCCTTCCTTCTGGTCCCAGCTCCCTAGGTCGGCAAGGTCCTCCGTCATTCCACCGTTGTCGCCTTCCAGGTCGCAGTCCTCGATGACTGTCATGCCAGCTGACTCCACAGGTTGACTCTCGTCCATCACGTCGTCCTCTGCCAGCACAGTCCCAGCACCATCACCGTCGTCGTCGACATCTCCAGGTGTGGTGTCGCTCCTGCCGTCGTTAATCTCACACATCTCGTTCACGACAGATGCCGGTCCCATTGCCGCTGCTGCTGCTTGCGTCGTCGCTGGTGTAGTCCTGGGGATATACCTCTCGAGAAGGTTAGCGTGCAATGTCTTCTCTTTCACACCCATCTTGACTTTGTAGTCGTTCACACCGACAACCGAGACTACCTTGTATGGTCCCTTCCACTGGACTAAGAGCTTGTTGGCGTTTGTCGGCAGCAGTACTAAAACTTCGTCGCCAGGGCGGAACTTCCTCTCTCGAGCCTTCCGGTCGTAGTAGGTTTTCTGTCTACCTTGTGCCTTTGAGAGCTCTTCCGTCGCTAACTTCCACGTGTCCTCCAGCCGCTCGCGTAGTTCCATGACGTACTGGTAACTGGTCTTTGTCTCCGGCTCCTCTACGTCCTTGGTCCATAATTTTCGCAAGATGTGCATCGGTCCTCTCACCGTTCTTCCATACAGCAACTCGAATGGGGCGAACTGTGTCGATTCTTGGGGAACTTCACGATACGCGAAGAGCAGCGGGTTAATGTATCGGTGCCACTGCCTAGGTTGCTCCGCGCACAGTCGCCTCAAGGTCTTCTTCAGTGTGCCGTTAAATCGCTCCACCAGCCCGTTGCACATAGGGTGGTAGACTGTGGTGGTCGACTGTCGAATTCCCAGTAGTCTGTTCGTTTCCTTCATGACGTCCGACATGAATTGAGTCCCTTGATCAGATAAGATCTCCTCGGGCACACCCAAACGGCTGTAGATATTTACTAAGGCTTCTGCTACTGTCTCTGCGTCAGTCTTCTTCAAGGGGGTCGCTTCAGGGTAACGAGTAGCGTAGTCTACGTATACCAGGATATACCGATGTCCGCCTTCACTTGGGGGGTCAATAGGTCCTACCAGGTCCACGGCCACTCTCCTAAATGGGATGTCTACCACTGGCATACTCTGCAAATGCACCTTAGGAGTCGCTCCCTTGTTCACTGTTCTCTGGCAGATGTCACATGAGCGGCAGTATCTCGCGACGTCACCTTCGATACCAGGCCAGTAAAAGTTGCTCATCACCCTGTCCTTCGTTTTCTTCACGCCGAGATGTCCTCCGACGATAGAATCATGGGCAACGCTCAGTACATACTCCCTCAGTTTCTCGAGTAGTACCACTTGTCTTGTAATCGTAGCCTGTCTTATGTCCCTATAAATCCGGTACAGTACACCTCCGTGTCTCTCGAAGTGTACGGACTTGTTGCCTCTGTTGGTCGGAATTTTCTTCTGCCCCAACTTCTTGAGGTCTTCGTCTTCTTCCTGGAGTCGGATGAGTTCCTTCCTATCCACTCCCGCGTGCCGTTCTTCCCTCGGCACCCTCAGCGACGTAGACTGGTCCTTCCTCTTCTCCTGGGCCCTCGTGGTCACCGCTCCTACCATCACCTCAGTATCAGGGTCGTACGGGTCCTTCGCTCCGTCCACGTTCCCGACTACTAGGTCGCAGATGGTCTCCGGGAGACACAGTGCCGTCACTCTGCCCGTCAGGTAAGGCGTTCTCACGTCGATGATGGCTTCCTCCGCCGCTAGCAAGGAGTTATCGATCCTCGCGATGAGTTTCTTCCCACCGGTGAGCTGTCCGTCGTCCACCAGTGATCGCCGCACCACTACACCTTCACAGCCGGTATCTCTTAGGACGTCTACTGCTCGATTTCCAATCAAGCCCTTCATCACTGGTAACTTCAGCTTCTCCACGGTCCTTCCGTCACTGCATCCTCCGCACGTAACAGGCACCGCTAACTGGAGCTTCCCGTCCTTCATTACCGCTTGAACGTTGATGCTGGTGTCAGCCGTCGTCGCATCCTGTCTCGACGACTCGTCCGCCGCTATAATTACGGCCGCCGCCGCCTTGTTCGGCTTGCCTCGCCCCGTATCCTTCTGGGCTGGACACATTCTCCGAACGTGGCCTGGCTTTCCACAAAGGTAACATTTCAACTCACCTTTGTCGTTTATCTTGGTACGACACTCCGTCGCCTTATGTCCCGGCTTCTGGCACCTATGGCAGACCTGTGGGCTTGTGTCTCCGTTGGGCCTCTGTCGCACTGGCCGGCTTTGCAGTCTGGCGCTCCCGCTGAGTGTCCGGTTCCTCGCTACCAGGAACGCCTCCGCTGAGTCTGCGACGTCCTGTAGCGTCTTTGGCTTCCTCTCCCTCACATGGGTCGCAAGGTCTGGTGGGCAAACATCCATGAACTGCTCTCTAACGAACAGGTCCCTCACTCCTTCGTAGGTCTTCTCCGTCTTTGATAGCTTTATCCACCTCTCTAGGTAAGTCTTCATCCTAGTAAGAAACATCCCGACATCTTCTCCATCTTCAGGCTTACCTTGTCTGAACATGAGTCTGTAACCGTCCTCTGACAGGTTATACCTCTTCTGTAAAGCTTCCTTGACTTTGTCGTAGTCCTTGGCCTCATCAATCGGCAATCGACAGAAGCACTCCAGAGCTCTCCCAGTCAGCAGGGCAGACAGTGATGTCGTCCAGGTGGATCTAGGCCAGTCCGCCGTCTCGGCAAACCTCTCAAAACGAAGTAGCCAGCTATCAAGGTCGTCCTTCCCATCCTGAAATGCAGGTAGCTTGGGTCTCTTGGAACTGGCGTGGTCGCTGGTCCCCTGCGTCGACTCGCCTCCACGCTGATGGCGGATCCTCTCCATCTCCAGCTCGTGGTTCATCTTTTCTCTTTCCAGCTGAGCCTGTCGTTCCGCCTCCTTCTCCTGAGCCTGTCGTTGAGCCTCCTTCTCATGAGCCTGTCGTTGAGCCTCCTTCTCATGAGCCTGTCGTTGAGCCTCCTTCTCTTGAGCCTCTCGTTGAGCCTCTATCTTCAGTTGCTCCATGCGCTCTTGCCTCTCTCTTTCCTCCCTTAGGCCTTCACGGATGTAGTCCTGTCTCTCCTTCCCAGTGAGCTCCAAGGCGTCTGCTTCCTGGCCAAGCCTTCCAATAGCCTCTGACATGTTGTGGATATCCTCGATGATCTTTACACAATTTACTGTACTTTAGAAACACGTCGATGGTCCGAATTGAATCTGTTCTGATCTAATCGGATCCCGGACGAGCCCCCAATATGTAACAGTTGATGCAAATTTCAGCACGTTATGATGGGGAGAGTCAGATGAACTGATCGTCTACCTCTTAAAAACGAAACTGTCTCGAACTGTTGTAGAAATAAATAACAGGATCCGATGAACAATTAACACTAACTTTAGTAACTGTAAACACGAGCTGATATCCACAAGTTACTTACACCTATCAGGGAAGGCACTACACTTCTACTACAACTGGATGTACACACCTACGATTTGCACCTTACGATTTTCACCCACGATTTGCACACCTACTGCTCGCCTGGCCCTCCTTATATATATTCTGTCCAGGAACGTTCAGGAAGCGGCTTTACCGCCCCATAAGCACGAGACAGACCTAGATCGTTCGGGACACATACAGGCCACCCAATCGTACACAGACACGTCACAGCATTACATCACTCAAGGTCGACCTAGCGTAATCTCGGACACCGCAGAATCTTCCAGACGCTCTAGATTTTCTACAGTGAGACAAACAAGCCACACAGCGACATCAAAGGGAAATACCGGCCTTGCTGGCGATATGGGGGGGGGGGGGGAAATCGCCGAGTGAGACGCGTCATGCAGGGGGAAGAAAAATACCGATCGTTCAACTAGTGTGACGCTACAGTCGACCAGATCGATTCTTATATTCATCGTTTTGAGCTCCACGCGGTAGCCGCCGGATGGGAAAGAACTGAATGGACTTCGTGCCTTGCAAATTTATTAACGGGACGTGCACTTGAAGTATTCCATGGCCTCAACATCGAGGATTCTAAAAATTACGACATCCTTAAAAAGGCTCTTTTAAAGCGTTTTCAACACACCGAGGACGGTTTTCACCAAAGATTCCGGAGTTGTAAGCCAGATCCGTCCGAAAATTTTTCAACGTACGTCGACCGCCTAAAGCACTACTTAGACCGCTGGATTCAGCTGGCTGGTGTCGCTGACGGTAATTTTAAAGGGCTTTATGAGCTCGTTCTGAAGGACCAAATATTTAACGCGTGCCATTCAGAGCTAGTCTCCCACATTAAAGAGTGGGCACCTAAGACGTTATCGGAAATCACGTCCTTAGTAGAACAGTACGCGTCCGCGCACCCTAATCGTTCGCTGGCTAAAGCCAAAACTAGCGAACCGTTTTATGCCGGAGTCGGTGGAACTGCGCCAATGGGTACAAGAAATTCTCGACCAGTTCATCGCCAGACGCCGCCTCCGCGTGCATATTCCGAACCGCCGCCCAATAAAGCTCGCGGTTTTCCAAGCCGTGCTGGACCTCCCACTCGGGGACATTTTATTCGCTATTCAGGTCCACCCCGTCGTGACGTTAACGAGGGCTACCACTATCAGAGCCTACCATGTCCACCTCCTTGGGCATATTATAATAATCCATATAGTGCACCTCCAATGCAACCCAGACGTAATATATATGACAGCATTACGTGTTATCGGTGCAATAAACCAGGTCATACGTCAAAATATTGTAGGGTTAAGTTTGAAGCTGCAAATGCTTGCACCGTCATTGTTCCGGCTGCACAGAGTAGCCGTACCGTTGAAATTACGTCGCCCATGACGGGCACCGTTCCGGTTATGTCGGCCCTCCATCAACACGGGTCATTGACCTTATATGAGGGTCATGTTAACGCCATACCCGCGTCTGTCTTACGCGATTCAGGTTGCACCACTATCGGTGTTAGGGAATCACTGGTCAGACCGACCCAGCTGATTGAACAACAGGCAACTTGCATTACTTTCGGGGGCTCCGTCGAGCGATTCCGTCTCGCGGAGATATACATCGACACGCCATTCATTACAGGTGTCGTAACGGCATGCGTATTACCAAATCCGGTTGCCGATCTAATTATTGGTAATTTACCACAGGTTAATGATACACCTGACGGCCAGTTAAAAGTTTGGAACGAAAACGTTGCGTGTGTCACCACACGACAACAGTCAAAACGTCCACCGGATGGTAATTTACAAACCCCTGCGTTTGATTTTAATGTCACGCCTACAGTTTTCTATAAGGAACAACAAAGCGATCCATCACTAAAACCGCTGTTTGCGAAAGTTCAGCCTCAGAACCGAAATGCCTCTCCGTTTATCATTAAAAATGAATTATTATACAGAAATTTCCGAAATAAACGTGAGACCATTGAACAGCTCGTGGTGCCTAAGTCGTTCCGTCGCGACATTCTGCGTCTCGCGCATGATACATCATTTTCAGGCCATCAAGGTTCAGCCAGAACCAAATCACGGATATTGGCTCATTTTTTCTGGCCTGGTGTATACGCGGACGTGAACCGTTTTGTGGCGCGCTGCGATGTATGTCAAAAACGTACACCTAAAGGTAAAGCATCACGCGCACCCCTTCAGGAGATGCCTCCAGTCTCAACACCATTCGAGCGTGTCGCAGTTGACATAGTAGGTCCTCTTAGTAAATCAGACAGAGGCCATCGATTCATCCTTTCGGTAATCGACTACGCGACGCGCTGGCCTGAGGCTATTCCTTTAAGAGACATTACGGCTGACCATGTCGCTGAGGCGCTTGTTACTATTTTCTCGCGAGTCGGATTTCCGACCGAGATTCTTTCAGACAGAGGACCACAATTCACCTCTGATCTATACAAAAAGGTACTAGAATTAGCGGGAATTAAACAGAAATTAACGTCCCCCTATCATCCGCAGTCAAATGGTTGTTGTGAGAGGTGGAATGCGAGCATGAAGTCTATGCTAGCACGCGTATCCGCCGACAAACCTGGAGACTGGGACCGTCAGCTCCCCGCTATTCTCTTCGCCTATAGGGAACTCCCGAACGCGTCCACGGGTTTCTCCCCATTTGAGTTATTATACGGACGTAAACCACGTGGCCCGACGGCCATACTTAGTCAATTGTTCGCCGGTTCTGAAACCGACGATTATGATACGCGCATCGATCTCCGACAACGAATTATTAATGCATGCAAAACCGCTCTGCAATTTGCATGCGCTAGAGCGAGTTCTTCAAAATTTTATCGCGATCAGGGCGCCCAAATGCGCGCCTTGTCCGTCGGAGATCTGACACTTGTTCTTTTGCCGCAAACGCAAAAAAAACTCCTTCTAACTTGGAAGGGACCATACAGAGTCCTTAAGAGACTCTCCAGAGTAAATTATTTGATAGATATTCGTGGGCAGAGGAAAATATTTCATATTAATATGCTGAAAAAGTACCTGCCTAGCGATGATCGTCGTAACAACTCCGTTCATGTCGTCCCAAGGGCCAACGCGGCTTTAGTTACTGTTGACGACGAGGACCCTTTGAGTATCGACAAATCGTTGCCCATATTACAGGCCACCGAGAGTATAAACGATGTTAATATCAATGATGAGCTTGCGCCGTCGCAGAAACAGGATCTTACACACCTGCTCCAAGAATTTGCCACGGTGTTCACTGATTTGCCGGGTTGTACGTCTTTAGTCCAACATGTAATACGACTTCAGACAGACGTACCAGTGTTTGTTAAACCTTACCCGCGCCCGCTGCACGCTCACGAAACGATAATTACAGAAGTACGTGCCATGCTACGGCTAGGCGTAATAGAGCGATCAACTAGTCCGTATTGCTCACCGATTGTCCTGGTCAAGAAGAAAGACGATACCGTGCGTTTTTGTATTGACTATAGAAAGCTCAATGCTATAACCATCTATGATTCGGAACCCATTCCCAATCAGGAGGACTTATTCTCGCGGTTATCCAATGCAAGTATCTTCTCTAAAATAGACTTATCCAAAGGATATTGGCAGATTCCTCTCGAAGAAGGAAGTAAACAATATACAGCTTTTCAAACCCCTTTGGGTTTAATGCAATGGAAATATATGCCTTTTGGACTGGTTACTGCACCAGCCACGTTCGCGCGCATGATGAACATCTTACTAAATGAATTGCGCTGCGTTCTATCATATTTCGATGATATATGTATTTTTCAGGCTGATTGGGCTGGCCACTTAATGGCCCTTCGTGAAGTTTTTGCCGCTCTTCGCCGAGCTGGCCTTACCGCGAGACCCAGTAAAGTGTTCCTAGGATATCACCATATAAACTTTTTGGGTCATACCATAACCCACGGGGTTCAGACTCCAGACGATCGCAAGATATCCAGTATTTTGAAACTGCAACCTCCTAAAACTAAAAAGCAAGTCCGTAGCTTGTTGGGACTTTTGAATTATTACAGGAAATTTATACCAAACTTTTCCTCTCTCTCAGCCCCGTTATCTGATCTAACGAGGAAAAATGTTCCAAATAGAGTCGTCTGGACGCCTCAGTGCGCTGATGCCCTTCAGACTATTCAGAATTTATTTTCTACTTTCCCCCTGCTTGTTTTACCCGATATACGCCAGACATTCATCGTCCGAACGGATGCATCAGATAAAGGAATAGGCGCCGTGTTACTCCAACAGCGTGACGGTTTCTTGCGACCGTGCTTATATGCAAGCCGGAAATTACTTGATCGAGAGACGCGCTATGCGATTGCCGAACGAGAGTGCCTCGCAATTGTTTACGCGGTAGATGCATTTTCTCGATACTTATTAATGTCCGAATTTATAATTGAAACGGATCATCGACCATTACTGTATTTTAAGTCGAACAGAGCCAAGAATGCTCGACTAACCAGATGGAGCCTTGCGCTCCAGGAATACAAATTTACTATTCGGGCTATACCTGGAGAGGATAATTTACAAGCTGATGTATTGTCCCGTTTGATTTAGTGTTCTAAAATAGTCTGTTAAACATTGAGGTTGAGCATTTTTCACCTTTTTCGGAGACCGTGGATGGTTTCACATTATATTGTCCTACCAATTATCGACATTCTTTCTCAAAATTTCCATGTGATTCCTTTTTCCACTAGCGTCCATCCTGACCATGACCTGAGTTTCAGACAACCTTGACGCCTTTGTCTGCGGGTCAATGAGATGAGAAAATGGCAAACCGAGCGACCAGACCTACTGCTGCCAGGATACCATTACTTTAATTAAATATTGTTCGTTCATGTTCTATGAATGTATTAATTACGCTCAATGAAGCGATGAGCTAGTTGCTCAATATTTCAGTCTTTACAGTATGTCTGTGTGAGAGAAGTTTATCACTTTAATTCTTAAGTGCTACAATAATTATATATTATCACAGAACGTCGCATATAAATATACATATGCTATTGTCCATCGATAATGCACGTTCTTAGAACTTTTTTTCGACTTTCAGTAACGATATATTTTTTACTATATAGCCCTTTCCAAAGTACTATTACATAGCAACGTTAGTAGACAGTTATGTCGTTCAAACCCTAAGTTTTCACTGGGGTGGGGGATGTGTCAAGAACAGATTTAATTCATAAATGTTTCCACTGACTAAATTTTTGTGAGAGAGCAGTGAGTAATTTTTACAAACGTAATTATTGTGCGAGCCAGCATAACTTGGTCTCGTAAACAATTTGTTTTGAACAGTTTTTTTTATAATAGATAGACAGAAGGTGTGGGGAAGGATAGACGGACAGCGTAGGTGTGCATGACTAAGCACTTTTTATATCTCGTGTTTTGAACTAGGTTTAGTAGAGAGGGAAGGGGTGAGTAGGAATTAAATGTTATTGAGACGTCTGTTGACGTACAGAAAATACCGTGATCCAGAGTAAAAGCTCGGGGTTTTGAACATGTTAAGAATTTATTGCTATAAAATTACATTTTATTGTCTTGGGTAATTCGACCTTTGATGTCGACCCAAGGTCGTTGCGTAGGGCTGTTACTTAAAATAACTCAGTTCGGCAGCTGAGCTAGAAGTGGTTGCACCAATCACAATCCAGGAATTAGACGGTAAGCTGCAGATGCAGACCAGTATTTAAGGCCATACAGAACTTAGTTCTGGGCCACATGTAGACAATCCATTTACGAGGTGGTCGGCGATAGTCCTCAGCCAGATGAGAGACATAGAGACGCAGTTGAGCAGTCCATTGTGAGGAGCCTGATTTAAAGCTCCAGAGCCTAAGCTACTTGGTTTGATATAAACCCACAGCGTTTACATCCAGCGCTCTCACTCCCAGTGAGGGCCGCATGGTGAGAGTCCATACTAATTTGTAATGATGAAAGTGAACCGTTCTACTTACTTTTGAAGACAGTTTCAGAGCTACCGCCAGACAACGCATGGTTGTACAAGCATTCTCCATGGCGTGTCTAGAGGAAATGTCCATATCATAACATGTCTCATTGAATTAATAGAATTTAAACTGTTATATCCGTCGCCACGTGCGCGGATTCTATTTGGCATATAACTCATATGACCTGCAAGTAGTTAGATTGAATACGTTAGTCTTTATAGAAAGCTGTAGTTTCATTAGTTAGATTCAGTTGCCTTTGAATTGATATTTATATTTATAATTATATTTGTTACATTAATTCCTGTAATTAAACTGCCCTACAGTTCTGCTAAAAATCAAAGCAATTGATTTATTTAGTTTTTAGAGTGCAAGTATTTTTTTTTTGTGTGTTCGTCGATTGTGGGAGCGGACCTCGAAAGAGTGTCAGTCGAAATATCCCCATCTAACCCACATCGCGACAGTGTGTGTGTGTGTTTTTTTAGGGGGGGGGGGAGGGGAGTCTACGTGTTTAACCTGAGGCTGCAGTTCATATTAAAAATTAAGTTGCAATGTGTTCCACCCCCCCCCCCCCACACACACACAAGATATGAAAATAAAAAATGCATTTTGCCACCCACATTTTTCAGGGTGTGCATGTGTGGGTGGTTTTAGATAGTGACAATAAATTGTGGATGTGTTTATTATATAACTTCAAAACAAACTATGCATGAGACTACGAACCTTTACGAGTTTTTGCGACGATTTTACACGTATTATGTTTTAGATTTACGTTATTCCTGCGATGCCATTTAAGGGTTGGTGGCCGTTAGAACGTGCAAAAGAAGAAGAAGAAGAAGACACCAGGACAACAAGAAAACAAGAAAAGGAGGCACAAATGCCCAGGGCAGCGACACCTCCCTAAATAAAGATCTACTACACACAACATGCAAACGCGGCTTCCAGATTTAGGTTGACAGTGACTGACATCGAGCAGCTGACTTGCCACATCAGTGAGAGCAAAAGACAAGACGATAATTTCAGACATGTGGACACATGCAAGACGATAACTTCAGACAGACACAAGCAAGACGATAACTTCAGACAGACACAAGCAAGACGATACCTTCAGACAGACACAAGCAAGACGATAACTTCAGACAGACACGAGCAAGACGATAACTTCAGACAGACACAAGCAAGACGATAACTTCAGACAGACACGAGCAAGACGATAACTTCAGACAGACACAAGCAAGACGATAACTTCAGACAGACACGAGCAAGACGATAACTTCAGACAGACACAAGCAAGACGATAACTTTAGACAGACACAAGATAACTTCAGACAGACACACGAAAGACGATGATACCAACAGTACCAGGACAGCAAACAACATTTAAATGATAAAAACTGAAATAACCCCAGAAAGAAGGTAATGACTTTGTCTTTACAATGTTAATGACAGTAAGTGACACATGTTACTATGGTAACAGAAAGAATAAAAAGCCATTATTTGCAATGATTGAAGCGCATGAATTTGAATCAACAAAACAAAATTGACTCATCAAATTTATGACTCGTCAAAAGAGAACTATATTTTGATGATGAATTCAGAAGTCATCATTGGAAACAGTAACAATTGAACGGGTGGAAACAGAAACTTTGCATCCAACACTGTGGAAGAGGCAATTATTATGTTTACCATTCTATAATGTGTTGTCATAGCCGATTCATTCACGCCTTTTGTCCTCGCTCCTCTTTCTGTCCATCGGTCTCTCTCTCTCTCCAAATAATTATTTCTCTCATTGTCACCACCCCCTCCCCCTCCCCGTTTCTCTCTGTGACTGACGACGCACCTTCTCATGTCCTCCAGTTGCTCTTTCCTTCTACCTTTTCCTGTCTGTCCGTCCGCCACAGCCCCCCCCCCCCTCCACCCCCATCCTTTCAGATTTCTTTCCATAATCTCTCCATACTCGTACTCTCTCTCTCTCTCATACACACACATATACACACACACACACACACATTCTCTCTCTCACTTGATACATTCTGTCATGCCTTCCTTTCCTCAAGCCGTTACACATCCGTATTCATCCATCACATCTCTCCCGCCTTGAAATTCCCACCGTCAAAATTGGTTTGCGCTTTGGCCCAGCCTTTTCCAACTTTCTTCCGCTTCTTCTTGGCGGCCTCCAACCTTCTTTGCTCCTCTTCGTTCTTGACGGACTGTGGTTTGTTCTTGGTGGTCAGGAAATGCATGAGTTCAATATTGGTCAGTGGATTGGGGTTCTGTTGAAGTATTGGTCATTCACCTCGTCATAATTGGGGTTCAAGAAATTGCTGTCCCTGGAAATACGATAAGGAACATCTGTGTTCACAAATTCTCCACATTTGAACGCGAAATGTTTTTTTTTTTTTTAATTAAGCCACCTACAGTAATCAAATTTTGCATGTAGGTTCAAATACCGCGGAGGATGCTCGAAGGAGTTCGGATTTTTTTTTATTGGTTTCGTTTTTGAATCTATAGGAAATGCATTGTTTCATTGTGTTGTCAACCGTTCTAATTTTCTTTCTCCATCTTGGAGCCATTCTGTAACAGTATCGCACATATCGCAAATAGTAACCACATCAAGCGTTCAATTTGGTGCGTAGTGCCCTGGCGCGCATGAATTCTGGAATAAGACTGTAGATTATTTCTTTTATTATATTAGAGAAAGAGAGGGAGAGACACAGAGAGAAAGAGAGAGAAAGAGAGAGAAAGAGAGAGAAAGAGAGAGAAAGAGAGAGAAAGAGAGAGACACAGAGAGAGAAAGAAAGCGCCAAGCAAAGGGGGGGGGCGAGAGAGAGAGAGACAGTGAGACAGAGAGAGAGAAAGACACACACCGAGAGAGAGAGAGAGAGAGAGAGAGAGAGACAGAGAGCGAAGGCGCGCAAATTTATTCCGGAGGCAAAGCCCCGATATGTCATCTTGTGAAGAAAGTATGCCACACTTTTGTGATAGGACATTACAGAAAACCACAGAAAAGCTGTGGGGTCGCAGCTAGGCTTGAAGTAAAGTCAAAATGTGGCCAAACAAAAACAAAAAGTTGTACCTTGCAAAACCCCTTGTAAGAAAGCCCTTTTGACCGAACGTTTATTTTGCCTTTCCATTTTATTTGCATTTTATTGTAGTACTTGTTTCTTACGGGAAGCTTGTCTATACCCCACCCGTTCCCCACGACATAATTATACAGTTTGACTTTTCTGATAGTTGCAAATGTCTCCATTTTATGAAAAAAAAAAACACAAAAAACTGGCGATCTTCTAGTATGTCAAAGAATTATTTTGATTGCAATCAGAAATTGTCTGTCGATATGTTTCGTTGTCGGAATCATAAACTGTATGATGTGATCATGAAATTCTACGGCTATAATGACATTAGTAACCAATCAATTTTTTCTTACACTGCCCTAAAATTGAAGGTTCGTTCTATCAAAGAATATATCTTTTCTAGGAGACATTTTCTGATTTTCAACCAAAAGACACTAGATGCGATAAGTTGTGAGAACTAGGGCCTATTGCGTGCACGGATTTCGCACCGCCGTCTATCGACGATTCTGCTGAAGTCGTAAACAATTCCGTATTTTACAAAGCCAATATGGGAAAATTACTGAATTTTGTTCACTGTTCAGCCATCAGTGATTTAAAGTAGCTTATTTTGTAATAATCGTGACTTCGTTCGGCGTAGGAAAAATTATGGCCATTTTTGTTTCGTCACGCTAGTACTGTAACAAAACCGTTTTATTAATTTAACATTATATCAAAGACTCATTTATTGCAATAAGCTATTGGCCCCTCTCCCGATCAGCGTGCAAATTGTGTGTACGCTTTTTTTGGAGACGCCAACAACGGACTGTTCCGTTTGGTCGTATCTAGTATCTTTGTTTCTACATCGATTCATGACCAATATTCACTCTGTATAACATTAGTCATGTCTGTCAAGAAGAGAAGACTTTTGCAAAGAACACCGGGGAACAAAGCCGTCTTAATATCATGATGGGCCTCTGGGCAAAGCAACAGGCTTCGTTTTCCCGTTTCAAAAACCAATGTAAATTTGCATGCATGGGGCCCCCTAAACACTTGGGGCCCCTGGACTCTGGTGGGGAGCACTGGCTTACTCACCGTCTTGTTTTGTTCTTTTCCTCGTCTGAGTCGTCATCGATGTCGCAGAAGAGTAGATCTGCCCGGAAGTTGGACAAGGTCACGGGGGAGGCAACGGAAGGCCTGGGTTCTGCCGCGGCTTTAGACATCTTGAAGGCGCGTGCTATCGTGTCAAGATCATCCGCTTGCATGTAGGAATCTTGTCGCTGTAGGGGAAATGGGGGAGGGTGGGGTGACAAATGACACATTTTGTAAGGCAATGACACAACAAGGGACCACTGTGATTTTCAAAAGTTGCTACAAAAATACATTTACTTTGGTATGATCATTTTTTAGATTAACCACAATATTGAGAGAATTTGGAAATCTACGAGTCACATAGTTTTGTCGGCTAATATCTTTGTTCATTCCATCATTTACCATGCACATCTACCCACCCATTTTCTCACCACATTCCACCATTCATTCTTTTAACCATCCACCCATCCATCGATCCATCCATCCACCGGTCCATCCATTCATCTATCCATCCATCTATGAAGTCATCCATCCATTTATCCATCCATCCACCTATCCATCCATTCGTCCGTCCATCCATCCGTTCGCTCGTCCGTCCGTCCATCCATCCATCCATCCATCCATCCATCCATCCATCCATCCATCCATCCATCCATCCATCCACCCCCACCCACTCACCCATCCACCCATCCAATCACCCACCCACTCATCTGTTCATCCATCCATGCATTCACCCATCCATCATTCCATCCACCCACCCACTCATCCATCCATTCATCCATCCATCCATCCGTCCATCCATCCATCTGTCTTTTGTCTAACCATCCTTCATACAACCATTCTTACAAATAGCTTTGTTTCTTTCCCATATAATTGCACCCACGTATCTGTCTCTCTGTTTGTAAGTCTGTCCGCCTATACCCCCTGTTCTACCCCTCCCTTTCCACCTCACCTCCAGACGAATTTCTTCCTCCTCATGCATAGCTGCTGCCTCTGCCTCCGCCCTGGCTTTCTTCTCTTCCTCTTCTTTCTTCTTCTTCTTCTCATTCTCCTTCTTGTAGTCCACCATGATGACACCAGAAGGTTTTTGGTCTCAGTTTACTTCTGTTGGGTGTCTCCAGAACAGCTGTCTTGTCGTTCTATTGCGGAGAGAAGACAAATAATATACCAGACCTGATCAAACCAGAGGTGCTCATTTTCGATTATGAAAAAAAAAGTAAAAAAAAAAAAAAAGCCAGAAAAAAAGAAAAAAGAAAACCGTTGAGACTGAATGACATTTACAGATAAATATTTGAAAATAGAATGTATATATTAACATCTTCACAACAGATATTTCGTAAGTTGGCCGTTAACTTTTTTTTTTTTTTTAATTTTACGGCCAACAAATATTTCCAACAAAATAGTAGTGCCTAGATCAAAATTAACAACAAACAACAAAACTGACTAAATGGACATGATTATCTGCACCTGTCTGCGATTATTGTTGGCATATTTTCGGTCACTCTGCACCAAATTCTCAAACATGGGAATATGTCATTGCAGGTGAAAATAATCCTATAAAAAATGAAAAAAAAAAACACCACACAAGCACGTGTTCTTTTCCAAACTGAAATCAAGTAAGACGTTGCCGACCAATGAATCAACAGATTCTCTTTGGCCTACAATAATACAACAGTACGAGTTGTCTTTCCTAAACATATCCTTTTTTGGGCAAATCCCGAGCTCAGTTCTTGTTTGTTTTGTGTCCATTTTTCTGAAAACTGGAGATCTTCTAGTATGTAGACGAAGTACAACAAATGTACACTTTGGCACTCGTATAAAATGCGTAGTGGCACTTATCAAGCTGTTTCACAGTTCCGATTTATTATAACTCCTTGTCATAATATGAAAACTGCAAACGTTTAACGCCGATTTTCTCAGTTGTGCAGAAAGTGGAGTTGGAACAAACAAAAGTACCAAGATCGGGAAATCGTCTCTGGATGAATTCGTAAACACGAATTTAGAGCAATAATTATCTCAACATTCACTCTGGCTGAGAGTACACCAGACTGACCTTCTTGGAGAAAGTCTCTGCTGGAACAGGTTGCACTGTGCGGACAGTTTCAGGAAGTGGCAGATGGACGCCGCTGTCCGGACTCTCTGGGGCAAATTTAGGATCTATCCTGGCTCTTCGCATCACTGTGAGGAGAATTGAGAATAATGTCAGGGTTTCATGCTATGGTTGAGAGGCAAACAAAGAGAGACAGAGAGTGTGACCTTCGTTTGATTCCCGGGAATCTGGTAGATTTTAAATCGAACACACACTTTTCCAAAGTAGAACAGAAAGTTTTCAAAAATGAAAATGCAGAGTGCAATTAAAAAAAAAACCCAAAAAAACAAGACCACCATCGTAGACAACTGAAAATGCCGCATGTTCCCGGTCGCTGGATAGGAATATAAAGTGATTTAGTACTACAATGGATTGAAAATGTATCTGTTTTTACAGAATCATGAAGCATGGCAATGTATTCTACAAAACATTGATCAAGACCTAAATAGAGTGAACAGTAGTATCAATCCCAACCAATAACAAGATTGAGCCTCTATAACTGTGAGAGGGCCAATCCAGAACACTCATGCAGGGCTGTTTCAAACATCAGTATGGACCCTTGGGCAAAGCAATAGGCTGCAGCCCACACCCCCCCCCCCCTACGCAACTACTCAGAAATTTGCGTGCATAGGACAACCTAACCTTAGGGTCCCCTGTGGAACTTCCCAATGTGCCCATGCGTTGAGATGGCTCTGGACTCATTCTGCGTAACTCTTCCGACCCCCCAATTCACATGAAATATTATTTTGTTCACACAATACATGTATTTGAGATATGAAAAACGGGTTTATTTGAATCCCATAAGAGTGATAACTGCTGTAGGTTCTCTGAATTTGGAAGAATGTGCGCCACAAACAGATCATTGCTGGCCCGACCATTGGCATTTAAAGTAGGCAACTGACCATGTTTGGGAAAACTCGTCCATTGATCCAAATTCGGGTGTTTTGAGACCTTCCACATTCAGCATGACATTGATGTCATCTGCGTATGTGATGACGTCATCAGACAATTCTCTGAAGGAGTCACAGACTGACTCCGGGTCAGCCCTGAAGACACGCCAAGGAACCAATACAACTCTGGACTCTGGAGATCAAAGACATACAATAGTAAGCACTTTCATGTCATTCTGAAAATGTAGCTACAATGAAGTACACCAAAAATCCGTGAAAGGCACAAGGTAGCCGTTATCGTGCCTACGTGCTGTTAAACCCAAAGTCAAGCTCCGACTGTTTCCATTTGGTTTCTTTTCTTTTCTTAAATTTCAATTTTGAACTCACGCAGTTCTATCTTTAACCGTCTCTCCCACGCTTGTTTTCTCCTCAATAGGAATATCACAGAGACATTTTAGTGTTTACCCATCAGTGGTCTTCTTTCTTAGCTATTTCTCTTTAATTCTGCTATTGTTGTTGTCTCCGTTTTTCTTGTGGGCATCTTCATTTTTGTCAGATTTCCTCAACATTGGTGCACTCAAATTGCATTGCCATGGGCGTTTTAAATTATCTCATTCCTCTATTCCTCCTTTGGCCCCTTCATGCCCACTTAAGTTCAACACCCATGTTTCACTGTTAGTTGGTATACAGCAAATAATTTCCAACACCAACTCACCTGGGACCCGAGCAAAAGTCGACTTAACCGAATACTGTTAAAAGTCAATGTCCAGATTTGCCAGCTTTCTGACACCCAGCTGTTTGGTCCGGGTTGTGAGTTCTTTCGTCATGGCTGCAATAGATTGTCAGCCCTCCTGTTGGTTTAGAATGGAAAAGCCAAAACAATGATGACAGCAACAGTGAAAAGGAAAATAACTAAATCAACATTATAATAAACTGTCGTTTTTTCCTGTCTGTTGGTCCCTGGGAAATTCTATAATTTTTTTTTATTGTGACATTTCTATGAACAAACGACTGTTAAAGATATTTTTTTAAATGTTTCCACAGCAATACCACTTGGTGTCAACATCAGGGCATAGAACAGATTTGAATAGAATAGAATAGAACAGAATACAACTGGCTGCTACCGAAGGAAATTTGCTTTCGGCCTTTGCAGGAAAAGAAGGATGTGTTCTTTTCTATACACCGATGTCTAAAACTAATTCAGAAAAGGAGAAATCACAGAGATGACCACATTTATAAACATATCAAGTAAGCTTGTCACTCACCTCTCAATAGCATTCTTGAGCTCGAAATGTGATTCCAGAAAATCTTATCTCCTTAATATTGTCCTTTTCCTTCGAAACGACAGAAAGTGGCAGACAGTACACCAGATTTACATGATGAAAAGTTCAGCCATTGGCAGCGTTTCGGGCCACGCAGTCAGAATATGAGAACAGTCCAACCAGTTGTCACCAGTGCTCTTAGTGGGAAATTGAGTTTGATGACAATTACAGCTAGAAATCGTCTCTATATGGGCGTTGAATTCTGTTCATATCCATTAAAAGTCTTCTCCGACGACCCAAGAAAACGAGCTTCTCACACAAAATTTGAGCTTCAGAAAATGTCCATGAGACAGAAAGATGCCACCCTGAAGAGAATCCGGAGAAAGATCGCGTGTGCCTGCTGTTGTCAGCTGTAAGACGTTTCAAACAGTTCTACAAACTAGAGCAGCTCCACTTACAGGGTGAGCCCTGGAGAATCTGGAGCTCTTACAGAAGTTCCGCTACTTTGACTGGTCCAGCTTCATGGAATATTGCCAGATCTCATAATCAGGTAAATGGCCAAATGTATAATGTGTCCGTGGGTACAGAGTGCAGGGAGGGGGCGGGCTGGCAGATTATCGAAATTACAGTTTGATCGAGGAGCTTGCAGCTTGCAGAGGTGTATCCAGAAGCAATATTACAGCGCTAAGACATTATTTGAGATTTATTGATGGTGCAATTTTCCACCAAGAAATGGAGTATTGGCTAGTAAGAGCCCTGTTTAGATGCTTAGTTATGTCAATATGAGTCAAGGCTGAGATGACCCACTTTTAGTCTTGGGGCTTTACTTAAAGATGCCATGCGGTATGTGCACTGCTGTGAACGTTCTTTGTTTTTTCTTTAAATTGCATTAAATATCACACTATAAACTAAACACTGCCGAAAGAAAAAGTGAAGCTCATATTTTTTCACAATAGTTATGACGACTTCATTGAGCTGCCGATGGCCAGAACTGCCTGGAAGACTGTTTTAATGACCTATTTCTGGCAATTTTTGCTCTCCAAAAAAAAACAACAACAACCAAGAAACCCCCCCCCCCCCAAACAATGGAGGGTTTACACTCAATTTCTCTACCCCTTGGCTTTAGTCAAACTAATTGTCAGTATCGTGAGCATTCATTCTCTTCCTCAAGCACTTTCCGAGACATATTTTTAATTCTTAAAACAGACGCTTTGTAATGATGTTTTTTTGTTGTTTTTTTCAGAAAAACAAAAGCCAATAACGATGGATGACTGTTAGAATCTGAGAAATATCCAACGGATAGACATTTTAAATTACATTTTCCGTGTTTCGGTAAGTTTTTGGTCCTATGTAAGTATAGCAGTACATAGGTATGTGAGTGTACCCCATAATCATTTCACCTTGCGACTCTTCTGATCCATTCTCCGTGAGACCACCAGTTGCGTGTTACGCCAGAGTGCAACTGATCTAGAGCTAGTTGTCGACACACAGGAACCTGGATCCCCATCTGCCTGGCCAAACGCCCTTTGGGACGAAAATGTTCCAGATTGTCTTAATCCTAATCCCTTACTACTGGACAGAACAATGATCTGGTGCATGGGCAGATTAGATCTTGTAAAAATATAACTGTTTAAAGCTCCAGAAGTGGTTTGGCGAATACGTTTGGTTTTGTGTAATTGATCTTTGTGCCAATGGGAACAAGTGCAACCGCTTGAAGTTCTGAGGGAAATCCTTTTGGCAGATTTTATGCTCCACTGATAACAATCAAAAGAACCAGTCTCACTTTGCAGGCGGTTTGCAAGCATTTAAAAGGATATGATTAACAAAGTGGACCATGGATCGGTCATAGGAATGTCCGGGAAAAAAACGTAACTACAAAAACACACACTTTAGAGCATTAAAAAAAAAGTTTAATGACTGACTTGACATGTTAGACAAAGAAATACATTTGACCGCCTGATTTTTTTCACACTTCTAGAAACACAGGCTTCACCTTTCTACAAAGACAGTCTTTTTAATTTACTGTGTTCATTATTATAAGTCGTAAATTTGCGAAATGAAACAGATGTTTTTACTAAACTGATGACCTAATATGGAAAGGAATAAAATACGATTTATGGGCGTTATCTACATCAGCAGCAGCGACAAAAAACAAACAAGAAGGTTTATCATGACATTGTCAGGTACGATTCACGGTAAGCCATGGCACACATCATTTAGATATTACCGTACCCGAGTATTCAAGACGAGAGAAGCGACTTTGAGTTAGCATAAAGGGAGGCAAGCAAACAAATTTTACGCTAGCACTTGTAGCGCTTATTTCCCTTATTAACCTAAAGTGTAACATCTTGGTCAGATTGTGACATCATTCCCAATTTCTAAGCACCTGTTCATTCTTCTGTCCATCCATTAAACAAGAGCTCCATCCACCTGTTCCTCTGTTTATCTATGTCTCCATCTGTTCGTCCATCCATTCTGTTTTTAGTCTATTCGTTAGTTTGTTGAACCATCAATTCATTCACTAATCTATCCAATCATCCACCTATCCATTAATTTGTATTCCCAAACCCAAAACTCCATCCATCCATCCATCCATCCATCCATCCATCCATCCATCCATCCATCCATCCATCCATCCATCCATCCATCCATCCATCCATCCATCCATCCATCCATCCATCCATCCATCCATCCATCCATAGTCCAAATATTCGCGTTCCCTAACCCTAACCCACTCTTTCATGCCTCACTCAATCCATCCATTTCTTCACCATCAGCTTCAGTAGATATTTATTTATCCAGTCATCCATCCGCCTGTTCTATCGTCTACACTTTCATTCGTTCCTTCATTCATTCATACATTCATACGCCATAATAATATCCATCTACAGCTCCCATCATTAATTCATTAGTACCTCTTTCTATCCATCCATTTAGTCAGTAATTCCTGTATCTATCTATCTGACTTTCATTCTTCATTCTCTCTGAATGCGTTTAAAATTTTCTTGCGCACTCATTCACCTGTTTAGTGTTACATTGGACGGCATTTTATTATAACTGTGTGTTTTTTGTTTCTGTTTTTTTGCTTTGCTTTTAATCTTGAGAAGATCCTACAGAGGTGTGTCTACATACTATGTGGCTTTAGTGTATTTCTCCATTATGTTTCTGTAATTAGCATCTATCTGTCAGGTGTCTTTCTTGCCTGTGTATGTTTTTGTGTTATCTGTTTGTCTGGAGGTGAATGCTGCTGTCACACGCCCGGAAAAATGTTCACAGATGCTGTCCAGCTGAGTAGCCCTCTTATATTTCCCAAAACTGCCATTCTCGCCTTACGTATTTGTCAACTCGGCGGCGTAACGTCACCGATCTTTCTCAAATTTGCCGAAGTCAAAAATGTACACAAAGAATGTGTCAGTCTCGATGTTGACTTAAGAGCGTAAGGTCGACCTTGCGTGTTTGCCCCCTGTTTGAAAAAAGTGCTGAGAACAACGGCAGAGAAAAGCATTAGAAGAGCTTTATCTCAGCATTCCTGGGGGACACTTAGAGCACATAATGACAGCGCACTTTGAGGTTATGGCTTCATATTGCACATTCTGCACTCTGAGATTCGCAGTCCGCTTAAGTGGTGGGCAAAGCCTTGAGACTGTTTGTCCTTTGACTAGAACTTTTTTTTTTAAATTGTCTTTTACGATTAAGTTTTGTGTAAATAACGTAACGGGGTAATTGGCAAAGAGGTTGTCATCAATGCCGACCGGCGCCAATCTTGGGAACTGAATTAATTTGTTGTTTGACACATTTGTCCCTTTGGATATTCGATTAAATCAGAAAACACATTTCCTTCATAACAACACACACGCCCTCGCGCGCACAGACAGACACACATACACCTGTACACATGCACACGATGGAATTCAGTAGTCGGCGCCAAGGCACTAACAGAGATGAGAGGGAGACAGACATTCGTCACTTGAAATCTCCCGCTGGCAGTCGGAACGTAACATCTTCAATGGGCCAAGTTTCATTGAAATTTAAGTCCTCTAATCCAGACAAACTAAAGTAAAAAAATGATACCGGTAGCCTCTTCAAACCTTAATTTTTTTTGCATCCCCTCTTTCTTGACCATCGTTCCTTCTTTTCTAATTTTTTTGCTGATAACTGACATTTTAGTTACTGAACAAAAATAATTATGTTGCTTTTGCTCCATTATGTTAAGTTTAATTTAAAACTTAAGTCAACCAGATGAAGACCCGGCCATGTTGTATAGAAGATATAATGCATTAAAGGTACCAGTGATTATTACCCAACCTGTTATCACAACATCTGTGGAAATGTCAGTTAAATTCAAGTTTGTCCCGAATATGAGGGTTTATCCGATTTCTATTTACACGTCTTCTTAACTTTTTTCCACGCTGAACTAATTTGAGCTGTGACTTTTCAATAGCCAGCCAGGATTACTGCATATTATACAACTCTCCCTGGGTTGCGAGGTGTCGAGTTGTAAGTTACAAACTGTTGTTAAAATTGTCTCTGAATACATTATTTAACTCTTCCGTGTCGGTGAAATGTCTCACTGTTTGCCGAGAGAAGAAAGCATGTTTACAGCCCATGTCATAAACTGTCAATCTGCCTGCACAAAAATCGAAATAAAAAAAACTACACCTGTGGCAAATCAAATAGTGTCGTTAGTAAATGTGCACATTATGCCCTATAAATTACTGGTATTTTTCCTTATAATATATTATTTGATCACATGCACCACTATCAGGCTTCGTTCTCCTAAGTATTTCATTTCCTCTTTTTCTTTATTTTGATTTTGCATACAAAACACTATCCTTAGGGGTAAGCCAGACCAAGGCTGACGTAGGCCCCATTCTGGTGGCTCACCACCTAATTATAATGCATCATACTATAACACTACTCACAACCCAGACCGCGGCGATGTGGGCAGTTGGCGGTGTTAGAGAGTGATGCATAATAATTAGGTAGTGAGCCACAAGTGTGGGGTCTACGCCAGCCCTGGTCTGACTTACCCCTTATCGCTGTGTGAATGAATCAATTAATGTTCAGTCCCTGGCATCATTTACTGCATTATTTTGTGTGTATAAAAGTAAAACATAATTTACACGAAAACTGTGCAACATTAGTACTGACAAGATTGGTTGTTTGTGACTGACAGTTGTGTTGGAACTTGCATGCAAAAAAATCAGATTTTCCCGTGGAGGTGCCTAACGGAATGGCAAGTCACAGCTTTGGTCCTAGAGCCTAGAGGACTGTGCATGTGAAGTAATCTGCGAGCACTGAACAAATTGTGCAACGCTATTGAATTAACACAAACATAATGTTCTCATTCTCTCAAAGCAGAGTCCACATAATTTTGGAGAAACTAAGTCACCTTAAGTTGTACGTATAAAAGCGCCCCTTCATATCTATCAGCCCCCAATCCAGGCCCACACTAACTTTTTCTCTCTGTCTCTTTCTGTCTGTCTGTCTGTCTGTCTGTCTCTTTGTCTCTCCCTATGCCTTTCTGTCTCTCTGTGTCCCTGTCTCTCTCTCTGTCTTTCTCTGTCTCTACTTGTCTGTCTGCCTGTCTGTCTGTCTGTCTGTCTGTCTGTCTGTTGTCTCTTTGTCTCTACCTATGCCTTTCTGTCTCTCTGTGTCCCTATCTCTCTCCGTCTTTCTCTGTCTCTACTTGTCTGTCTGCCTGTCTGTCTATCTGTCTGTCTGTCTGTCTCTTTGTCTCTCCCTATGCCTTTCTGTCTCTCTGTGTCCCTGTCTCGCTCTGTCTTTCTCTGTCTCTCTCTGTCTGTCTGTCTGTCTGACCCCCCCCCCCCCCTCTCACTCTCGGTACAAAATCAACAACAACAACCTGGAAAGCATACACTTGAATCACCTGGCATGAAAGACAAAAAGAAAACACAGGAATCTTCCTTCCGTCCAAACTGCCATTTGATAGCATTCATGCATTGGCAGTGATTTTATGTTACCTTTGTTTACACATACATTCCCACGCATGAACCCACCCAAAATGCACTCGAGCAAACCTTTCTGTTTAAACACGGGTGTATTCTAGAAAAAAAACAACTGTTTGACATCAGTTGCATCGGATTGAATAATTTCCCAGGGAGGCCAAACTGTCGCGTGATTAAATATTCATTTAATAAAAAGGTTTTCGGCTGGAGAATTATAGTCATTAATGCCGAAATTAAATTGTCTGAAAGTCTGATTAACATTTACCATCTATATTGTGGGGTGGGGGGGGGGGCGCGGCGCTTTGATCCGTAACATCTGTAACCGTGAGTCCAAAAATGCATTAAAGTATTGATCGAATTTGTGTACTAAGAAAATAATGACAATCTTTTTATGGAAATTTTATGGACTGAAAATTAAAAAAAAGAAACAAGTACGATATAAAGCAGGAAAAAAAAAAGGAAAAACCAGCCAACCAACCAACCAACCAACCAAACACTCCGGGCCATTGTAATGTTTTAATGATTCGAGTGCCGCAAGTTAGACGCTAAACGTAAGGTTCCCATTGTCACGAGCAGAGTTAGGGTCTTGGGGATGTTACGACTGCACGAGAGGCAGCTAACTCACACTCGGACACAACCACACAAGAAAAGTATTAAATAACTAGAGCGTATATATGTCAGGCCGGTCAGGCCATAGTTTACATAAATATTAATAACAAAACAAAAGACAATAGGGGTATATATTCAAACCAAAAAACTCTAATTAATAACTTAATGATATTCATGTAACTATGGAGGTACTGCAATCAATAGCAAATAGGTATATTATACGAAACTAGATATCAATTTAAAGTGACAGTTGAGTCGCCACTGGCCAGTCGCCAGGCAAACTCTCCCTAAATCATATGGGCTTGAGTGTTAGGAGAGCCCAGTATGTTCAAAGCCTACAGAAGCACTCTTCGGCTTGTAGGTAATTTAAGCAGTTGCCAAAAGACTATATTTTATGCACAATCACTATTCAATTCATCAACAATGTGCTATATTATTCCAATCATACTATGGCAATAGATCTATGATACAGGACACTCGTGGTCGAGTGCCAGCTGGGGTTTCCTTAGTCTTCCTATGAGGCTGTAGTTCTCTCTATCTCCGATCTCTATCATGCTTGAATAAATAAGATATAGTACCATTGGTCACGCCTACTGGTAGGCGCGAACATCAGTATAGCGCAGCGTGGGCTTTCAAAGGTCAGCCCACTCAGACCTTTCTTTCTAGAGCTCAGTCAGTCCGTTAGCAAGGACTTCTTGTCTTCAAAGCACACAGTTCAGGTACTGGTCAACCGGAGATACTTCACGACACGATGCTTCTGCTCGTCTGTATTCCCTAAATCTGAACGTTACACGATGTCTTATACTATCTAACTACCCAGCGTGCTAGTCCGCTGGCCCAATTAGTTCAGCTATCTCATAGGTCGAAACCTCCCACCATTTTAATTGTAGTAATACGTCTGCACTATTCTACCAGCCAGTTAACGTGCAAAAACTTGTCTAGTCATACTTAACAATGTCAACTAGCCCCACCTTGTTTCACCCCTACTCCATTACTTATTAATCACGAACATTAAAACCCACAAGCGTGAATCTAACAGTTTAACTTTACATTTATTTACTCACCAACTATAATTTGGCGAGGACCGTTCAAGGCCACCAGCCAATTTCTCATGGCCCTGGTAAAACAACAACAACTCACTCTCTGCGTGAGTTTTAACAACATCCGAATCATGACACCCATGAGAAGAAGAACGAGAAACAAAGACATCACGTGGGTTGATAATTATAGATAGTTAGTAATTAAGACATCATTTTTGTTGTTGTTATTTTATTTTATACCGCTTTGCTCAGCAATCCACATAATTATTGGAGCCGACGGCTTAGTAAACATGATAGTGCTGCTTTCATACAAAACAAAACAATATTGTGTACGAAACGGTGCGCTGTGGGGTTTTCTTTATTCATAACAATAATTATTGTGAGGTATAATCATTCATTATTTTCATTGGATGACATTTATGAATACAGTTATTTGCCTGACTCAGCTCACAATTGGATTACGTTGGTTATGATATAAAGTTTAAGTCTAAATAGAGAGAAACAATATTAACGTCACAGTTTCTGCATCATTGTAATATAACGCTTTGGCTTCTAAATTCCTGAAGCATAGTTGAGGCGGGCTTTTCAAGGCAATAACGTTTACGTTATATCCCAGTTCCACTGTATTCACATGGCAAGGAATTACGTGAGATCATGACAACAACGTGTGTAAAACATGGTATGTGCGTTCATCCAAACAACATGGCCGTTCAAAACGATCCAAGAATGAAGTAAGACTGATATCTGCAGATAAATTTATATTAAACAGAGGGTTTTTCCCCAATGATAAGTTGAAACGAGAAGAACGCAGGACTTCAATAAGGGCCTGCGCATTCAGCGTAAAGATTTGTCATCACAGAGCTAAAGTGTTTACATTCAGCAGTAAGTCAACAGTTCCGTAGCCCATATTCTCTTGGGGTTATATATTATCCTTCGGCTTAAGCTTTGTCTGGCCAAAGAGGAACAGGGTATCATAGTTCAAATACCTCTGTTGATCCCTGGATCAGTTTTATTCCTACCTCTAGACATATCAAGTGTCGCTTACAACAGTCGGACATATCCCGGGTAAACCTCACAGTTAAAGCAATCGCATCTTATATCCCCAATTTAACAGAGAAAGTTCGGTATGGTTCCAAACGTTTACAGAGAGATGGTTCACTTGCAATGTTGCAGCTTCCAAGTGGCTCGTCACGATACGAGTGCATTGTTCGCCTTGCGTGCGGTCCTGCAGCGATGTTTCTTCTAAGCATCCAACCATTGGATTCGGAAGACGCACTGGTCCTTCTCTTTAGCAATTTGTTATCAGAGCTATTGCTCACTTGCTACAGCACAAGTTTTGATATAATTATGAAAGTATGTATCAGAAGTCTGCAGCTGAGGAACGAGGTCGTAAGCTAAGCTATTATGGGTCACCCGATGACCCCATCTCCCCTACCAAGCAGGCTAATACCTAATACATATAGGTGTTTCTCTTGTCAAACGGAACAGAAACCTGACTGGAGATTTGCCTCAATGACATTTCTTGACACACACGCTATTGTGACTCAGAAAAAGTACTAATTAAGCGGTTTTTCCTGCCTTAAATTTCAACTTACGACTACTTTAGCAAATACGTGAAAATTTGCCGAAGTGTCATTATATTAAATTGAAAACGGAATCCTGCTATTTATAGGTAGCCGGAGTTCTTCACCTTGATGTGTTGTGTAATTAAGGAAACATTTTGTTTATCCTTATGCATTCCAGCTGCGGATACTAAAGTGGGCCTGAAACCTCGGTGGCAGTTGCAAGTTTTTGTGAGAACACTAGGGAATCAGTTCAAATTTGTGTGGGAAAAGGCAGGTATAATGGCATAAACCTCAAGACACTGGTTTTAGCCTGTATTTCCGTCTGTATGCATTACCTGGCACTGTCAGGCACCATCCGAAGATCTGCCGTGTGACCAGTCCAAAGATCTGCTATGACCAGTCCAAAGATCTGCCATGTGACCAGTCCAAAGATCTGCCATGTGACCAGTCCAAAGATTTGGCATGTGACCAGTCCAAAGATCCGCCATATGACCAGTCCAAAGATCTGTCATATGACCAGTCCGTAGACCTAGTTTGGGCTCTCCCCTAAATTAGGCACTCTCGGAAGGGGTGGAGGTGGGTGTGGGCGTGGGGGTAAATGTAAAAAGCGTTCATGAGGGAAGGGGGTGCGTTTCTAGGGAGGCTATGTACAAAGATCTTGTGACTAGTACAAAGATCTGCCATGTGACCAGTCCAAAGATCTGCCATATGACCAGTCCAAAGATCTGCCATATGACCAGTCCAAAGATCTGCCATGTTACAGGATAAGACCATGAAAGGAAAATACGCCGATCTTGAAACAGTGTTTTATAGAGTGGAATGCACTTTATCTTCCCAGCTGGCTTTTAATTTTGTAATGTTAATATACTTTTTTCCTTCTTAACAAACTGGAAATTGAATGAAGATAAGCGGCTTGTTAGGGTACCGTGGCATATTTCATTAAAAGCCAAAGATAAACAGTGAACACAACTGAAGAGTTTCTCCATCCGGCTTGGTAATTAGTCTACGTTCCCCTAACAACAACCTGAAAAATAAAGCTGGGGGCGTAACGCCAGGTGTTTCGTACACGTAAAAGTTCGCGGTTTGGTGAATACAGACTTTTTCCTGAGGCCGGCAGAGATGTGAATAGTCCCCCGAATATGTTAGATTTTATCACATGGTTAGATAATTTGTGGGTGCCTTAGAGTTAGAAAGTGGCTAGATTATTGCAATATATACCAGGGTATTCTCAAGCCAGTTTAAAAGATCTTTGAAAACAAAATAAACTGGGATTGTTTTGTGGCCCTCAACAGGCCTGGAGACATCGATAGTAACTGCTCTGCCATTTCATGCTTTCTCAGGCCAATAGCTGGTCAAGTCCGTTTAGCATCTGTTTTGACTCAAGGCGACAGGCTTCTCTTTTTTCTTCCGCCCCCGGATACGTCAGGCAAACTTGTTTCAATCTCGCCAGTGTGGGCTGTCCCGCTTGTCTCTACAGTTCATAAATCACACTAACCGAGACAAAACAAGAGGACAAGGTGGTCTAGAGGGCAGGTGCTTGCCTCTCATGCCAAGGGTCCCTGGTTCAAAACCCGGCCGGTGCAGGCATGTTGGAAGTTTGGGAATTTTCTCATATTTTCGTGTCCCTGATCCTATTAGGGGAAGGGGGGGGGGGTGTAGGATCGAGTACCTAGTCTTCTCGGGTAAGGGCGAAAAACTTCGGAGGGCCCATGTGCACGTTGCGCACGTTAAAGATACCTTGGCAGTTGGAAATCGAAAAGAGCAGGCCGAACAGGCCGCTGCCCGAGCAAAATCAAATAAAAATTCATCCCTACCACTCCTCCCCCCCCCTCATCTCCCCCCCCCCCCCAAAAAAAAAACCCACCCCGCCGACCGGCGCTGCACTGTGGCGACGACGTGTCAGCTCCAGTTGTAAATGGGTGCAATGACACAAAGGCAAATTCCCCAAACGGGATTAAAGTAGTATACAAATAGACAAAACAGATCTGATTAGGTGCGTCACAAGCTGAAGAGACTTTCGACGCGGATTCTTATTTCTCACCAGCCACAGCTTCTCACACGGCTTTGGTATTAGATGGCATCAAATGGATAGAGAAAGTATAGCCATGTTCGACATTAGGGTACCCACATAAAGGCCACCGAATTCGGTCACCGAGCCACTAGGCGCTTTAGGTGAGAAGAAATGCACTAGATATAAACGGACCGAATCTAGGTGGGCTCTGTGTGCAGTTGTTGAAATTATATAGTGCAATTCTTCTTACCTAAAGCGCCTAGTGGCTCAGTGACCGAATTCGGTGGCCTTTGTGTGGGCTACACTTAGGCTAGATCCCACCTAGTTTGGGCTCTCCCCTCAATGGCTCATTTTGCTCAAACACAAAGGGCCGTAATACCATAGGTGGCGCTCCACAAGTGGAGGTATGCTTTCAAGCACTTTCGCATTATCCGACTCGATGTTATCAATATGGCGAACGTTGCAAGAAGGATTTATTTAAATCTATTTGGATTCTTGAGCATGATTTGATCAACATTAGGTGCAGCTATGGTGTTTTCTTGCCTTATGATGCAAATGGCTGTATATACCGTGCATAGCTTTATTTTAAAAAATGTGTTTATCATGTGATTTTAGGCATCAGCCATTATCTCATTAAATGAGCTTATGGATCATATTCCCATGCAAAGTGATTTATTGATTGTAAAATCGGAGTTGTAGCCCTATGTACCTGAAATTGAAACACTTTTTCAAAAAAAATTCTTTTTTATGCTTGCAATTCCCCGATAACCTGTCGCCTTTCTATACTCTAATCCTGATTGGCAGTGAAATAAATTATACTCCAGTGAACAGTGGGTGTGTTTTCTTAGTGTTTACTATATGAAAACTTGTTTTATGTTGTGATTTGTATGATTGATACGACTTAAACGTTAACCAATTACTTAAAGTGATATTGATATTAACGAAACATATTTACTGACAGAAATAATAATATAATACAAACAAATTAGGTGGGAAATCTGAAACCAGGCAGGGATTGAGATTAAAAGTAGGTACTCAAAACTGATTTTGGAAAGTCGCTGTATAGACACTTAAATTAAGTTTTCCAATTGAAAGACCTCACTTTCTTAAGAATTTTGATACCAAATTTGTCTCTGTATCTCAATATTTGGCAAAGTTATGATCATCTGAATTTTCATGAAAACACCACCGGTGCGTTATCACTGCAAACATACCAAAGTGTAAACACATTCTGTTTACAGACAACAAGCCTAAATTTTATCAAGGGTTTAAATTATTAATAAGTGGTCTTTTATTTGAATCAAAAATGCCTCTACATTAAATTTCACTTTTTGACAAGGGAGACAAAAATGTCAAAATTTATCAGTTTTCACTGTCATTATAGAAAATCGACAGATTGACGCAGAAGTAAGAAACACATCATTGTGTTGGTTATTCGAAGGCCTATCCACAGAAGGATAAACGAAATGGTTATTTTCAAAATCAACAGCCATATTGAAGCTTAATTTAGGAGAAAAAAATGCGTAATTTCGCAAATTTTAAAACTCCATACAAACATAAAATCGACATACACATACAACAAATGACTTTCCGTAGCCCAGGCAAAAATATACCAAAATAAAGGTTAGTTATTCAATGTAATCCAAATATCAGTAAATTGTAATTTTGAGTCTGTGTGATCAGATCCATCTTGAAACGATATATGGGTGTTACTCAGCTCCCGCAGATTAGCGATTTTGGCCGTTAAAATGTCCGATAGTGACTACTTTGGGTTCATAATATTAAAGTTATAACAGCAATGTCATGGAATTGAAAAATAACGTTTGAAAGAGGTATTATTTTCAATGATATTATTGGTATGTGGCATTTTAAGTTATTTTATTTTGGTGCTGAACTACAGAGGAATAAGAACGACCCAATTTGATTGCGGCAGTGCCGATAACCACCGTGATTTTTGCAAAAGGGAACAATGCAATAATCTGGCATTTTGGAGAGAAAATTACAGTTTATTATGCGCAGCCGTCACTTCATGGAGCATCAGTATAGGGCAAATCAAGCGGTCACTTCCGGGATCGGCTGCTGTTTGTTTACCTCCAGTTACTGCGCGCCCCCTATCGGATTAAGGGGAAATAATTTCAGCAAAATGAGCCATTAGGCACTCTCGGAAGGGGTGGAGGTGGGTGTGGCCGTGGGGGCAAATGTAAAAAGCGTTCAGGAGGGAAGAGGGTGCGTTTCTAGGGAGGCTATGACAATAATAATAATAGTTCGTCCATCAGGTATGATGATGACCTTAACAACACCAGAGGAATAAAGAACAGAAATTGTTGAGAATTTCAACACATGGACAATAAAGGTGGGAATGACCACAGCATTGTACACTTTCAGCTTAGTGTCTGTGCGAATGCCGGCAACATCCCACACTCTCTTTCGAAGCCTGCCAAATGCAGAGCTGGCTTTGCTGATTCTTGAGGGAATTTCAGTATCAACACGAGCCGTGGAAGACAGTGTACTGCCAAGATAGGTGAAGTTCTCCGACACCTTCAGAAGACTGTCATGGACTTTGATATTTGGGGTCACAGGATACTTGTCGTCTGGAGTAGGCTGATGGAGCACTTCCGTCTTCTTTGTGCTTATTGTGAGGCCAAATTTGTCACAGGCACTAGAGAACTTATCAACACAGTTTTGCATGCTATCTTCATCGTGTGCCAGAAGTGCACAATCATCAGCAAATAGTAGGTCACAGACTTGAGTACTTTTGGTTTTGGTTTTTGCCTGAAGTCTCCTGAGGTTGAATAGACTGCAATCAGTTCGGTACTTGATGCTTACCCCTTGAGGAGGAGAGCTAAAGGCTTCTTGTAGCATTGCAGAGAACATGATGCTATGACAATATACGCTTTCAAACTGTAGTATTAAAAAAAAATTAGTTTTGTTTACTATTTTTCAGTAAATTAAGTTACATAATACCTAATTATGAATCGTGTTTCTAATGAAAACCAGTCATACAGGCGATATAAAATGTTACAAATGTACACGTTTCAGACACTCAAGGTCTTATGACTGACAGTCACCATGCTTATGGCCGTATGCTCATACACGGGGGGGGGGGGGGGGGCTGGGGCAGGGGAGTTGAGGCCAGGCATTATGAAAGCATACACAACGGGCCAGAGGGAAGGGGGTCTAGAATTGCCGAAATTGAACTTTCATGCTTTATGGATGCCCCCCCCCACCCCCTTTTCCCTAAAAGGAAAAGTCTGCCGGTCGGGGCGGGAGTGACAGAAGAAAAGTCTCACTCAGAAAAGTAGAGAAATGATAAGAAAATCAAAAAGAGGAAGGTAAGGGTGAGTATTTGACTCTATATAAATTGATAACAATCTCAGTAGGATCGATTAAAAGTGTTTTAATAAAAAGTTCACTCGGTCAGTTTAAATGTTTACAAGACATGGATACCTAGCCCGACAGCTAATCTGAACACTGAGAGTGGAGGTGCGTCCGTGCGTGTGTCATTGTAACCTCCAGCAGTGGGTAGTTTACGATGGGCCACAAACCCGTTAACCACAGCGTAGTGCTTGCGGCTAAAGGAAGACATACGTATTTAGACAGTTGTTTTTATAACAAGTGTCCGTTAAGCTTAAAGGCATCTGACATTTAGGTGTGAAAAGCATCCAGCTGTAAGAGATCAGGAGATATTACAGTAAACTATTAAAGCGGCGTAGTTTTGCAATTATTACGCAGTGGAGATTATTCTCAAGTGCAATTAAGTCTTGCGTTATTGGGTAAGTATTTTTTGTGTGCATAGTATTGTTATTACTATCACTGTGCCTTTCAGTTGTGGCTGAAGCATTAATAATTGTCGTAATGCGATCTTGGTTCTTGTTCCTGCTATCTCCATTCTCTGAAAAACTGGAGACCTTTTAGTATGTAGCAGAGATACAGTAAATGTATATTTTGACACTTCTTTAAAATATTTTGTGGTACTTATCAAGCTGTTTCATAGTTCCGATTTATTCTAACCCCTTATCATAATACTAAAGCCTCAAACGTTTAACGTCGAATTTTTCAGTTATGCAAAAAGTGAAGTTGGAACAAATAAGTCGAGCTAAGGTCTCGATAAAGAGAGTTAATGTCTCATTATTTTCAATCTTACAGCCAACTGGTATCTGATGACAATATGTACAGCTCTCATCCAACTGAGAATGTCAAACATAAATTTACTCTACAAAAAGCTGTACTATGGCAATTAATGCAATTAATGCAATTAATTATGTATTTGAATCCCGAAAAAAATACATAACCATTCCACTCTCATTTCCGTTTTATAGTTGATTCCGATGACCTCATTTTGATTTGAAACTTGACAACAGTGTCAACATAAACGAAAAATTAAAAAGATGTTTTCGTCTGTCATTAATGATTTCATACTTACAGTGGCCAAGTTCAGACATAACAATTACAAACACGACAGCTTTAATGGATAAGAAACCACAAACAATTTGAACAAGGTTAATGCGAGGAAAAAAATTAACGGCATCTGTCTTTGTTTTCCCGAACGCATAAAAAAATGTTTGCCTTTTAAATCAGCTCTTGATTTTTTGTTTGTTTTTACTTATATCCGGGACCTGCAGAAATGCCGGAACCAATGTGAATACTTATTATTTATTAGTGTAAATAAATATTGTAATACAATATCTTATAATTTGTTACGCCCATTTTCGTCTTTAATTAATTTCCTCGTATTTCCTTATGCCAGTTGACACAATTATATTTATTGACACACATTGTCATAAATAGAGGATTTCTCATTGATATCGAGTGACAGTTTACAGCCCCTTGAATGAATGAACTATTAAGAGAATGCCCTCTATTCATAGCAATAAAGTGACATCTACGTCAGCTTTAAGAGGTACTTATTTCTCTGCAAGTGGGTGGTCGGATTGCATGCCAAAATATGCACCAGAAGGGTCGGCGAATGTGGTTAATAGACTTCTTGAGGCGAATCTGAATCACCAAAGGATACGATAAGTTCGTACACATGTAAATTTATGTAAACATAATCCTTGTTAAGTGCAGAAAGGTCTGATTCAAGATTTCCAACACTTTTACAGGCACTTCAAACAAACAGTGACGCCCAGGACCTGGTTCTCAAAATACCTAAGAAGAAACAACAACCCAAATGTTCTTGTATTGATTGGAAGAGTAAGGCGTTCTTTCCGTAATGGCACATGCGATAATAATTAATTATTATCAAACAGACTCAACATGCTTAACTACACGGGCAGTTTAACTTAGACTCGAGGATCTATTGTTCGCTGTGAATTACCAATTAGACTCATATTCCGTTAGCTGAATCAACGGGGAGTAATTGGAAGAGAATAGAGAGATAACCCCCCCTAGAACAGTTTTACATACGCAAACGACTTAACCTCTTGGCAGTTCTGGGCATTAAGGACACCTGATCAATATTTTTTTCCTGATCCCTGACACATGTGGTTTTGTGGTTGTGGCCTTGAATTTGTCTCAGCTGCCCGCTCTATCACTTTTAAAGGCATGTTCCTGGAGTCGATTCTGTTTACACGGCTAACGCTTGTCAACGGGGATGGGGTTAATGGGTACAATGTTAGCGGGATTTATCAGGATAATTATTTCTTTTCACTGTTTGGGATTATTCTGCCACGTGAGATCACTCTGTGTTGCTTTCAATGTCTGTCGCTGTCTGTCACTGATATTTATATTTGGCCACTTTGGTTGTGAAGAACTGAAGTCCTCTTTGGTCAGCGTGAAGTTCGTTATCTTATTGTTGTTGCTGTTAGTTGAACTGGAGAGAGAGATGAGAAATCGGTTTCAAGGGATTTAAAAAAAAAAAAAAAAAAGTTGGAAAGGTTGTTCAGGAAATGAATTTCTTAAAAGACTTAGGTTATTTTTGTCAGTGTTTGCTAGTCTGTTATATTCTGAGGCTACAGCGGTGACACAGAGAGACATTTTAAGACCTGTGGTTTCGCTCAAAATCATTTAAAGTAGTCTTATCCTCGATGCCTATAGATCTGTCCCCATTGTAATCGGGAGGTACATGTTTAATCTGTGGTTCTGCAAGATTCAATCGTTTTGGTGCCTGGGGCCTGTATGCTTTACTTCAGATCAGGTATTTAGGAAACGGTAAACTTTGCGGTCTGAATATATTGATTTCTCCACAATAGTTCAGGTTTGGAGTAAAGCAGAATCAGGGATTTTTCCTTCGGCATTCTACATGATATGCCCACAGCTGGGTAGCCCCCTGTCCTTCCTCACGTCCTTCTGTCTGTCCCAGTTTGTGCTGGTACAAAATTAACAGAATTTCATAATGGTTAGATAATGTCTGGCTAGCATATCGGATACATTTGGCCTAAGAAAAATAACAATAAAAAACAGAACAGCTTTCATAGTTTTAAGACCTTTACAGACTGCCAGCACAGCAGGGCAGATCAGAGCACAGCCTCCATGTAGGCCTCACTCCAATGCACACTGAAGTGACTGAACTTGTTTCACTTGAAGGGTACGCCTATACACCCTCTTACGGTCGAGCAGTAATGAAGTCCAGCTGATTTCGCACCGTTCTGCTGTGCTCTGCTCGCAGATTACACATCTAGTGTCATCCTTATTTTGTCCCCACTGCACTGCTTTGCCGGCAGTCTGTAAGGCCCCTTCACGAGAAACTGATTGTAGGAGAATTCTCATCTTGCCCTGTGAACCAAACACACTAACAGCACGGTTTATTAAACAAGGGCTCTTTACACGGCAGTCCATGTCTCTTTATTTGCCTGTAACACGACTGACATCGAACAGCGGAACCTGGGAATTGCGCCTCATTCCTGGCCATGCTGTTCTCGTGGATGCAAAAGTAAGTCTCGATCCCTCTAGATATGACTTTGGGTTCCCTGAAGAAACAATACGATGTGATTGAGTAGGATGTTCATAGGATGCTAAATCCGGGATAACGTATACTGAAAAGGATGTACTCGACATTATGTTGGAAAGTATAGAATTACGAAGGGGTTTGTTACATGATAATTCGGAAGGAAATGTTTTGCCATTATGTATAGATCTTACATTCTCATCCGTTTTGCAGTTTGTTGAGAATTTTTAGATGACTTTTGCCGTTTTTGTGTTTTTAATTTGTCTAAGGCATGCTATTTACTCTTGAATACCTGTCTAAAAAGTGGCACATGCCGGCTACATACTCCATAGACCATTTTTATGGACCAAACAAAAACTATGTTTACTGGATCAGTTGAACGCTTTTGAAGACACTGCGATGTTTAAGGGTTGCATTACATAACTTCAAGTTGGTTTTTTTCCCAAAATAATAGTCTTGTGTGCGTTACAGTGTCTTACATTGTCTCTCTTTCTCCCACCCTCTCTCTCCCCCCCCCCTCTCTCTCGCTCACATTCTCTCTTTCTTCTCTGTTTAATTCTCTCTCTTTTCCTCCATCATGATTTATCCAAGATAACTAAGGTGCCAGTAACTAGCATCGTCAGTTTCCTCCTATGCTGCATACTATATGACAATGTATTGTGCGCAGCTTTCTTCTCATTTTCTCTCATTTCTGACAGTAGCACGGTAAGACAGCATCCCCCCCCCCCCCCACCTTCCCGCATTTGCAAAAATCAAGGTCTATTCCTGTAGAAGATAAGATAAAAAAATCAAGCTTAAACGTGGGCGAATAGACTGTTTGTCATATTATTTTTCTTCTTTGCTGTCCACCAAACTCCAGTTTCTTCAATTTCCCCCATTTCTGGGTATCTGGGGGCTTTCCTAATGATTTCTCTGGTCTTTTCCCGAACATTCGGTGTGTTGACCTGGGAGGATCACAGGAAAACTTCATTGTGTTATAGGAATGCACCAGGTTAGCCGAGAGGTGATTATCACTAGGCCTGTGAGCTGCAACTGACTGGGAAGCAGAGAAAGGGAGAGAGGGGTATTGGCAGGGAATATTTTCTGTGTATTAATATTCTTTTGAGCAGTTGTTTTTTTCTAAAATTTCCGAAGATGTTGTTAATAAAGAATAGAGAATACTGAAGCTAATGTCCGTGTTGAACGTTTAACATGCATATTCTTTTAGAATATTCTTTTCTGAAACATTTTGTTTATAGTTCAAGCATTGCCTTCGTTGCCAGTTTCTGCACAACCGAGTCTCCACTTTCCAACCTTGAAAGAACGTAATTAACCCATGTTTATTTGGCGAAGCGTAAATCATCATTGCAGTTCATCACACGTTAATATGAAATTTGTTATATCCTTATGGTTTTGCTAAGGAAAACAATGTGATTTAAATGCTGTGATTATCCTGGAAAAGATAAAAGGTTTTCAGCTCAAAAATCTAGTTCCATTTTTTAAGTCGGCGTAAATCTTGACATTTCTGGAGTGAATCTGGTAACTGTCGACGGTTACGTTCACAATAAAAAACGTAAGAAAATTAATATTTAATTGCTGTTTCTTTATTCAGAAGCCGATGAAGGCGGTTGTGAAAGATAAACTCCACCAACAAATTCTGCCCGGGCTAAACCGTTCTTCCCATGTGTTCTTCATCTACACTTTTGTGTAGGATTGGCAAAAGAGATTGAACGCTGCAACATTAGCATTCTTCCCCGAAAACTGTAGATCATCCACCCGTTGGAAGATTTTAATTCTCATTTACGATGTAAGAGTTAAAGATCATTACTGGGAAAAATATATCACGTGATACGGGAGAGGTAGAACTTATTATTGAAACTCAACCAAGAGTTGGTCAGGTGTCCACCATCTCCCATTTTTGTGATAAATTTGGTACATCAATTTCGCAAGCGAGATAAGAGCCCAGCTGCGGAACATTCATCCACATACGCACAAGGACTTTCTGCGCAGTTCGTGCATGCTGTATTCCATTGCCAGGTTACAAAAGCTCAACATTTCTTACAGGGGTAAAGGAATCATAACCCCCAAGGGAACCCAGATGTGGATGAAAAGGCAAATTTTGTAAAAAAAAAAAAAATAAATAAAAAAAATGTAAACCCATTTTCTCAACACTTCAATTGTATACCACATCAAAGTTTGATTAGATAATTGTAGCAAATTACCTTGAGATAGGTCTGAAAAGTGTATACCCCTGAAAGGTTTTACTCTGGCTTAAAAGGAAGGACACATTTCACTGTGTAAAGTCTGTGCAATGGCACTCCAGACTCTAGACGATTAGATCAAATCTTATTGAGAATTAGATTAGTGGGAATATGCTGGCTTGCACATGCAAATAATTATATTGCAGTGGGTTGAAGGACAATGAGTCTGGACTAGATAGCGTAAGCAATGTTTGGTATAAGACGAAACCTATTTGCAACAGCTGAAAACATGCTCAAAACACAGGAATCATTCAGCTTTTATCAAGAGTTTGCAAGAATGAGCTTTTTATTAGATTTCTTAACAACATGTTTGTTGTTAGATTTGAATGAATGAATGTTTACTCTAGAATATTGGAGCTGGTTAAAGAAAAAAAAAAAGTAGGTGGCTTCTACATCAATCGGGTAGCATACTCTAAGTAAATGCAGAGGTAGGTTGGCGACAATCTATGTCTCGGGCTCATGGCATGAAAACAAAAATGTAATAATTTCACTTTAAATTGCAATTGCAAATGATGAATTTGTTAGTGTGCACTGAAATACGAATAACTTTAATCTGCCGAACGAATTAGTTAGGTCAGATTAGTTACTTAAGAGTAGTAACACAGGTCAAGTCTGAGGTCATCCAGTTTTCCATCTGGGTGGTTGCTGTTCTGGTATTTGTCAGCGTTGTCACTGTTGTCGGTGTCCATTTCCAACCATTCAACTGCCACATTCATGTTCTTGACCGCTTGGCAAGGATCTTTATGCCTGTACAAATAAAATGGAGCGGAGGTTGGGAGTGTGATAGGCTCATCAGCTGGACTATCGCTACGGCAGCAGTAGTAGATCTGTGTGTGACTCGCGTACTGGCCGTCGGGAAGGTCACCAGATATGGAGTCTAGGAGAGTGGTTTCATCGTCGATAAAGATATAACCAGAGCCAAATCCTGGTGGACAATTGCCGCCCTTACGGTTGATACAGTATGAACCCTTTGGGAACTCAGCACCTTGGCTTGAGTCAGCCATACAGAATCTTTGGTAGAAATAGTGGTTGGTACCATCTGTCTCGATGACTGGTGCTGCCAAATGGGAGGGTCTTGAAACCCGATCGTGATTGTTTGAAGCGTCCTCTGTATGATGTTTTCGTTCACCTTCCGACCAGGCCACGTCAGAGCTGTTTGCAGGACAACCTGTTTCCGGTTTGTACAGTCCGTATGTACCATTCGGCCATGATTGGTCATTGGCGACGCTGACGTCACAGGTTAATGTTCCACCATTCATGCAGGTAACTGTATCCACGAGATCAGTCTGCTGTTGCTTAAGTTCTGACACTTGACTGGACAGATTAGCCTGCAAGTTATCTATCAGCTCTAGCAGTAAAATTTCCCTTGACTGAGTGAGATTCACTAGATCTGCCATTTTAGCTTCCATCTCCGCTCTGAACAGTTCAAACTCACGCCGAAGTCCAGCCAGATCTTGATCAGCAGTCTGTAAAAGCGCCTCACACGTGTCTTGGTCGTCAGTCCGATCGATGGCTACCACGTCCGTTTTTTCCACGACAAACTCATTCAGTTTGTTCATGCCGATCATCTCACACCTGTACTCGCCTACAAGATCTTCAGTTGCAAGAGGCCAGGTCGCATTGATATTGCTGGCGTCCCCGATGTAACCATTGGCGGAAATGTCAGGGTCAAAGGTCATGGTCTGAAAACCGTTGTCGAAATGATCGGCGATAACTTTCCATTCTTGAACATTCAACTTTTCCAGTCGAATTCGGAAAATATCCACAAGATCAGTGTGATTACTGACGTCGTTGAAACAAGAGAGTTTGACATCTGTGGTGACGTTGACGTCAACACGATTGGGCTGTGCTTCAATCACAAAGGCCTGAGTACCAATACAGAGGCCAGCTAGAATTGACAAGATGGCACGTGCAGGAATCTGAGGAAAATTAATGAATCCTCTAGAAACTCAGAAAAATCTTAGCTATTAAAGTTATTTATTTATAATTAGATTACCTATTAGACCTTATTAGATCGAATGTCTCTGAACACAGGCATAATTTTACAATTGCTGATTTGCACCCATATTAATTAAGAGTAGCCTTACGGAAATATCAGAAAATACTCAGGAGCTGTTCTAACATATTTTTCCGAACATATCCAATGAAGGATCTTACGCCCTGATATTTCCTACAGGAAGGCTGGATGATTTGTTTGCTACTTTTAGAGACAGGACACGAGAGCCACTTGTTGTAGACCTTGACATACAGAGCATTTACCGGACTCTTTTTGACATTTGGATTGGCCTTAGTGAGCTGCTCCTTTCGTGAAGAAATGTGTTGTAAAATGAACTTACGTTTCTCCTACACAATTCTATTTGAAGTCTTTGAGAGCATATCTAACATTTGAGGAGCACAGATGAAAAAAAAAAACTACAACAACAAACGGCCATAATCTCAGAAAGTGATTTTGGCCTCTATCTCCTCTAGGCACAAGTTTGATTAATCAGCCGCGTTCCTGCAAAACCAAAAGTTTGAAAAAAACAACAACAAAAAACTGCATTCACAAGACATTAGAAATCACAAGAAGGAAGTGGTGGAGCTTCAAGTTGTTTCCCACCCGTGGTTTTTAAATGTGATTGCTGAGAATATGGGATCTTGTTCTAGTTCCGTACAGCTGTCGTGAACATTGGCAGTCCCATCACAAAATATGTCAAAACTTTATTAATAAAACAATTTCATGCGAGCCTTTTCCCGCTACAATTTTATCGTTGAAATTATAGTTGATCAAGCTTGGAGAATCAACCTACAGTAAAGTACTGAAGCAACAACAACAACAACAACAACAACAACAACAACTTGAAAAACTGTCTGTTAAACCCAAACTCAAACCAGAACTCAAAGTCACATGTTTAAAGGAAAGTACATTGAGCAGAATTTTCAAATGAACTTGGGGTTTTGTCAGTCAGAAAGTTATTGGAATACAGTGAAATTGAAAGAAGTTTGATAAAGTGGTTTTTGCAGTAGGCTGAAATATGGCGTTCTGCAGCAAAGGTAAAAATGGATCACACGTCGGAAAAAGTACAGTGTATCTACAAAAAATGCCGAAGGTGATAGAAAACTTATCGACACCACTTGGCAGGAGCGTATTCTGACTACGTTTTGAACAGATTTCTCTGATAGCATCCCTAGGTCGCAAACGATTATCCTGCGCAAAGTCGGTGTATACAGCCGTCACCCTTAGACAAAACCTTATGTTATGCTGTGAGGGTTTAATCCCTTCACCTTCACAAAATAAGCAATAGGCAAGATGATGGCCAGAGGATTAGGTGAAATTAGTTTATAGAATGCTGGGGGAGTGGAAGCACCCTGGATTGTGTTAGGGATGATTAAAGAATTAAATTACTGAAGCCGCTAATATTTACTACGGAATATGATTATGAAAACATCTTGCATGAAATAGATTACGGAACTCACCTCTGATTTAACGCTTTAAGGTATCAGTTGACATGAAGTTTTTTCTTTGGGAGGAGGGTGAAGGAAACAGTAAACCCCCCCCCCCCCCGCCCCCGCCCTACCCAATGGGTATGTGGCCCAGAAGACTGGACTGTCAAATAAGAAAATGCCATTTTTACAAACGTTCTAGTTTATTTTTTTTTTATATGAATAACCAAAAAAACAACCAAAACTTTTGGCTTACCATGACTGCTGTTGAAAAGAAAGTACATCGGCTCCGGCTTTTCTAGCTTTTTTATAGACATGAACTATTGACCTTGAGACAGACACGAGTTTTTGAAAAAAAAACCTGTTTTTTGGCTTCATTATCAGTCGTCTAGATAGACAGGCAAGATAAAAAACGACCAAGTTCCATATTAGGGCTGGGTTAGTTGTGAAACTAAAGACACGACTAGGTTGAATGTCACCTCTGAAGAAAATAACATTAATAAAGCAACGCCGAGGGCCGGAAGTCGAATACCTCTAGAAGTCTACAGGGGCCAATGTTTCTAAAATGCTTCACATTGCACACATTAAAAAATAGCTTAATATAATTATAATTTACTGACCTAGACTTAACAACAACAACAACAAAAATAAGCAAACAAGAAACGATTAGGGTTCACATTTTCTAGGGGATAGTTTATTTCATATTTCATTACTTCATTAAAATTTGCAGTATCAACAGAGAGCTACAAGCTACTGGTAGACGATGGGACTAAAGCTTCTCGCTTGTCCCCTTATGTACATTTAACGGATTTTCTTTTTTCAGTTCGCAGGCACGTTTTGTGAAGTCTTGCACATTAATTCTTTGTATACAGTGTATTTATTGATGTAAAAAAAAAAAAAAATGACGATAAACGATACGATGACCTGTTAAGTCTAGGTCAGTAAATTATAATTATATTAAGCTATTTTTTAATGTGTGCAATGTGAAGCATTTTAGAAACATTGGCCCCTGTAGACTTCTAGAGGTATTCGACTTCCGGCCCTCGGCGTTGCTTTATTAATGTTATTTTCTTCAGAGGTGACACAAAATATTATTGTGCCTTTCGGTATGAAAGGCACAATAATATTTTGTGTGCAAAATTAAAATCATTCCAAAAAGAAGAACTGGAACTCTTGGGAGATGGAACAATGAGAGTAAGGCACGAACACAAAACATGGGGAATAGCGTAATTTACTCAAATTCGCCATTTGCGAATGCCAATAGTTGATGTTAAGGAGCACGCTTAAACCGTTTTTAGATTTTTCCCTTTGAGGTGCTTGATGAAACTTCATTTAGAAGATGGTGCAATTTTCGTGTCATGTCTATGGAACATTTTAATAATCTACTTCCATTTCATTTGATACCATTCTATTTTCACCGTCTCTAAATTCTACTAACTTTGAAAAAGACACATCATAATTACTATCTAATTTTTGCTTTTGGTTTGAAATTAAAAGTAATCGGGGCAACCTCATTTCTTATCACCAGTTCAAGTGTCCGCCAGATCATTGTTGCTGATGTAGATTTGAGCATGACCTATGAATTTCACATTTTGTGCAAACTTGTTTCAACAGTTGATTGTTTCTTTAGCAACGATGATACACTCCTTATCTTAGATTACGATCCATTCTAATCCTGAACTTCCATCTTGTCATCAGTTATAGCGTTGTTATGAAACGCATCATTTGTGATCAAGTCTAAATCTTGTTTTGAGACATAACTTCCAGGGCTAGACCTGGTAAACAAGTCGCAAGGTCTATAACTCCATGGGCTTCCACAGGAGTAGTTCCATTCATAATTATTATGTGCCACCTTTGATCATTTTCTGAGGTTGGTGGTGTTCGTACGTTGTGAACGTGCCCTCCAGCTTTGATCAGCGCATGCACTTAAGGTCCGTAGAACGTTCACGGATTAAGGAAGACAAAGTCAACTTATCTACTACTCTAGCTGGAAGATGACAGTTGTGTGGACAACTCGCGACAGACACCATTGAAACATCGACATCTGGCTCCAGATAAGAGATTAGAGTTGTCATATTTGGCCACACAGGAAACAAAACCAAAAAGCAAGGCGTTATTTACAAGGCATACCTTGAAACTAACTCTAGCGTTATTTTCAAGGCATACCTTAACAGCTTCTGATTGGTCAATGAAACATGCCTTGAAAATAACGCTGGCGTTAGTTCCAAGGCATACCTTGAGTCCAATAAACAATACATAGCTACCCCGGCGGCTTTCCCTGATATGTCAATCTGACTACTACCCAGACGAACATCGGCCTACGGCCTCAATGATACAAACTGACTAGACCCTCACGTCGTTACATATCAGTCTGACAATGCACAGTCTAAGGCTCCACGTTTAGAAATACTGAAACAGCTTCTGATTTGTCAATGAAACATGCCTTGAAAATAACGCTGGCGTTAGTTCCAAGGCATGCCTTGAAAATAACCACTTCGAACCAAAAAACCCACAAAGATAATGTCAAAGTTTAAGAAAAAAAAGTGTATGTCTGGGAAGTTTAACCGCAGACAAAAGTTGATGGGTTCAATTGCTTTATTTACAGAGTTGGGGCACAACGGCACCTCATTTTAAATGAATCAAACTGCGGGTTATCAGGAAATGGATGTAAAATTTGTCAGTGGAGGTACAAATATCGAAACAGTTTTCTTTCTTACGTTTCATTTTAATGATAAAGCAGATTTCTTATTTATTCTGTTCCATCAATTGATGCAGAGCTCATGAAACACACAGTTACATTGGGTTTCACTGGTGAAGAAAAGGTACAATTTCTACGTCTGTTAAATAGGTAAAGTTAAATGCGCTAATTCAACATTTACATTGAAAAATTCCTATAGGAGTGTGTTAGTTTCAGTTATTTCTTTACATCTACACTCGAAAACACAATATGTGCGTCATCTGTCAAAGGAGATTTCTTCATGTCATACCAACTGGCTTACTTGTAACTTTCTTCCGTGCCCACTCCAGAACGGTGGAGGAAACACACATATGGATCCAGAACAAAGGAACGACAGGATGAAACTGAAAGCCAGATATCCCGCCGTGGGGGGGGAGGTGTCGTACGGGCCTATAGTTTTTATGGTTGGGGGGGGGGGGTGTCGTACGGGCCTATAGTTTTTATGGTGGGGAGGGGGGAGGTGTCGTACCGGCCTATAGTTTTTATGGTGGGGAGGGGGGGGGTGTCGTACGGGCCTATAGTTTTTATGGTGGGGAGGGGGGGTGTCGTACGGGCCTATAGTTTTTATGGTGGGGAGGGGGGGGTGTCGTACGGGCCTATAGTTTTTATGGTGGGGAGGGGGGGGGTGTCGTACGGGCCTATAGTTTTTATGGTGGGGAGGGGGGGGGGGTCGTACGGGCCTATAGTTTTTATGGTGGGGAGGGGGGGTGTCGTACGGGCCTATAGTTTTTATGGTGGGGAGGGGGGGGTGTCGTACGGGCCTATAGTTTTTATGGTGGGGAGGGGGGGGGTGTCGTACGGGCCTATAGTTTTTATGGTGGGGAGGGGGGGGTGTCGTACGGGCCTATAGTTTTTATGGTGGGGGGGGTGTCGTACGGGCCTATAGTTTTTATGGTGGGGAGGGGGGGGTGGTGTCGTACGGGCCTATAGTTTTTATGGTGGGGAGGGGGGGGTGTCGTACGGGCCTATAGTTTTTATGGTGGGGAGGGGGGGTGTCGTACGGGACTATAGTTTTTATGGTGGGGGGGGGTGTCGTACGGGCCTATAGTTTTTATGGTGGGGAGGGGGGGTGTCGTACGGGCCTATAGTTTTTATGGTGGGGAGGGGGGGTGTCCTACGGGCCTATAGTTTTTATGGTGGGGAGGGGGGGGGTGTCGTACGGGCCTATAGTTTTTATGGTGGGGAGGGGGGGGGTGTCGTACGGGCCTATAGTTTTTATGGTGGGGAGGGGGGGTGTCGTACGGGCCTATAGTTTTTATGGTGGGGGGGGGGTGTCGTACGGGCCTATAGTTTTTATGGTGGGGAGGTTGGGGTGGTGTCGTACGGGCCTATAGTTTTTATGGTGGGGAGGGGGGGTGTCGTACGGGCCTATAGTTTTTATGGTGGGGAGGGGGGGGGTTTCTGCCCGTGGTAGAGGCAAACGCGTGTGGTTTTGTAAAAAGAATATTATTATTATTGATATTGTAAAGGGGGGGGGGGGGCATTTAGCACAAAATATGACTACTTTGAAAATAAGATTCATAGAATATTAATACAGATAAAAATCAAATTATGTATTTGGCACTAATTCATTACAATTATATTATTATCCACTGAACAGTTTGAAAAAAAAAAAGGGCAGGCGCGGGGCTATGTTCTTCTTTTCCCACCTGGCCTGGCCCTGTTACCAGAGCAATGTTAACATCGGGCAAAAAGAAAAAGTTGTATGTAGCGAAACCCTGCATGAGAAATAAAACCCAAACGATACAAAGCAAACTAAAGAGAAGAGAGAAAATGCTCAGATATTACCAGAGCAATGCACGGGCCTGGCACGTGGAGGGGAGGGAGGGAAGATAAAACTAACAATGTGTAGAAATGTAAGCCATCGATCTAAGCCACAGATCATATTATATATCTAGCAACATTCCACAACCACGTGAACAAGTTACATGGCAGTTTGTTTTCTTCCTCCTTTTCCACATTTGATTTCATACAACTGTTTTCTTTTTGCAAGTTACAAATACGAGAGCATCACTGCACGGGTCACTGACTTTCCCCTCAAGCACAGAGATTTTATATAGCAACATGATATTTTAAATTATTATTTTAATAATAAAATTATGTTGTCGTGCGAGATATCCGGTCGCTGCCCTTGAAAAACGGCAACTGTGTCATACAAACTGCGTTTTATGTAGTGGTGGATCGAGTAGCAGATTGTATTATCCGAAGGAATATCGAATATTTCTTAATCGTTATTCGTATGTTCGAAGCTGTTTCGAATACCTGGCGTTCCCATAAAAATTGATATGCAACTCCATGGTTGAGGCGGGGAATTAATATGGTATTTAATTTCTTGCTTTCTCCCTTCAACAATTCACACTACTTGGCAACCTTCTTCATTATCAGGTTTGTTTTCAGACAAAGATGTTGAATTTCGATATTTGTCTTCCCATGCTTTTGAAAAGAAGAAGCAGACTTGAGTGTCCAGTACTTTTGAAAAATTCTTCTTCTTCAAGTGCCGGATGTTGAACAGATATATCCACGATCATGGTTCGCCACTCACTCCTCCGCTCGGATGCTCTCAAAAAGCCCACATTATCCTGGTTTTTCCCTGTCGCCCACCTGTTCAAACTCTCTAGATATTATGTTTGAAAACTATTCAACGAATTTCGACACGGTTAGCGTGTAACCCCTTTCCTACGGAGACCTCATGGCTGGCACTCCAGAAATACTATATTTCTTGCTGTTGTTGGGGGGCGGGGGGGGGGGGGAGGGGAGAGGTCCAATTACTAAAGCCGAATAGAGAAATACCAAGTGATCATTATCCAGCTATGGGTTACCATGTAAAACACCACGGTCCCCTAACAACATCCAGTTTTGTTGCCTGGCACATCCATGGACGCCATAGATATCCAGAAACGCGGGGGGTGGGGGTGGGAGTCGATGGCATTCAGGAAGATACAATTTGAGTATTTGGAGGGGGGGGGGGGTTAAATTAGTAAGCAAAGGAAGACCACTTTGGACAAGTGGTTGAATATCTTTTGTAATATTATATTTGAAGGATACGACCACGAAACTAATGTTGTTAAGACTTGGAATGTAGTGTAATTCAATTTAAATGTAATGTGATGTAATAATTAGCTTGTATAGCGTTCAAATCCATGATTTCAAGCCATTCGCGCCTTACCATGCTGCTTTCCACTTTCGACTATACCATATTAGTAAGCAAGTTGAATCCTGAACATTTTGTCGTGTTTAAACAATTTCACCGGATTTATAATCGTATAAATGCGAAACGTGGTAACTGATCTGTAAAGCTCTTCGAGACGTCCGAAAATAATATTATGTGAGTTTCTTGAATTGATACAAAAAGGCAAATACGGTGGATGTAATTTTTTCAGACATTCTGAAAACATTTAACAATATGCCTATCTTTGCCGAGATTCTGTTTCAGTTTTCACGAATGCCAGACTACTTGTGTGAAGTAGCCCTCAGAAACTTATGGGATGTAACTCATTTTGTGGCTAGGTCTGGGAATGAGAACACCCAACTGGATAATGAACATAAACATTTATAAGTTAAAGCCAAGGCCAGGAGGCGGCGATAACCTTTCTCTCAGGCTCCCTGTGTGGAGATGTGTCAGATATTACCTGGAATTCTCTGACTTCCTATGTCCAGTTTTAATTGTGACAGAGAATGTGAAATGTGGCGTAATTGTAAGGACATCAATCTCGGTGTGAACATCTATCTATCTATCTATCTATCTATTTATCTATCTATTTATCTATCTATCTATCTATCTATCTATCTATCTATCTATCTATCTATCTATCTATCTATCTATCTATCTATCTATCTATCTATCTATCTATCTATCTATCTATCTATCTATCTATCTATCTATCTATCTATCTATCTATCTATCTATCTATCTATCTATCTATCTATCTATCTATCTATCTATCTATCTATCTATCTATCTATCTATCTATCTATCTATCTATCTATCTATCTATCTATCTATCTATCTATCTATCTATCTATCTATCTATCTATCTATCTATCTATCTATCTATCTATCTATCTATGTTCAAATTTTCCTGTCACCTAGATTGAGTTCTTTCAGAAGACAGTACATTGTTGAACCGACAAATCCCCTTATTCCTACTTCCTCGGCAAATATAATGGCTTCATTCCGACATTCCTTAGATCTCTCAGGAAATCCTGGTATCTGGCCATGTTGTATTCTAACAGCTATGATCACATGAAACTTCAATCCTCGATCTCTCAAAAATTGATGTCATTCTAAAGGGACGGCTAGCTATGTAAAGCCTCTAAAACAGCATGTTGCCTATACAAACTTCCCATGTGCACATTGTATCTGACAGTTACAGAAGTGCAGAGACTCAAGTGATTGCATTAAATATGACAGATCTTTATTGCAGTTTTAAAAAATACTAGTACCTCTATCATGCGACCAAAGAAATGGGTAAAACTGTATAATAAGTGAAAGTAATAATAATAATAATAATAATCATTCATAATCCGCTGACAGTATACCCACAGCAGTTCTTGGCAATCCAGCTTGTAATTAAAATAAAATGCATTTGAAATAATTCAGGAGATTTGGAAAAAGAGATTTGAAAATTGGAGTCAGTTTTCTTACCAGCAAAAGATTTCTCGTGTACAAGACCACCTATGATGTCCCTGAAATTGTATATTAATCATTGACTGGAATTTCCCAAGCTGGCATAATCCCCCGTTGCCCATAGACTGCATGTTGCGTGATCAGAGTCTTTCACCTCTTGTCTGCCTTATTATACAAGTTGTACCCTTTGATCCAGGCACATAGTGATTGTTCCCAGTTCTCATGTTTTGTTGTGTTTGATGCATCAGTGGTGAAAGCCAGCTTATGCGTCTGTGTTTCCAGACAAGTTGTCTTTTTATTGTACTCAATATGGAAACTAGTTTTAGAAAAGAGAAATCGAATGTTTCATTTTTGTATTTTTTTATTTCTTTGATCAATAGTTCAATTCTTATGTATTTATTTTTGCCGAAAAGATGCGTGATTTAGCGAAAACAGTTGGGCTTAACATTTGTAAATTGAATTGTGAAACGACCATTTAAAGAACAGTTTTTACCTTTCTATTATCGGAAATTATTTAAGTGACGCGGACTGTTTATTTCTTTTACCGGAAACAGCGGGCATGCAGAAAGGGGAAGCAACTCCTGTATAGAAGCATGTCGTGCCAAAGGAGGGGGAAAAATGTCAAACTGCTGACAAGAATAAACAGATTGCCTGAAGGGCATCAATGATTACTCATCCAGAATTTGAGACAAAAATAACGCGGGGGTAATGTCCTAACGTGCCAAGCCCAGTCTCACACACTCATTGGGGTTATTCCTGGAGCTTTGTGACATTTCACCATTCCTCTTTTGTCTTCGCCCATTCATTTTCTGGAGCTTATCAAAATTTATCCAAATAATAGACAGATTTGAAATTTGAGGTTTTATAATACTTCAGGCTGGTGATGTACTGACTCAGGATTGTTTTGTGTCTGGTTCGACTCGAGGGAATGGTAGAGATAAATTTTATTTAATTTTGTCCGGGCAGCGGCCTGTTCGGCCTGCTCTTTACGATTTCCAACTGCCAAGGTATCTTTAACGTGCGCAACGTGCACACGGGCCCTCCGAATTTTTTCGTCCTTATCCGAGAAGACTAGGTACTCGATCCTACCCCCCAATAGGATCAGGGACACGAAAAAATGAGAAAAATCCCAAACTTCCAACATGCTTGCACCGGCCGGGTTTTGAACCCAGGACCCTTGGCACGAGAGGCGAGCACCTTGCCTCTAGACCACCTTGTACCCCCTTTCGTTTTGGTATCGTGACTGTGACGGTATATAATGGGTTTTTACATTTTTCCTCTTATTTGAAACATTGTCGAAACCTGGAAAAACTCGATGCACCTCAAGACATGCCGCAGTTTCTTTTTTTTCTGGACAAGTTAAAAAATATCCCAGCTTCACCACAGTCACAGTGTATAAAAGCAGCACACCCGGGTTAAATCAACAGCTTTAACATGGAATATACTGAGTCAGATTATTATTATTATTATTATTATTTTATTATGGATATTGTCAAACTCACGTCTAACTGACTGGTATCAATGGTGAAGAGGACAGGGGATAAAACGCAGCCTCGTGGCGTTCCTGTGTTCGTACAAAGGGTTGATATTGTGTTTAGGACTTTATTTTAGGAGATTCGCCGCCATTGGCACGCACACCTCACTTGATTTGAGGTCTTTATTTTAGGAGGTTCGCTGCCCTTGGCATTTACACCTCACTTTACTTGTTTTATTATTTCTTGTTCTGGCGGGGGGGGGGGGGGGGGGGGAGATGATATGGATAAATTTTAATCTATTAATTTCAATTTTGCCCTGGCAGCGGCCTTTCGGCCTGCTCTTTACGATTTCCAACTGCCAAGGTATCTTTAACGTGCGCAACGTGCACACGGGCCCTCCGAATTTTTTCGTCCTTATCCGAGAAGACTAGGTACTCGATCCTACCCCCCAATAGGACCAGGGACTTGAAAATATGAGAAAAATCCAATTTCCAAGAACTACTCGATCCTACCCCCCAATAGGACCAGGGACTTGAAAATATGAGAAAAATCCACTTTCCAACATGCCTGCACTGCCCGGGTTTAGAACCCGGGACCCTTGGCATGAGAGGCGAGCACCTTGCCTCTAGACCACCTTGTCCCCTCACTTTTCTTTGCTTTTGTTTTTTATTTTATTTTTCTTGTTCTTTTTTCTGTGTTTTTGTGGCAGTCATTTGCCTTTTAGAATTTTCCCTATGCAGCGGCTTTGTTCGGCCTGCTGTTTTCGTCTTTCAACTGCCACGGTATCTTTAACGTGCGGAACGTGCACACGGGCCATATGAGTTTTTTGTCCTTATCCGAAAAGACTACCTACAATTGGATCAGGGACAGGAATTCCCCACCCCTCCCCCCCCCCTCCTCACCGGAAAAAAAATTCCAACATGCCTGCACGGACCGGGGGTTGAACCCGGTACCTTCGGTGTGAGAGGCGAGCATCTTACCTCTAGACCACCATGTGTCCCTTAAGAGTTGATGCTGTTTTCTTTTATGCTCTTAAGCAGTGTGCGTGTTTGAACTGTTCAGTTTTGTTCATCTCCCAGTTCATCACAATAATCCCACTGAGGAAAACGCCTGAACAGTTATAAACAAATAATCTATACGCCATCTTGCTTGAAATCAAGCAAAGTAACAACATCAATAAATTCAACCCCCACATGTACGAGAATAACCCAAATACTGATAAAATCAGATCTATTTATCTCCTGACCTCTCACATTTTGTTTACTGTGTTTGATTCACTAGGGCCATCGCGATTAGCAAGCTCCATAAAAGAACTTGTCGGCTCTACATCACCCGGCCATTTTGGCGCAAGCAACAGGAGTATCATGTCTATCTCTGATCGTTATTTATTTAGCCGCTCCTGGCAGACTCCCAGAGTGGCCTTCACATTTACATCTCCAGTTTATACTGTACATCCTTGGCATTTTACCCTGGGCTTTATTTGTACTGTAAACCATCAGTACCAGAGGCAAGCAAAAAAAACAACAAAAAACACTAAATATAGAATTTATAGCGCAGCAGCCATTTCTGCTGGAAGATAGCCTAAGCGGGCATCAGCCACACATTAGGATTGGCCGACTTGTTTGATGGTGACGTCATGATATAGAGTTTCAGAGAGAGAGAGAGAGAGAGAGAGAGAGAGATAAATCCAGCTGGCTTTTGTGTGGGGTTTCATTTCAACTGTAGGACGATATATTATCATCCAACTTCTCAGCCGATCAAAGCATGGCTAGTGTGCGCCTAATCTAAGTACTTTTCTCGGCATCAGCTATTAGTTTAACTTCCTTCTCCCCGGCCCTAAATTGGCAGGCCCCCAGATAGTTATGTGCCTGATAGACAAATCCTGGTTTTAAAAGAATATTGCTTGTAAATAAATCATCTTTAAATTTGTCATCTCTAAACCGTCTGTGTAGTTGCGTCCACTTCTGTATTTCACAAAACTTGACTAGTATTGGGTTGGTGTTATTTGGGGGTGGGGGGTGGGGGGTGGGGGTAGGGTGGGGGGGGGGGAGAGGAGTGGAATAGCATCTCAAGTCACTTTATCACTATGTTATTTATGCCAGCAACACCTTGTCACTCCGCGTTCACACAAGAAGTCCGCTTTCCCTAACATTTTTAATACTCGAGAGGTTAATTTTTATTTCTCGCCTATTGGTGTTCACAGTCACACCTAGCTCTCGTAACTTTGGTGAGAACTCTGGACCATAAGGCGACATAATATAAAAAATGACGTCACCTATTCGTTGGTCGCACGAAAGTTAAATTAACTAAAGAGAATCTCAGGTGTGAGCGCGGCGTAAGGCGCAGTAGCCTTTCAGTTGAATCGGCCGACTAATTGGATGGTGACATCATGACATTGAGTTTTCAATAAGATCAAACTAGTTGGCTGAAGGGCTCGGTCGGTCTTATGGAAACTCAAATGTGGCGACGTCATCTTCCAAGTAGTCGGAATTGTCCAGAGTAGTCCATGGTGTAAAACAGTTGATAACATCTGAGGAAAGGGAAGATGTCGAAGTTAATGTAATCCATATTAATAAAAGTGAAACTTTACGACAATTGCAGCGCGCCTTTCGCTAATCCTCTGTTAATGCTGATTCGGTGGCCCTCAGATTTTATACAGCGCTTAGTATAGACTGTCGTCGTGTCGCCCGCACAGAAAATACAAAAATAATTAATAACTCGCAGAACGTTTGAATTAGTTTCTGGGGTGCGACACATTGGCGTTCGATCTATTTTTTCGGCAAATAATGTAATTGAGATTGGTTCCGGTATCTGTATCACACTCACAAAACAACTTCCGGTTAGGGCTGGTTTGAATGATGAGATTGAGTTAGACTATCAAGTATGAAACTTTGTGAGTTCTCAATGTGCCTAGACTAGGATTGGCCGACTTGTTTGATGGTGACGTCATGATATAGAGTTTCAGAGAGAGAGAGAGAGAGAGAGAGAGAGAGAGATAAATCCAGCTGGCTTTTGTGTGGGGTTTCATTTCAACTGTAGTCCAGGTTTGTGTTTTCAATATGCCTAGGAAAATAATTATTATAATATTTCTTTTCCATTAACACATGACGTTATCACTACCTGCGATGTGTTCACTAACAAACAAATTAACCCGTGCGCAATTCATAGCCATTTGACGGATGCTGGCGGGACGCGCAAGACGTCAACGCGCAAAGGTAGAGCAGTAAATCGTATCTAAAAATAAACAAACAAACAAAAATTAGATAAGTTAAAGGAACAGGCAAAATGAAGCAGGTCCATAATAATCACCCAGAACTGAAACTAATAAATCGATTTATTCCGGACAGGGCCGGGAACTCAGCTAGTTGTGTATAATTATGTCAACTATCTCTCTGTTCACATACTAGGAGTGTGAGACCCAGTTAAACTCGTTTGTCAGTGAAAGAAGTGATTTCCTTATCTGATGTGAAGAACTTCGCTGAAACAATGCAGTTTTTAAAAGACCGTTCTCACGTCTCGTTTGATGAAAGTATTCCCATTGTAAACATGTGGGCAATTTTCTATGAGCAATGCAGGAGATTTCCAGACCATGCAAGGGGAGAGCACTGGGCAGAGTTATGTAAAGGGAGGATACCCTTATTCTTTATCTAGCTGGTGGCGTAATCTAGATAACTCTCGTATCGTGACTCCACCCTTCTGCCCATCAGCATTTGTCATTCTGTATAGAATATCGTCCGTAAATAGCGTGGAAACTACGCATTTCTGAAGTCTATCATAAACACAGGTTAAAAAAAGGCTGTGACCACGCAAAACATAATCCAAAGAGAGATGACAAACATTTTATTGTTGAAGGATCTCAGTGTATAAAAACTGGACTTTCCTGGGACACGTTGGTCTTGAAGCAAGGTGCTCGCCTCTTATACCCGAAGGTACCGGGTTCGACCCCGTGTCGGTGTAGGCATGTTGGAATTTTTTTGGGGAGAAATTCATGTCCCTTATCCCATGGTAGGTAGGATCGAGCATCTAGTCTTCTCTGATAAGGACCAAAAAAACAACAACAACAACTCGGATTGCCCATCTGCACCTTGCGCACGTTAAAGATACTTTGGCAGTTGAAAGTCGAGAAGAACAGGCCTATCAAGGTCGGTGCCAGGGCAAAAATTCTAAAAATAAAATAATCTCTACCACAAAAACACACAGAAACAAGAACAAGAGAAATGATGACAACTGACATGAGGTGTAAATGCCAAGGGCAGCGGAACCTTCTAAAAAACAGACTAAACACAAACTGGTTTTTCTACAGATATTCATGCAACCATTCTTCATTTCACATGGTCGTAGTAGATTTGTCGTTTTTGACCAGGGTTCTGAAACTCATTAATTCAGTTTAGATTTTACTTTCACTAAAACTGGTGTTGTTGTTTTTTTTTAAGCTAAAGCAGGTTCTAATACGTCTAGTCCACCATTCAAAACAAATCTACCACTTCAAATCTAAGTAGCTTTGTATTGTCGTACTTATGGGAAGAGGGGAGAAAGAGAAAGAGATGACGGAGACAGGTTTACCCAGGCAACGCTGGGTAACTCAACTAGACTCGCTCAGATTGATGTCACAATTGGTCCACATAAACATGTAGGACTAGTCACCATTTTTCTCTTACTTAGGACTAGTACTGGTATAACTTTGTACAGTTACTGTAATAAGAATCAGTTCATCAACGTTTAAATAATTTGCTATATTCAGTACCAGTGCAAAATCCAGTTAAACACTGCTAATTCTCGTATCTTGCAATGCAAGACTGGCATATTTACTGTGTTGTTGCTTTTGTCTCTTATCAATTCCCAAGATATTTGAAGGGTTAAAAAGTTTGCAGTAGAGTAAATATTTAGTTGTCATTGTTTTCCAGTGAGATCAAGAAGGAACAAACAACGCAGAGTGGGAGTTTAGGAAAACCTGATTCCTTATCGCATTTCCCAAGAATCCGGAGGCGCAGTGGGCGCGCGCAATGGGTGCGTCTCTTTCCTGGAAATTTACGGCGTTGTTTTTCTTTGTTTTATTGATGGTTTAGCGCTTTCTCTTTCACAGTGCGTTTAAGAGCACATGCATGGTACACGTATCTTGGCCATCTGTACATAAACATCAAAACTTAATAAAACTCAATAACAAGCATACATGTCGTGACGTGGTAAGGAATCTTACTGAAATATGGCACACGTCTGGCTTTCGTGTCTTGTTGAGGCGAATTGCGGAGGACAAAAACGATCTTTTGTAAATAAAATGAGAAAAAAGACGCGTTTCGCCTGAGGTCTCCGCAGTTGACCTGACCCATTTTTTGAGCGATGTCTCTGACAGCATTGGTTCTTGAGATACCAAACAACAACAAGGCGTTAACCCATTCGATACCACAGGTGCATTACATAGATGTGGCAGGCAGTATCAGTATGGTCTTTAGTAAGGTCATACCTATAATGTAATATAATCACCCATAACTCAATTATTTAAGAGAATATTGTCATAAAATTTTGCACGATGACAGCAGATAAAAATGTCATTTCACCCTTGCACCACAAATTTATTTTAGAGAACAAAAAATATTTCTTCAAAATATAAAAATAACAAATACGTCTAGATCTAGTGCTTCGGCGAACCGCGCTCCCTCCTCTTGCTTTAGGTCTGCCCCCGACTACAGAACCTACTTTCTGCCTTTCACTTGAACCAGATGTCAGATGTTTAGACGTCAGAATCACTTATTATCTCTCCCAGTGCCCGAACTACCGATAGCCTGTGTCCATAGACGGGTCGTGTTTCAGCCATGGCAACAATTCCGAACTGAAATCATACCACTTCAAACCAAAAAAATCACGTAAACAATAACGTACTTGAGCTGATGGTAGACAAATTGTTATTTTCGGATTAGGGGATGTTTCACAAATATACATTGGTAGTATTTAGTGTGTGATCGGCCTTCGATTAGTTACAGATTACAGCTAATCATGAGCTGGCCGGGGCACCAAAAGGGGTTAACTTATCCCTTGGCTTGGAATCAACGTTCACCTGGACTTGAATTTGCCAGAATGAACAAGCTACGGTGGTTTCTATAACGCCACATATCACACCTGTTTTTCTTTTCCTTTTTTATGTTTGAAGACCTGGCTTTTGAACTGAACCAATTTATGGCCGACTCTGGATGATACCTCATTTCTGCCCCGGAAGTTTATAATGAAAGTTTCAGCGTGCCGTTCTGTGTTCGAGTTGGAATGGGGAAAACGTGATAAGGAAAATAATAACTCAGCTACTGTTATAATGAACGTCACCTCTCCTTCCTGTTTGGCATTATTACTGCGAAGAAATTAGCCTGCCTTGTTTACGTTTTAACGTGGCTATTGGTCGGGAGATTGGAACACTTCCTGACAAGTCGGATCATTAATTCTCTTTAACGGATGTTATTGTAAAGATAAAGAACACAAGAATAGATAGGTGACGTAAACTGTGTCATCCTTTGCAAAGCATGCCACGCTCAGTGAATCACGCATTTAAAAGATTAAACATGCAAAAAAAGAAATCTGACAGCAATAACAGCTCTTGGAAGATTTCGGTTCGATTTCTTCTTTGCTGGCCATAGACGTCTCCGGCAATAAAATGTTTGAAAATACCAGCTACTCTCTCTGATCTTTTCTACTCTCTCGCTCTTCATCGATCCTTCTTTTAAGTCATTTCCATCATCTCGATAATACCAGTGTCTTCAATCCAGCGCTCTTTGTCATAAAAAAAAAAGGAAATGATTTGTTGGGGAGAGTTTCCATGTAATAAAATGAAAGATGGAAGAACTCTTCAGTGCAGATGTAACAGGGTGACAGATTGGCAAGGTATAACTAGCGTGGGAAGATAGTTGACGGCGGGGAGACAGAGTTATTGTAGGCCAGAGGGGGAAAGTAAGGGATACAACGGAAAGCGCTTTGACACCCGAAAAGGGTAGTGTTTACTTGACCGCCGTACTTGACGATCAGATCACCTGGGAATTGCTTGGGGGGTAGAGATGCTTCAATAGTATTTGACGTGGAGTCGACGGGGGTGGCTATTAGGATAACTTAATGTACACTCGGTGAGCGTCTTGGGACGCTACCCGACTGGGTATAAATCCTCGAACGCTCCTTCCAACTTCAGACCGCTGAGAGCACTCACCAGCTTCGTGCCGAAGAGGAGACCACAACTGCAACTGTAACTTTGTACTAGTCTTGTGAGTGGGGAAGGTCAGGGAACCCGCAAACATCCTTTGTCAGAGCATGGTATCTTTGGTATCTTGTCGGCATTTGAGCTGTTGC